>CM008344.1:18504236-18522654 GCA_002525835.2 Ipomoea batatas
GGTTAGGGTTACATGAATCCTAGCCCGCGGGCCTAACGGGCCGGCCTGCAAAAGCCCGCTAGAAATTAGGCCCGCGGTGGGGCGGGCCGGCCCGCTTTGACAGTACTACTCAGAGCTAAACAGATGCAACATGTCGTAACTTTCATAAAATTGCATTACAAGTTCATAAAGTCACTATTGTAGATTTTTATAAAATCACTACAATAAATTCACTTGAAATGATATAATGCAGATGATATATTTATTTCAAATAAATGCATCAAACATGAATAAATAAATTAGCAATTATTAATTCAAAGATAATGAACAAGACAATTAAATGAAATGATAAATGATCACAGTGCGTCAAATATAGAGATTAAGCATAAAGTCTCATTCTAATATTCATCATTAATTCAAGTACCAAAGAAATTAGCATCTAAACGTGGAGGTGAAACAAAAGACATAAAACAATAATGAAAATGAAGAACATGAATAACCTCTTCAATTTGCAATTAAATCTCCAAAAGCACTCCAAAAACGTGTTACTGATGTTGAATGTCTCTAAAATTGCCTTAGATTCCCTCTTCCCTTCCCTTTAAAAAAAATTGCCTTAAATTCTCTCTCCCCTTATTATTATTATTATTATTATTATTATTATTAGTTACTATTATTATTATTATTATTATTATTATTATTATTATTATTTTGAAATGACACACACTATATAATAATTGAGAAAATTCAGGTAAAAACACCTGCCTTATAAAAACTGTGCACACGTTCACACCCTCCATCTTAAGAAATCAAAAGTTAAGATACTACAATTACTAATTTTAAGTTTACAATAATTATAAAATAAACATTGGTTTTAAAAGTTTTCTATAGTTATAAAATTGACCCGGTACGATAGACCATCAAGCATTAATGAAGGTAATCTTGATGGACGGTCGAGATCAATCCTCATCTTTTACCGAAAGACTTTGTTCTCATTTTATATAGGCTCCTCAAGTGCAAACGTTCGGATAGATATGGCGCGTCCATCTAAAACATTATCAAAGGATAAAATTCAATGAGAAAAAAATAGGATAACATTTTTATAATTTTATGTAATTACAATGGCTTGACGATACATTTATAAATGTTTGACGTAATATTTAGAAACTCTTGTGATGACACAGAGATTAACATTTATAAATGCTTGATAGTGCACATGAGAATGTTTGACGATGTATTTATAAATATTCAAGTCAAATACAACATCAAACATTTCCATATATACCGTCAAGCATTCTAAATTACAAAATAAAATTTTTGGTCAAAACATTGAAAATTAAAGGTAAATATCATGGACTCCCAAATTATACTCCATACTTGTACTCCTCACATAAAAAAGTTTAATGTTGTTGACACTTTCCTTGAAACACACAGGATAAAAATAATTTATCTTATTTTGTCACGCTAGAAAGTAAAAATGATGGAGTAGAGATGAAGAGTCCATGTAGTAGAACTCAAAATTAAATATTACCATTACAATAGTCCGGGTAGGGGACCCATTTCACATGTACGATGTATCAGTCTTTGTCCCACCTTTGGAATTCAAAGTCGGCAGGCTCTGAATATCCAATGGGCCATTCCAATAGAACCACTCAAAGCAAAAGTACAATCGTTAAGGCACAGCGTACACCAAAGGAACAAAAAGTAAAAACAAAAACACAGAATCTTCTTCCCACTACCTGTATACATTCTTTAGATTTTGAATTTTTTTCCATTTTCATTATCATTATCTTCTTCTTTGCTGAGCTGCTCATACGGGGCTCATTACCATTATCAACAAACCAAGTGGAGGAGGGATTTGGATTTTGGGTGATCGAATTGCATCCTCCGATCCGCCGCTCTCTCTCTCTCTCTTCTGCCATTTTGGGCAGCTTATCGATCATCTATCTCCGCCGTGCCGGGCGGGGCGTCTGACAAAATGGTTGAAATCCCGTATTTTGCGGCCTTGACCACCTTCTTCAGCTACGTCCTCCTCTTCGCATTCGGCCATTTTCGCGACTTCTTCAGGAAAATCTTTGATTGGTGGCATCCCACCACCGATCTTCAGGTACCTTTTATTTGCTTACGGCTTTCTAGTGGCGGAGTCAACCTTCAACTTCCGTGGGTCAACAGATATACAACATAACTTTATAATTTAGACTCACACTTTTTACTATTTTTTTGAAAATTATTTAGGGTGTGCTTGGGAATTAGAATCGGAATGGGTATCAAATACTTGGTAATGAAAATGAGTTTTGGTGAAAGTATTTTGCATGTTTGATAATAGGGTGGAAATGATTATTAATAGTTGAGGAAGAGGAGGAAGGAAAATGAAATTCTTATTTTATTAGGAAATGAATTTTGCAATTATTACGGTAATCAAAATCCATAACAGTGTTCTAAAAACCTGCCAACCAAACAAAACAATACTAATGACTTTGGGTAAACTCGTCAACCAAACACACCCTTAGACTCACACTAGTTACTTAAAAGAAGTTAAAGATAGACTCATTATATATGTTCAATTTTTTAAAACATATCTCATGATTAACCCCAGCTCTTTAGAAAATAATAATAATAATAAATCTCGTGATTAATATTGGTATGATTTGTTTCAAAACAATTATGAATATGAAATGATTGTAGAGGTAGAAAGCATCTCATGCGCTCTCATCTATCAGTAAAATATTACGAGCTAAAAGTGAATTCTAGTCCCTAAAGTATGAAAGGTAGAAGTATATTACACAAAAGACAAGTACTTAATAAAATTTATACTATCAACACAACTTTTATCCTAATTAATTATAATACTTATGTTAGTAAATATTATTAGAATATCCCTAGCGTCTCTTTGTTGGTAGTTATATATTGGTAAGATAAGATGCGCGCGTAGATATAGAATTGAATTTTGAAGATTTTTTCCTGTGTTGCTGCTTATGCTAGGGATATGCACCGATCTGCCTAGGGCTTGAGGATTTCTATATTCGCCGATTGTATCATCGGATTCAGGTATAGATTCATTATCTTTTGATTTATATATAATGTTAGTTTAATGTGGTATTGTTGATTGAACTGGCCAATGTATGAATTACATGCGTGATTGGGGAATGAATAGCTATAGTTCACAAAGATTGAAATGGAAACCAGACTTCATTTGCATAAATTATGCTATGTGTTTAGGTTTAGGACAATGTTGAAGAGACAAAACAATGGTTTTATTATTTGTCTTCCCGTCCCTGAGAATATGAATCACTTTGCATTTTGGTGCTTCTCATTATCTATACTCTAGTTATTCGTTAATTGATTGTTATTATTTTTATACAATCAATTTTTTATAGGATTGTTTTGGGCGACCAATTTGTAGTCCTCCCGATGCTTGGTTTGATGTGGTGGAGCGTGTGTCCAATGACAATAATAAAACTCTAAAGTGAGTATCTATTTTCCATTTATGGTTAAATATCTCATCTTTTGAAGGTAGCAAATTATATCATGGAATAGAGTGCATGTTACGTCATGGACCCAAATCTACTATACTAATAAGAGCCAAAGAGAGTTAGGCCTAAAATGGGTAGAAAAAATGGCGGTCAAATTATTTAATCAAATGGATGGTTCAGATGAATTATTTAATCAAATAGATGGTTAAGATAATTCAGATTAATATTATTAATAGAGATTACCTAATTTAACCTTACTTTTATGATTATCCGTTAAGTTTTTCCGTTAAATATTATCTTCTCCGTTAATATTCCGTTAACTTTTAACTTAACCATTAATCTTTATAAAAAAAGGTCTTAGGTTCGAACCTCATCTCAATCAAATTTGACATAATTAAGTTTCTCACTCTATTTTACTCTTATTAAATTAAATAAATTAGTAGCTACAACAAAAATGATACATATGTATATCTTTAATTTAGAATTATGTGTCTACAATACCTTTATTTGAAAAAATTATTCATTATCAAAAAATTAAATTAAATAAAAGAAATAATTTCATTAGTTATATTGTCTTTATTTTCTCTCATGTAAAGATTCTATAAATTCAAATTTATCGATTGATATCCATTACATTGTCCATTATCTTATTTTTACAATATCTTGTAATTAAATATCAAAGGTATAGTACAAAATAATGTTATATATTTAATTACCAAGTATTTTATTAATACTATGAATTTTTTTTAAAAATAATTTGAAGCTAATTATATAAACTACTTGGGGATTGGTTGACAAAGAGAGTACTCAAATAACCCAACAAATTGAAACGAAATCACTCTATTTTACTCTTATTGAATTAAATAAATTAGTAGTTACACCAAAAAATGATACATATGTATTTCTTTAATACCATGAAAAAAATAAAAAAGAATAGTTTGTAACCAATCATATTAACTACTTGGGCGATTTGTTGACAATGAAAGTATTCAAATAACCCATTACCCAACAAATTGAAGGAAGAAACTACGGCGAATTATACTGTGCACCACGGTGCACATAGCAATGTGCATCACGTACCTAAACGACGTCGTTTTGAGCATTGTTAACTAATTGTCCGTTTCTTTTAGAAATCACGTTTCCCATTTCGGCCGGTCTCTGTATTTATGTTAATATTCTGTGTATTCCAGGCAATCATTATGTGTATTCTAGGCAACCGTTCTGTGTATTATAGGCAACCGTTATGTGTATTCATGTTAGTAACACATGTTGTGATTTCATGTTAGTAACACATGTTGTGATGTGTTTGTGCATTCGAATGTTTAGGAGGATAAGTTATGTGTATTTTGTGCAAATATTATGTGTATTCATGTTATTAACACAAGTTGTGATTTATTTGTGCATTCGAATGTTATGAGGATGAGTTCTGTGTATTTTACGTCAATATTCTGTGTATTATAGGCAAACATTCTGTGTATTATAGGCAAACGTTCTGTGTATTATAGATAATGATTATGTGTATTATAGATAATGAATTCCCTGAGTCATTTGCGTCCGCGTCTACTAACACCGAAACGACGTCGTTTTACGTACGTGGTGCACATTGCTATGTGCACCGTGGTGCAGGGTATAACGATTGAGAAACTACCTTTTAATATCTTTGGAATACATAATATTTTTAATTTTCAAATTTTTATTAATTTATTTAATCCTTTTTCTTAACTAGGGATTTCTTTATCCACAATAAATCATTCAACAATAATGGTTGAACCAAATGAACCCCAAGCAGAACACCTAAATGAATGTCCATAGCTCCTATATCATAATCTCATTGCATGACGTTGTCATCTATGCTACCAACAATAACCGAATTGCAAATAACACACTACCAACAAAAAGGAAGAGAACGAATAGTAAAGATGAAGACAATGACAATGTTACTCAAAAGAGAATTAAGAACACTTGGAAAAATTCAAATTAAGGGTGTGTTTGGAAAGCAGGAAAATGACTTCTAGAAAATGTTTTCTGGAAAATGACTCATTTTCCAGAAAACATTTTCCTTTCTCGTGTTTGGTTGGGTTTTGGAAAACTGTCTTGGTGTGTTTGGTTCATTTTCTGGAAAATGATTAGAATTGAATAAATAAATATTTTAATTATTTTATTTAGAATATAAAAATATTATAATAATATTAAATATAAGCATATTTATTGAAAATTGTGTTTAAAAGAAAACATCACCAGTTTCCGGCGGTTTCGCCGGAAACCTTTAAAAAAAAACATTATTGGTTTCCTGTGTATGTCTCCAAATTCGATTTCTACAACTGATTCTTACTTTTACTAAGAACCCCAAACACCATTGCCAGAGAAACCCATAACTACATTCACCGAATCCCAGATCTTCACACTACCCGCCTAAACACGCTGCTTGTAAAAGACACAATTGAAGGAGAACAAAATCCACGAAGAAAACGACAGCCACAACAAGAAGAAACACAAGGATCTCGGAGCTCTAAACGACAAACTCAACACTGCGGCGAAGCCCATCGCCGCCGTGGACGCCGGCGTCTTGTACCCAACACGGCGGCGAAGCCCATCTCCCCACTGTCTTCTTCCATAACTAGACACCAGTAATTTTTTTTTAAAGGTTTCCGGCGGAAACCAATGGTGGCGGAAACCAGACCATTGGTTTCCGCCGGAAACAGTGTTGTGTATTTGGCGGAAAATGACTTCCGCCAAATTTTGGCGGAAGTCATTTTCCCCCAAAATGCCTACATTTTCTTTGGTCAACGGAAAATGTTTTCCGTTGACTTAATTTTCCTGTTGCTTCCAAACACTGTAAACTCGGAAAATGATTTCTGAAAGTCATTTTTCGGGTTTCCAAACACACCCTAAAAGTAGTATTTATTTAGACTATCATTTTTAGACCAAATATTTAGACTATCGATTTTAAAATGTTGCAAACATTTATTTTAGTAATAATTATAATGAATTTTCTATATTATATTGGATTCATATACTTTGAGTTAGATTTTAAATAAAAAATTCAACATTCAATTATCCATGTATAAACTTCTCCTATATAATTTTGCATTGATATACTTTCAAATATTTATTTAAAAAAAAACATTGGGCAATAACTCATTCGCGCAATGCGCGTATAAAACTAGTTTATAAAATAAAAGATAAAAATACTTCGTAATAATACTATGACCTTGTTTGGAATCAGCGGTTAGTGAGTAACGGGGTGTCTCAAATCCAGCAGATTGTATTAGTGATTTATAAAAAGATGTTTAATAAAATTAAATGTTTAAATTATCGTTAACATTTAAAATGACATAATAATAATAATAATAATAATAATAATAATAATAATAATAATCTTATTATTATTATTATTATTTAATAAAAATAATTTTTTAAAATTAAAAAATTATTATTTTTAAATGCAAAAAAAAAAAAAAACATAAGGGAAGCCGAACGACTCCCCTTAATTTTGTCACTGGGCAAGCATAAGGAGCTAAAAATGGCTCCAAAGTATACATCTTTAATAAATAAATAAATAAATATAAATATATATATATATATATATATATATATATATATATAGAGAGAGAGAGAGAGAGAGAGAGAGAGGCGTTTTGGGGAAAGATTTGGGGAAAGGAAATTCTTTCCCCAAAACGCTGAATGCAAACGCTACTATTGCATTTTCAGCGGTTTGAAGCAAACCGCCGCTCCAAACTGCTAAATTACCAAACATAATTTTTAGCGTTTGGACTATCAAAATGTCAAAGATAACAAATTCGTCATTTACAAAACAAATGTCAAAAATAACAAATCCGTCATTTACTAAACAAGGATTATAACCAATAGTATCATAAAAATGTAACTTCATATATAATCATTTCAGTAAATTTATAAAAAAAAATGACATCAAATTGATGTTTAAATATATTAATCTTTATCCTTTTTATAGAGTTAATTCCATTGTTGGTCCTAGATTTATAGTTGGCAATCCACTTTTAGTTATTTTTTTTCAAAACATCCACTTTTGGTCCTAATATTATTGTTGCATAATCATTTTTAGTCCTCCGTCAAGAAAATCATTGAAATTTCGTTAAATACAAGGATATTTTGATCTTTTTTATACAAATTAGGTTGACCCACTATATTTTTATGTCTATTTTTTGAAAAAAAAAATCAAAATTGAAAACTGAAATGCTCTTTTATTTGACGAAATTTAAACGATTTTGTTGATGGAGGACCAAAAATGGTCATGCCAGTGATGCCACAATAATACTAGGACCAAAAGTGGATGTTTTGAAAAAACAGAACTAAAAGTGGACTACCACCTATAAATCTAAGACAAAAAATGGAATTAACTCCCTTTTTATACGTAGACAATCCACTTTGTTATTTCTGAATATTTAATTTGTTTGAAAGCCAATGAATTGAATATATGTATAATGCAGGCGTACGACGAAAGTTAGAAGGTGCCTTAACATGGGATCATATAATTATCTTGGTTTTGGTGCATCTGATGAATATTGCACCCCTCGCGTAATTGACTCACTCAAAAGATTTTCGCAAAGTACTTGTAGTAGCCGTGTTGACGGAGGTGCCCTTAGCTTCATTTTCTCAAACCTCTAACTTTGTTCTAACTTTTAAACATTTCAGTTTTTGGCTAATAATTATGTTAAACTGAGCCAAAGTTAATTATAATTTTGCAGGAACGGTGTCGTTACACACTGAATTGGAGGAATGTGTTGCTAATTTTGTTGGTAAACCTGCTGCTATTGTTTTCGGCATGGGCTATGCTACAAATTCCACTGTTCTTCCTGCCTTGATTGGAAAGGTATCCATCCTAGCTTCATTAGTAATAGTATGCACTAAATATTGACATATCACTTAATATCACGACTGGAAAATATAAATGGAAAAAAGACTCGATGAGGAAATGTGTAGATTGGATCTCTTGTGCGAAGACTAAGGTCTAACCAGTAGGCTGATTGCATGACTCACCTCTGTAATGGCTCTAAGAGCTAGTCCTGTGAATTTATGATTAGTATGAATGTGTGATAAAATTGAAAGCATTTAAGTATTAAAAGAATAAATAAATAAAAATAATGTATCAACCCTCACTTTATGATCATTTGCAGGGAGGATTGATAATTAGTGATTCTCTAAACCACAACTCTCTCATTAATGGAGCCCGAGGGTCTGGAGCTACTATTCGTGTATTCCAATATAACAGTAAGGTTTTTTTTAAGAGAAAATTACATCTTTAATCCCTAAGTTATATATATACAAATTTCGATTTAATTCCTTACTTATGATCGCATTCATTTTTTACCCCTTAATTATGAGTGAAGTGGGGAGTTTGGTTCCCGATGTTAGGTTTCCATCTTCAATAATAGAGCATTTTTAATTTTCCGTCAAGGTGATGGAAACTTGACGTCGAGGACTAAACGCGCTACTTCGCTCATAACTGAGGGATAAAAAATAGATACGGTCATAACGGATTGACTAAATCGTCGATATGAATATAACTTACAAATCAAATATGTCATTTAAAAAAAAAATATTTTGTGTGATATGAAGCACCCTCCCATTTGGAGAAAGTTTTGAGAGAACAAATTAGTGAAGGGCAACCGAAGACGCACAGGCCGTGGAAGAAGATCATTGTTGTAGTGGAAGGCATGTACAGCATGGAAGGCGAACTTTGCAAGCTTCCAGAGATTGTTGGCATTTGCAAGAAATACAAGGTATATATATAGTATTTGCCTATTTGGGTGAGGAAACTTAGTAAGCCTACAATAATAAAATCATATTGTTGCAGGCATATGTTTATTTGGATGAGGCTCATAGCATTGGAGCAATAGGCAAAACTGGGAGGGGTGTGTGTGAGCTCTTAGGAGTTGACACTGCACATGTGGATATCATGATGGGGACTTTCACCAAATCCTTTGGATCATGTGGGGGTTATATAGCAGGATCCAAGGTGGGTTTTTTTTTTTTTTTTCTCCCTTATATATGCGTTTATCACTATGTCAAAAGCAATAACTTGTAGTGAAGGCGTAATTTTATTTTATACCGTCACATGTTCAAGAGGCAAGGTGTTGGATTTGACCCTTTAGGCCTCTACCAAACTGATACAACTTGTTAGGATCAAGCACTTACCACTATACTAAAAGCTATACCTAATAGTGAAGGCACAACTTTATTTCCTAGTGTCACATTTTCAAGAGGTAAGGTGTTGGACTTAGCCCTTCATACCTTTGTCAAATGATACCACTTATTAGGATAAGGATTGCTACTACGCCAAAAGTTATAACAGGTAGCGAATGCGTAACTTTATTTTCTTATATAGCCACATTTTTTAGAGGGCAGAGTGTTAGACTTGGTCTTTCAAACTTCAGCCCAACTGATATACTTGTTTAGATCAAACCCTTACCATAATACCAAAAGCTATAACTCATAGCGAAGGCCTAACTATATTTCCTTATATAATCACATTTTCAAAAGTCATAGTGCAATCTTCAGTCACCCGATACTGGACTTGGCCTTCTATGAGCCTTTGCCCAACAATACCCATGCACACAACACTGTTAACAAATCCACATCAGTTTAAGCAGTGTTTGATATCACAATTCAGGAATTGATTCAATATCTCAAGTACACATGCCCTGCTCATCTCTATGCAACATCAATATCGCCTCCTGCTGCCTAACAAATAATTTCTGCCATAAAAGTTATCAGTGGAGAAGATGGGTCTTCCAGAGGTAAGCAAAATTTCAACCTGGCAATCAGCTCCCATCTCACTACTTAAACTTATATATGCTTAATAATACACATACAGGATCTGAAAAGCTAGCACGTATACGTGACAACAGCAACTTTTTCCGCTCAGAACTGCAGAAAATGGGGTTCGACGTCCTAGGAGACCACGACTCCCCTGTCATACCCATCATGCTCTACAATCCTGCCAAAATACCTGCTGTTTCACGAGAGTGTCTCAAACAGAATGTGAGTTTTTTTTTTTTCTATTAGATTTGGAGTTAATACTTAATTTAATCCTCAATTATAGTGGTTTTTCTAAATTTAGTCTTTTTGTGCTTAATTAGGTCATGGATTTTGATAATTAAGTCCTTAGCTGCGGTTAGAATTAAGGACTAAATTGAGAAAAAGAGTTTATTACCGAAATAGTACCTTGACTATTGTGAAATTACCAATTTGATCATCGGCAATTTTTCTTGTCCAATAAAGTCTTTGACTTTGAAAAATTTAACCAATTTGGTCATCCATTTATTTTGGTGTTAAAAATCCGATAAATTAGGATCAAATTCGTAATTTTGATATAGTCAAGGGACCATTTCAGTAATTAATTTTGGCTGAAATGGTCCATTAACTATAGTAAAATTACCAATTTGGTCCCGATTTAACGGATATCAAGCGGTAAAATAAATAGAGGACCAAAATGGTTAAAATTTTCAAAATTGAGGACTTAATTGGGCAAAAAAAATTGTCGAGGACAAAATCGGTAATTAGTTGAGGGACCATTTCGGTAATAAACTCCGAGAAAAATTACTATAGTCGGGAATAATCACTAACTTAGGTAAAACTACTATAATCGATGATTAAATTGAGTATTAATAGAGGCAAAATTATCAATTTATATTAACAAATAGACTCAATTGAGTAAAACTATCAAAGTCAGTGACCTAATTAAGCACCAAAGGTCGTGTAGGGCTAAATCTAGAAAAATAACTATATTCAATGATTAAATTGGGTATTACTCCGTAACTCGTTAGATTTCCCATTAACTCTTCCAATTCTATGACGGGACTAACCTTAAATAATGTTGATAGATAGCTGTGGTGATGGTTGGTTTTCCTGGTGTTCCTCTGCTGTTGGCCAGAGTTCGCATATGCATTTCAGCTGCTCACACAAGGGAAGATCTTCTCAAAGCTTTAGAGGTTATCAGTACAATTGGTGATCTGGTAGGCATAAAATACTACCCTGCTACTATTACTGCTAAGCCCAAGAAACATCAGATAGAAGAAAACAGACTAAAGCTTGAGTGAATACTCCTCAAACACCACCCTTTGTTTAGCAAGACTATCAGCTGCTGTTGAAATGTCACTGCCTTACATGGAGTTAGTCATATTTGATGTTAAGATTTGTCAAATTTTGTTTGTGTACAGCAAAACTGATATTCGTCAAATCGTCAATGACCTTGTTTGGTAAATGATGGATCCCTATAAAATTCGATAAATTCGCTAATTTTAGGTCAAAACACCAAAATTATTGATTAGTAATCAGGGGTTAAACACGGCAAAATGCGAATAGCGACATTTGGGGGTGCCAATTTGGGACAAACATAAATACAAAGGGGAGACCACCTATATGGGACAAAACATAAATACAAAGGGGAGCCAATTTAGCTTCCCTTTGTATTGTATTGTTTTCTTTTAAATAATAGAGTCATTTCCATTTTTGTCCTATTGTTATTGGGGCATTGCCAATTTTAGTTCACTTCATTAATTTTTGCCACATTGCGGCCAATTTTATTTAGTCCTTGCCACTTTTAGTCCACCGTTAAAATTTTCGTCAAATGGCCGTCCAAAATAGGGATATTTGTGATCTTTTCATGCTTTGATCATCTCCTTTACCCTTTGCAGTTGTTTTCCTTAAACATTTTCACCTAACAAAGAGGTCAGCGAAAGCCATGGCTTTGTAATGTGGCTCACATGGCTTTTGCCGGACCTCTTCATTGGATGAATATGTGTAAGGAAACCACTGCAAAGGGTCAATGAGATGACCAAAGCATGAAAAGACCAAAAATACCCATGTTTTGGATGTCCATTTAACGAAAATTTTAACGGTAGACTAAAAGTGGCAAGAACTAAATAAGACTGGCCGCAATATGGCAAAAATCAATGAAGTGAACTAAAATTGACAATGCCCCAATAACAGTAGGACCAAAAATGGAAATGGCTCTAAATAATACTACTACTATTATTATTGTTGTTGTGTGTTGTAATAATGTCTTTATAGGTATTTTTACACATCAACTACTAATATCAAACATGTAATTTTAACAAATATATTTTTATAAATTTTCGGAAAAATTATAATTATGCCCCTTACAAATATGTCAATTATCAATGTCACCACTGAATTATTAGTGGTGTAAATGTTGCCCATTTATTTTCAAAATGTAACATATATTTCATGTTGATACAAAATTTGTGATCTAATTTTTTTAAAATAAATTGTCATATGTTGAAGATGTTAACTATGATGAAATAGGAATGCAAAATAGATGGGTTTATACGTTGTGATGAGATAGGAATGCAAAATGGTGTGGTTTGATGAGATGGGAATGCAAAATGGTTTTGTATGTGGCTTGTTGAAACGATTTTTTTTCCTATAGGGTGAGGTGTATATGTGTGGATGTGGTAATGATAAAACGAAGAACCTAAACTCCCCGAGTGTCGGTCTCGAAGGAGGAACGTCGGAAGTTTGCTATGCTTTCAATCGAATGAATGCGTGATGAGACGTGTGAGGTTGTTGAGGGCGGTGAATGACATTTAGGAAATGTAAGTATGCAAGAGATAACTGAAATCAAAGTAACAAATAATAATAAATAAGGGAATGAATTGTGCTTGTCTATGTTGCCTCATTGTGTGCCTCAAGTAGTGATCTAATGATTCAATTATGTTGGCTATTTAAGAGTGTGTTATCTTAGTCCTTTTTCACCTTTGTGTACTAGGGTTTCTTAGGCTTAGGAGTATCATTTGGCAACCAAAAGTCCTAAGAGACATTTTATCAAACACCTAGGCTACACACTTTCCTACTATTCCCCATCATGGAATTCCATAGGATCTAAGATTGCAAAAAGCTACAACTTAACTCAAAGCAATACCATGATAGAGTCAAGGTCTTAATCTCTCAATAGATTGGCCAAATCTACACAAGATCTAATCACACCAACAATCAATAGACAATAATAGATCTTCCAACATCAAATAAATCAAATCCACAATAAGAAATAGGATCTTCACACTAAGCAAGCATAGATTCACACAACTCAATCCCTAGATAGAACTAGCTAAACATAATCATAGATTCAAGATCATAAACCAATTCAATCTAAGAACAAGAAATGTAAATAGAAATAAGATTCAAATAGATATCACCTAGTAAATGAAATTGTAGTCTTCAATCCAAGCTTCACTTCTTCATTCACAAAGGAAATGTAAAACTAATCTAAGAATGGAAATTTTGGGAACTTCTAAAACCTAAAATTGTAAAAGCTAAAAAATTCAGAATTCTAAAATTGTAGCCCCCAGAAAAATCCTATCAAACTTCCTTAAATAGTCTCCCCAAAATTGCCCTAAAATAATTTTCTCTGCACTGTCTCGTCCACGAGCTCATCCACGCGTGGATGGCCTCGTGGATGGATACTGGAATTCGTCCACACGGCCTTCACGTGTGGATGAAGCATCCTAGGCACCCTGGGACTTCTGTCCTGCTTGTTTTGCTCATCTCTCGTGCCTAACGGCTCCCGGGACCTATGAAATATCTCAAAAATACACCAAAGATAGCTTTGTGTGTGGTTATCTAATTAAAGCACATAATATCGTAAATTAGTCACATAAGGATACCGAAATGCTATAAAACTATCCCTATTTATATCTAAATATATAGACATCTTGGGAGCTTAATTATCACTTGTGCATAGAAAAAGTAAACAAATTAAAGCTATTTTCATGAAAAATGGGAAATGCAAATTCGTGGGTGAAGAGTGGGAATGTGGTACATGAATATTGTAAGTGAAATAATATTATATAGAATATATTGGCAATATATTTTTTAGACTAATCAAGTTAGAGTTAGTATTATTGATTTATACGGAGTATTAATTATGCCTAAGATATTCATAATGCATGAAGACAAAAATAAGTGGTTAATATGCATTCAATCAAAGTGGTTTGTGATGAGATTTCTCAGGAGTGATTTAAGTGAATGATTCTCCATGATTCAAGGAAATCTACTTGCAAGAATTGTTCAAGAATTTCAAGTATAAATTGGAGGTGAATCTTTAGATATTTTTGAACTGCTGAAAATTATAAAGAAACGCTAGTTTCCCTATTGTTTTAATATTAGCCTTGCTGTTTTAATATTCAAAGATTGTTAGACTAATACAAACTCAATTTATTGTAAGATGGCTATCTAAATTAGAGTTGTGTTGTAATCCAATATTCTACAAGAATTGGAAGTCTTATCAATTGGTCCAGGAAAGATGAAGAGGTTGATTCCCACATCACTACCAACTCAAGAGATGATGATGATTAGTAGGTGTTGAAGATTAAGTCATAGCTGTTGTATGGAAATCTAGTGAACCTTGTATCATCTTTGATCATCTAGTGGAGTTGAGTTTCACCTTTGTATAGCCTCGCAGACGTAGGAGAAGATCTTTGAACTACGTGCACATATTCTAGTTCCATTTACTTTTTCATACACTGTTTTTATTATTTGTAGTGTTCTTAATACAGAACTAAATACATATTATTAATTTGTTTTAAAAACAAAGTAGGAACCAAATAGGTTATCACCTACATTCAAGATTCACAAATTAACAATTGGTATCAGAGCACGGAGATTTAATTTGTTAGACTAGAGATCTTGGTGCTTTGTGTCTCTTGAACTCATAAATTCATTTTATTTTTGTGTGCATTAATAGTTGGAGTATGTGGAGCATGTCAGTCTGGCAAACAAACGAGACCACCACACAAGGCCTAAAGCAACATCAGCACGAAACATTGCCCAGAGTTAATTCATATAGACTTGATTGGAGCAACTCAAACGGAGAGTATTGGAGTTAAGCGATATATTCTAGTATGTCTAGATGATTACTCACGTTTTTCTTGGATTTCTTTTCTTAGGGAAAAATCTAAAGCAAATAGTGCAGTCAAAACACTATATCAAAGATTAAAAAAGGAGAAAAATGAACTAATTGTCAAAATACGAAGTGATCACGGACGAGAATTCGAAAACAACGTCTTTGAAGACTTTTGCAACAACCTAGGAATCACTCATGAATTTTCTGCACCAAAAACTCCTCAACAGAAGGGAGTTGTAGAAAGAAAGAACAGCAACATCCATGAAATGGGCAGGGTTTTGTTAAACGCTAAAAGCCTACCTTGGAATTTTTGGGCAGAAGCAGTTCACACAGCCTGTCAAATCATCAACATAGTGTACCTGCGTCTAGGAATAAATCAAACTCCATATGAAATATGGAAAAGTAAGAAACCAAACTTAAAATATTTTCATATTTTTGGCTCACGGTGTTTTATCTTGAAGGATAGGCATCACACAATAAAATTTGAAACCAAAAGCGATGAAGGAATTTTTCTTTGGTACTCTGCTAACAGTCGAGCCTACAGAGTTTACAATAAAGTCACCAAAACTATAATGGAATATGCGAATGTTGTGGTAGATGATCAACCTAGTGAGATCGTAGATTAAACACCCACTGATTCAGGTAATCCTGAAGATATCACAGAACAACCGGACACTAACGCAAGATCACCAGAAATGGTCACGAACTCGCAACCTACCACTGAGTTAGAATCTAGATCTGATCATGAACAAGACCAAGTGGATGTTTCCACTCGAACACAGAAAAATCACCAAATTCAGAATATAATTGGAGTTCCTATCTTGAGTGTTAGAACTAGAGGAAAGCCAAAACGTGATTATCTTCAATTAGCTGGTTACTAGTGTTATACATCAAAGATCGAGCCAAAAACTATTAAAGAAGCTTTAACCGATGAACATTGGATTAAAGCCATGCAGGAAGAACTTGGCCAATTTAAAAGAAACAAGGTATGTCTTCTTGTACCCAAACATGATGATGTTAATGTTGTAGGTACCAAGTGGATTTTCGTAACAAAATCGACTTGGCCGGTAATATTGCTCGAAATAAAGCAAGATTAGTAACCCAAGGCTACTCACATATTGAAGAGGTCGATTATTAAAAAACATTCGCCCCTGTAGCTTGTCGGGAATCAATAAGACTCCTGTTGTCCATTGCATGTGTTTTAAAAAGAAGGGAATTGAGAAGAGATAGGTGTGCCACCCGCCGCACTACTCTACTTCTTATGTACCTGAGGTCTAGTGATCCTGCCACCAAATGGCACTTGAGAAGTCTTAGGGGACGAGCCATGGCCCCTCGCAGACTCCCTATAGCGTCCTGCAGACTCAAATGTAGCAACTCTACCAGCCAGTGATGAATCACTATCATCATCTGACGCCTCACAGTAAAACCCCACAACGTTAGATTGCTCTGACGCTGACTAGGTTCTCCGAGTGCGTTTTGCCACCGGAACAACTTCAGTGCACTGGGCAACTGGAGATATTGTCGGAACGGTGACCTGTTTAGTGTTCAAATGACATGGTCCAGTCCCCTATCCCCTAACTGGTGTCTGCAGACCCAAAGATCTAGGAGCTGCAGAACTAACATCACCATGTGCAGAGCTATCCTCCACCTGTGTAGGCGAAGTATACAAGTCATCCTCATTGTGAATATTTGTGGGGTTCTGAGCCTTTACCAGAGGGTAGGTAGCTTTCTGTGATTGGTCTTTCGGGTACTCTTATGATTGTGCCTTAGGTACCCCGTCTTGACCAAGTAGCTTCACTAAATGATCATCTTATTCTGCTTCAAAGTCCTTGGTATTAGCTTCTTGAGCTTCAGTATCATGTACTTCCCCCTGAGTATGGGTCGTTTCAGCTAATGTTGTATCATGTACATCCTGTAAAATAGTAAAAGCATTGCAAGTGGAAACGGGGATAGGAGCAACGGGCTGAGGACATTACAAACCCAACATAGGGTTAGTAGAAGTGCTGGCTCCATCCCCAGCTTGTGGGACTGAGAAATTACCCAGACCCAAATCAACAATCGAGTCCTTGCCCTTTTCCCGCCTCCATTTCTTTGCCAAGTTCTTCTTCTAAGCTTTAGTCAAGCCCACTCCCCCCTCCCCAAGAGTGGACTGGTTCTGGGCAGACAGAGGTTTACTAACACCACTTCCTAACCCCGCATTACCACCACCAGAAGGCGGAGAAGCATGAGGGGCAGGAGAAGGATTCGAAAGATCTCCACCACCACCATTCCCACTACCCAGTGGCGGAGGGCCACAAGGAGCAGGAGGAGGTGGTTGCTCAAGACCAATAATGGGGCCAGAATGCCTAACACTAGATCGACATGATGGGGTCAGATGCCCTTTTTTCTTGTAGGTTATACAATAATGTGGCACTTTTTCATATTCAATGGGCTGCCAAAAGCCCTCATTGTCTTCCCCGTCTGGTTTCTTACTGCCCATTCTGATAAACATTCTAGTACTAAGTAGCTTAAGGAGGACAACCTCTACCTTAACCTTAGCAACATTAGGCCTAGATTATTTAGCAGTGGCAGCATCTACATGTAAAAACCTGCAAATTGGTTTACATGTGGGGATATGCTACATAAATTGAGGAAAATCTACACTATAAAAGGATGTTATAAAGGCCTAGAATTATGAAGTTTCTAAAACGGGAAAAATAGTAATATTATTTTGGAAGGTGCTACAATGGATTATTTAGAAGGTGCTACAAGGAAACTTCAAAACATAGAAAGACTGGTGTACTATCTGGAGAAGTCAGCTCCACTTTATATTAGTACAAGCTGTGTTAAAATCTAGGTTGGTTACAACTTGTTTAATTGTCAGAATTAGTTCAAAATGTACTTGTAAACTTTTTCATAGAGTTATTTTATGAGGTCAATGTTTAAATAAGTGGTAGACCTAGTTTTGAAATTCGTTGAACCTTGTAATTGTAAAAGCCAGCAGGTTGATCTTTAGTGAAAAAGTTTTTGGGCATGACCTGGCAGATTAGGAGGTGTTCTCCAACTGCATTATCAAATTCAACTG
>CM008344.1:18591453-18602274 GCA_002525835.2 Ipomoea batatas
AAGTGGGTAACACAAGATTCTGAAACCCAGTTCCACTCTCCTCTCTACCATTTTCACCTGCAAAGGACATGCAATTTGAATGCTTACCTGCATATCTTGCACTACAAACCTAAAACAGCTTTATAACAATATAACAAACTCTGTGATAAAAAACAATAATGTTCAGTTCAATTCTTCAACACCTTCAGGTTTCTTTCAATTCTTTGTATTGTTAAGATTTTAAATCCTTATTTCAATGTTCAAGCATTTATGCCTTCAATATAGAGATATATTTATATGATAGGACAAATAAGAGCGAATCACAGCACAAGCTCAACCCAAAGACTGCACAAATTGGTACTCTACACAAAACAGATGAAATTCCCTTGGAATCCAGGCATCTCAAAGTATTGGACTCGTAACTTGTGCAATTACCAATTACTATATTCCATAATAAAATAAATAATACCACGTATTACGTTAAATTGCAGAAGGAATTCGGAATCAGGACAAAAATTGCACCTTCTTCATCCTGAAGAATGGATAGTGCCTTGGCTATGGAGGATTGCTTTACTGCCATGGGATTCTCCGACCCGTCTAGGAAAACAGAAACCTTCTCCGAGGCCGAATTCCCATTAGAATTCTCCATTAACTTTGCACATCCTACACAATATATGACCAAATATAGGCACAAAATTTGGAACTTCTAAGTTAATGGATGTAGAGAGAGCAGAAACAGGTGGTACCTTGACGACGCAAGAGATCCGCCATGGAGGGAAGGCAATGAGAGTCCAGAGGGGGCATTGGAGCAAGGACACCGCTTGAAGACGGTTGTTGATCAGACATTTGCCATCGGAAAGTGTTTCCGGCATCGGAATGAATCTGCCACGTCGGCATTTCCCGGCGAAGTCTAGGCCCTAGGGTTGAGAAGTTGACAGAGGTTTGTTCCCTGAGTTTCGAGTGCTGTTTTTCGTATTCAGTGTTTCAGCTGAAATGTTAAAGGAAGCGGGAAATTTCGAAGACGAAAAGGTGTGGCGCCATCTTCCTTTTCTCTTGGGTCATGGCCCACGGGCCACGGGCGAGGCACTTGGTGTCTTGGTTGCATCACTTGTGTAGACAGGTAATTACGGTTCGGTAATTCGGTTCCGTTTTAAACTGGCAATTCCTGATTTTGGAATCGATGATTCCGGTTTTAACTATTTTTTTTTATTTTTAAAATAGTTTAAATTCAACAAACTTTTTTTAAAATTTTTTCATTCTAAATTTTTTTTAAAATAGTTACATCAAATATTTAAAGGAAAATGTACAAATAAGCCTTCAAACTATTTGAGAATTAGTAATTAAGTCATTGAACTCAACGAAACTCCAAATTAATCCACGAACTTGAAAAAAAGTTACAATTAACATTTTTAGCAGGTTACTATCCGGTTACCGTTGATTTGGATTGCCACGTGTAATCATATTTTGAGAATAGGTACAAATAGGTCATCAAACTATTTAGAAAACAAATATAAAAAATATATTTTTTGTTCAATAATAATGTACACAAGTTTTATAAAAAATTTTGGAATGTCCACGAGGTGTCCTGAACAGGCCCTTCTAACAAGAGGCACGTTTAAGCCCGTACCATACTCAGACTAATCCCCGCTCGCACCGGGCCGGCCCAATTAAGGGGCAAAGTACCGGACATATTGGTTTCTCCATACAAGGGGGATAAGTTTTATAAAATTTTAATTGTTAACTATTTCCAAGTTCTTGGATTAATCTAGAATTTTTTTTGGTAAATCTACAGGGTCTTTGGTCCACCCACCCACGTTCGCTCCGAGAGGCACATGAGCTGGCCCAGGGGGAATCGTCACTTGTGGGGTTGTGGGAATTGAACCTGGGTTCTCCCGAAATTCCTCCCCACAAAGAGAGCTCACTTGCCACTTGAGCTACCCCGTTGGGTTACATTGGCTTAATTGTTGTTTTCTAAATAGTTCGATGGTCTATTTGTACCTATTCTCAAAATATGAAATGATGACCCCGAATGAGTTAAAATACTCTCCAATTGAGAAGCTATGTTTGGCACTCGTGTTCGCCATTAAAAAGCTTAAGCACTACTTCGAAGCTCATATCATTCAACTTGTGTCGAAAGCGAACCCAGTAAAGTTTGTTATGGCGAAGGTCGTTCTCTCTGACCGCCT
The DNA here is from genome assembly GCA_002525835.2 of Ipomoea batatas. Taxonomy (NCBI): domain Eukaryota; kingdom Viridiplantae; phylum Streptophyta; class Magnoliopsida; order Solanales; family Convolvulaceae; genus Ipomoea; species Ipomoea batatas. Next base: position 18,593,619 of record CM008344.1, read on the forward strand.
GGCAAGGTGGTATTTATTGTTTCAACAGTTTGAAATCGTCTATGTGCCACAAAAGTCTATCAAGGGGCAAGCTTTAGCCGTTGTTTACAAATTGGCACGCCCAATGGGACAGCTCTGCCTCTCATCTCTTCAAAGGCATCGATATGGGGGCAAACCCCGTATGAAATTTGAAATGGAGGAAGCTAAATGATACTCCTTGGCACGAGTTAAAACGGCCTAATGTTCAAGACTCCTTGGCACGAGTCAAAACGGCCTCATATCTATACTCCTTGGCACGAATCAAAACGGCCTCATATCTTTCAAGATACTCCTTGGCACGAGTCAAAACGGCCTTATATCTTTAACTGTAGTGTCGAGACTTCCTTGCACTACATACTTTCGGGTGGTATATGTTCTCAAGTGGTGTACAAGCAAGTCTCGAGGGGGCATTTGTTGACACTTAAAATTTAACAAATATAATTAGTTTTTATTATATTTGAATATTAGATTTGAATTTATATTTGGATAATATTGATATTATCTAATTTGTTAATTAGATAATATCAAAAGAGTTTGAGTTTATCAAAACTCTTTATCCTACCGTTATAAATAGGACATTTTATTTCTATGTATTGATCCTAGGAAAAATCATAGAATTAGCTTGAATAAAATGATGCTAAATGTAAAAGCCACTCCATGATTATTATGCCAAATGTTGATTTAAACCTCCTATTGAAGATCAAGCCACATAATTCCGAAGGCCCTTCAGAAGAACAAATATATAAGTTATTCTCTGAAGATCAAGCCACTTGAAACCCGGAGGCCCTTCAATGGAGCGTTCAAGATATCAACTGAAGAATCAGAGGACCACATATCCAGAGCTTGTACCCACACCCCACATATTGACATATACATGTAACCAATTTTGAATGAAATATATATTATTCAAAATTTCTTTGTTTACAGTGGCAATTAAAATCAGCAGCAACCGGATAGTAACCTTTTATATTTTTTGTTTAATAATAATGTACACAAGTTTTATAAAATTTTAATTGTTAACTATTTCCAAGTTCTTGGATTAATCTAATTTTTTTTTTGAGTTCATTGGCTTAATTGTTGTTTTCTAAATAGTTTGATAGTCTATTTGTATTACAAGTGGCAATTAAAATCAGCAGCAACCGGATAGTAACTTTTTTAGTTTAGTTGCTTAATTGCTAATTCTCAGGTAGTTTGATGGCCTATTTATACCTTTTTTGCAATATTTAAAATTTAAAGTTAAACTACAAAAATAAAAATAATTGTTATAGTTAAACTTTAATTTGTTATTTAAAGTTTTTTTTAATACTCATGATTTTTTACAATGTAGTATTTGTTATATACTTTTTCAAACATTTTTAGCCCAAATAATCTAAGCCCTCACCATGGGGATTCGAATCTATGACCACCCATTTGAAATTTTATATATATATATATATATATATATATATATACATGCCACTAAAGATTGGGGCTTGGTTAGGACATGCCAAGCCTGCTTCCCTAACATTGTCAAATTGAAAGCTCTTAGATCCTAATCCAAACCACCAAACTTTTTAGGAACACATAAACGGTCTCATGCCCTCCAATGGATCCCTTTCTCATTACCTGAACCCCACTAATTCATAGACCTTTCAATTGACAAACATACAAACTTTGGGAGTAAGAAAACACTCATAGAAAATAGGCATTGCTTGAGCCACGCTTTTTAAAAGAATTTTCTTACCTGCATGTGAGAGAAGCTTCTTATTCCATGATCCAATTCTATGTTTGAGCTTATCATCAATGTATGAGAGAGCTGCTATTTTGTTCCTACCTACAAAGGAAGGTAAACCCAAATATTTCTCAAAATTGGGAGCCTAGGTTACACCCAAAACTAATGCCATCTCCTCCCTATCATTCACAGTTGTATTCCTACTAAAGCACACACTTGACTTGTAAAAGTTCACAGCCTGCTCAAACATATCTTCATAAACATTAAGACATTGCTTGATTAACACCTGCTTCCTGAGCATTTGCCTTAAAAACAATAAGAGGTTGTCATTTGCAAATGAGAAATATGGGTCCCCTTGGCCACCCTATAACCATGAAAATAACCACGAGTTTCAGCATGTTGTAACAATAAAGAGAGCCCCTCTGCACAGATAATGAACAAATATGGAGAAAGGGGGTCACCGTGTCTAAGCCACGAGTAGGAGTAACTTGCACAATATTTTCAGCATTACCTAATAAGATACCAAAGTGACACAAATCATAACCAAATTCACCCATTCAACTGCAAACCCCAAAGCTAGTAACATCTTACGAAGGAAGTACCACTCCATACGGTCATAAGCCGTAGCCATATCTAACTTGAGAGCCCCCAACCAACCGCCCCACACTGTTTCCTGTTTAGATAATGGCCAATTTCAGCAGCAACCAAAATGCCTATCAGGAATAAAATCACTTTAAGACTTAGAGATTACATCTCTAACATAGGCTTCATCCTATTATCAATCATTTTAATCATAATCTTATAGACAACATTACACAGGGCAATATGCCTGAGATTAGCCACTAATTCCGAGTACTTCTTTTTATGGATAAGAACAACATTAATATCATTAAGGCCATTCAGGAAAAAGCAAGTACTAAGGCAATTTATCACAAAAGACGAGACATCCCCCCAACTACATCCTAAAAATGTTGATAAAACCCCGGGTTCATCTCATCAGGACTAGGAGCTTTATCAGGGAACATGGAAAACAAAACAGACTTAACTTCCTCTAATACAAAAAGCCGAAGGAAGGTGTCATTCTAACTCTGGGAAACATGAGGTGTAATAGTACCAGTAAAAGAATCTGCAGAGGAAGAACAATTAGAGGAGAAGATATCATCAAAATAATTTAGCACAACAGATTTCATGTTATCATCCTCCACCAGGCACCAGTCTCATCTTTTAACATAGAGAGGATATTTTTCTTTTTACGAGCAGAAGCATACATGTGAAAGAACTTAGTATTGACATCAGCTCCTCTCAACCAATGTTGTTTGGTTCTCTGCCTCCAAAAAGCATCCTCATAGGCCTCCAACCAGCACATATGCGCCTCAATACGTTGGAACTCTGCCAAAAATGTAGGGTCCCTAAGACCCTTCAGGTACAATTGTTCTTTGCGGAGATTCTTTATTGTTCACCAAACTTGTGGAAATTGTCCCCTCCCCAACGTAACAAACAGTCTCCACAATGTTGAAGACAACCTAATAAACCACTTTCCTTACCCTCCTAGCAAGCCTCCTCCACTTCCCTCTACACCCCTCGTTTAGCAGCCAAGCCATTTCGAACATGAAGTCCCTCATGTTGCTCCCACGCCTAACCCGTACATCCTTGACCCCCAAGAAGAGAGTCGAATGATCATATGAGCGGGTCAGAATGTTAGCTACGCTTGCCTCTGACAGGCTGCTACACCAGTCTGCACTTGCAAGAACCTTATCCAACCTTTCTTCCATCCAATTCACAATACCCTTCCCCCTCTCCCACGTAAATTGGTAGCCCTCCCTGGCAATTGAACTAAACCACAATCATCCACAACTCCCTCAAAACTGCGAAGGAGGCTATCAAGATGGGGTTTCCCCCACGCTAATGAAGCTTCTATATTGTTGCACTAATTTTTAACTTTTCAAGAATATTTTATTTAATTGTTTATTCTGTAATACATCATGAAATCTTTTCTCTTTGGTTATACACACGCACAAATAAGAGTTAATTTTTTTTGTTAGTATTTAAAAGAAAAAGAAACAATTATAATAAGGTGAGAATTCATGTATGTAATATTTTGAAAGAGGAAATAAAAAATTTAGTAAAGATTGAGAAATTATAAAGTTATCTATCTTATTTTAAACACTATAAAACATCTTAATGATTGCATAATGATTGATTTTCAAGGATTAAAAAAGTCATTTTCTTGAAAAAAACAAAAACAAAATAGAACATGTGACAATCCTTATACAATGAACAAGGGTTCACATTGCACTATGGATTCTGATTTATGTGTATGTGTTTTGTGTTATAACTTTTTGTGTCTTGCGTTATGAAATTTTGTCTCTTAAGAATATAAATTCTATACATGGAACAAATTAGTAATTGCGTCTTATGTTATGAATTTATGTATCTTGTATTGTGAATTTTTGTGTCTTGTGCTGTGAAATTCTATGTCTATGAACACAAATTATGTACACAAATCAAATTTGAAAAATAAATAAATATATAAATGTGTATGTGTCTTGTGTTAAGATTTTTTTGTCTTGTATTATGAAATTACATACCTTACGAGTATGAATTATGTACCTCGTCGTTTCAATACAGGATCCGTAGACCATAATATTATATGTCTTGTGTTGTAACTTTTTTATGTTTTGTGTTATGAAATTATGTACCACATCGTTTCAATTCGGGACCCATAATACTAGTCCATGATATAAATTGCCAACATGTGGGAGGAGAATGCATTGCTATACTTAACACAATGCTTGCATGAGCCAACTTAAAGTACGAAGTACATATTGGCTAATTCAAAGTTATAAGTATGCAATTTATTACTCCGTATTTGAAATAAGAAATTTGCTCGAACAATAAGCTCAGTATATTATAACATTTTACACGTCATGAGCATACATGACACACCATAATTTTTTACTTAAAACCCTTGCTCTAATATGATACAAAATCAAACATGTAAAGTATTATCATTATTCATTACTAATCCAATATAGTAGCTGCCTAGACAAAACAAATACATATATAACTTTCCCAATTTAGTCTCCTACAAACAAATATTTGGTGTTTGGCAAAGTTAATATAATAGATGATATAGTCAACAATAAATGATAATCTTTTCAACGCTATAGAGCATTTAAAAGACTGGGATTCTGGGAAATGAAACTGAAAAATTAAATAATTATCATACGAAGATCACAAATGAGGAAATGCATCCTTGCCTGTAGTAGTTGAAGCAGCGAAAGAACAAGAATCGGTCGTTAAGTGGTTTGGGCCTTCACTTCACTTTTGCAGCTTCCGATTCCAAGTGGTGTACAACAAATAAAATGATTATAGCTTCAAGCTTCTTAGAGTTGAAGCAAGCAGAGAGATTTTCTCTGGAGCTCTCAGCTTATAATCTTTTTCCAGGGCCATTGCCGACAAAGACTGTAGCTCTGAACTCTCTTTATCCTCCTTGTTTCGCCCTTTTGCCAGCTGCCCAATGGCAGACGTACACTGTAATATAAAATTCGGTATTAGGATTTTAAGTAGCTCGTGTTTGGTCATTAAACCCACACTCAACCGTCCTTCACCTGTGGTTAATTTAAAAAAACTGTACAACTACCATGAAATCCCTTATTTGTATTCAAACTGCTTTAAACCACAATATAAAGAAAATAACACTTCATTTTAATAACTGCTAAAAGCCATGGTTCGTGCTTTTGGCAAGAGGCTACATAAAATAATATTTAATTAAATGCCAAAAGTGAATAAAATGGCCTTGGGAAAGAAACATAAAGAAAACTAAGATATGGGGAGGGGTGGGAATAAAGGAGAAAAAAAGGCAAGTTGTGTTTAGTGTTAGCTTCTTCATATAACTTGAATTATTTTTACTTTCTGAAAGAAGGGGATAAAATTATTTTACATCTTACATTTATTATTTTAATATTACAAGTATATATTAAAATACTATGAAGTAATATTGTTACAAAAACTGCACTTCAACAAATGACTCGACGCTCAAATTCTGTAGAAACATAAAGTTAATATTCACGGATCAATCTACAGTTTGGTTTTAATATCACTAGTTAGATACTTAGATGAAGTTTATTAACACAACTCTACACTCTTCAATCACAAGAACGCCTCAAATTGACAAGGATTTAGACAAACTGGGATCTAATAAAAAGAAATTATGCTTAAAGAAACACACTTGAGAGATAGAATTATAGAAATGCACTCACCAAGCATATACCAAAAAGGGCTCTAGTATTTTTGCCACCGGTTAAGTCTATAGTTGATGCATAATATTTCTTGGCTGTCTGAAGATTTTCTTGTCCACCTAGCGTATATAGAATCTGGTTCAGCCAAAAAGAGTCCACACAACATTTAATTACATGGTTTAAGGAGGGGAAAACATCAAGTTCTACAGTGATTTATAATATCAGAGCAGTTTATCTTCATAGAATCTGTTAAATAGAGCAATGGAAGAAGAGAAAGAAAGGCATGTCTAAGAACAAACACTTTGCACATCTAGATTATTATCTCTGTTGCTTGGGCTCTCCAAAGCATCAAGTAGCACCCTTGTCTAAAGGATCCAACAAGGGTGTGGGTGTATGATCCTTGTCAAATCTTTCCAGGGATGTTGGAGGCCTTTTATTTTTAAAAAAATATTAAACAAACTTAGCCCAAGAGACTTAGAGCAAGCCAATTAAAGAATGCAAGAACAAATTGTGTAGATAACTTTGAACCCGTCCTTGCATATGATGATATGAATATCAAGTAATGAATTTTAAAATCTGCAGTAAAAACATAAAACTTGCAAACAAGTCACTTACATCAGCATAGGCTAAGTGATAAAGGGGAACCATTGGATGAGACAAGATTAGCTCCTCATAACAGAATGCTGCTTGCTTGTACCTATGAATCACAGGCAAAAAAACTAATATAAACTATCACTAAGGCATGTATTAAGGAAACATCAGGCAGAAATAGCATTGATGCAGAAAGTTAATGTCCCCCCCCCCCCCCCCCCACAACACACACACACACACACGCACGCACGCACGCACCCCACAAATCAAGAGAATGCCACATGAGTAGAGAATAAATAATTTTAAACATCTCACATTGATAAGGAAGTATATACTTCAGCAAGTTCTCTCCACGCATCATGGTCTGCCATAAATCTAGCCAACAAAAAAGGGTAGAAGATGAGCCATTAACAAGACACCTACATTTTATAGCTCATTAAAGGTTGATGCTTTGAAACACTTCTTACATTTCAAGATACTTATTGAGCCACTCAATGGCCCCTAACATGTCACCTTGTGCCTTTGCCATGGCTACCCTCCTCTTATATACAACCTGTTCATGACTCAGATATGATTAAAAAAAGGTGCAAAAAGGCTTAGTGTGGTAATTTTTAGTTCAACTAGGTTAGTAATTATATGGCAATGGCAATATGTAGTAAACTGTAAACTGTTATTGTGGAAAAATAATGGCATAGCTTCATTTAGTGCATCTACTATTCCACTTACTGAAATTGAGAAATTGAAGGTTTGACAGGTAACTAATAGCCATCACTCACAAGTGAGGCAAAAGCTAATATATAAAAAACAAAGAATGTAAGAGTATAATGATTATATTAATTATGTTATGATATATACATTTTGATACTGATCCGCATGTTTATATTGGTAATTAGGTATGTATAATGGGCTAGTGCTATAATAGGGTTATGCTAGGGTTTTATATGTACAACACTCTCCCTCAAGCTAGAACATATAGATGTTCTAAGGTTGAAAATTTAACAAAACTATGGCCAAAAAATCAGCATAACCAACACTCCCCCTTGGAACTTGAAAATAATCACGATATAATCATAATTGAATTGACTCCAGAAATAAACACTGTAGTGCCAGATGCAAGCATCATCTAAAAATAAACATGGCACAAGAGTCAATGGCCTTGGGAAATAAATACAGCAGTGCTGGAACCAAAAGCCATTGGGAAATAAACTGCATACCAAGACCAAATGGCCTTGCAAAACAAACACGGTTGTGATGGACTGAACACCCTTAGAAAATAAACACAGCATATCAAAACTGAATAGTGCAGTGCTGGAACAAAATGGCCTCAGGAAATAAACACAGCAATACCAAAATCAAAGCTACTGTTCAAGGAGGATGGCGATTGGGGGACATAAAAAGTTATTATAGTTGGAAAACCTACAAACTTCACCAGTAGGAGCTAAAAAGACTGAAAAGTGATCTAGAAATTTTTGCCGTAAAAGGTTGCAAACTTGTAATAGGTGGCATCACACACCAGTGTGTGAGAGAGGCTTGCTAGAGCATGGTGGCATGTTGAGCACGTAAGGCAGTGGAACAACACCAAACTTCAGGCTTAGAGTCACTTGCAAGATAGGAATCCCAAAGGTGCCAGCGGTGAAGTGATTGGATCACTAGAGAGGAAAACAACATAAAAAATTGAAAGGAACATGTTGGATGGAAACACGTGGAATCACAATGAAGGGGGCATCTCTTCTTGGGATTCACACACCAAGGTTGTGATAACAAGGAAAGTTATCAAGAAGAGAAAGAAGACACGGCCACTGAATAGTGTTTCCAGCAGTGACATGTAAATTGTAAAATATAAGACATCAGATTTTTTTTCCTAAAATTTAATGAATCCGATACCATGTTGAAATGGAAGGATTAAAGGTTTGGATGGTAGTGAATAGTCACCACCCATGCATGAGGTCAGTGAGGTGGATGCTAATATATGAGAATCATAGAAAACAGAAGTATATTGGTTATATCAATTATGTTATAATGTATACACTCTAATACTTATACACATGCTTACATAAGCACAGTATGGGCCACATAATGGGCTAGGATTATGACG
>CM008344.1:18615455-18629318 GCA_002525835.2 Ipomoea batatas
GTATGACAATGATTTGATGAAATGCTGACAAATGACTGCTTTGACACAGTACTACAAGCTATATCTGGAAATTTTGACCCTACCAATATTGTTCATTTCATTCAATTTGCCCCAGGTATCTAAACAGTCTCTCATCTCTAATTGTCTACACTTCTCTTTTTTCAGTAGCAATATGTTTTTCTCAAACCTAAGAAGTTCCCACATAATGCAAATGGTTGATAATGAAAATGATTGAAGGCTTTAATAATTCAATCAGTACTAAATTTGTTCAGCAAGATTAGAGAGTTTGATCTCCTTGTTAGAGGTGACAATGGCCATCTCTTCTTTGCTGGCCCTTGTCAATCTTTTCCTCAAACTGTCACATGGTCATGTTTCACTCTAGGTAGAATCAATCAAGTAATCACCTTTCCACTGCACTAGGTACTTTATTCTATGATTTTTCTTCCATTTGCCCTTAATTTGATAGTCTAAAATTTTCTACTGTTTCCGCACCATGAGAAGAGCTTGCTTCACTTGCTATATTCAACTAATTCAAGTATTCAACTCATTTTGGTTGAAAATTTTGAGAAAATTGACATGGAAAGTAAGATAACTTTAACCACGTAGGTTGCTTCAATCAATATGTCACTTGCCTACCTTACTCACAACCTCAAACGGACCATTATATCTCAAAACTAGGCCTTGGTGCATAGTCTTGCTAAACTTTCTTCCAAATAGAAGGATTCAACTTCAATATCCCAATTCCCAAGGTCTCCTACTTTGGACTATGCATCATGTCTCCCCTGATTTGTTTACTTCATCTCCTATTGTGCTACAAGACTATTTCTTGCCTTAGAAATTAACTGATTATGTAATCAATACTTGATGCTCCTTCCTTATTTTACATAATGGTAATAGATTATAAATAGGGACCATCTCTTAGAAGAGAGGACATCTAGTGGAATTGGAACAATTAGCTCTAAGTAGCTATGGGCAAGAATTTATTCTTGCTGGTGGGATATTCTTTGAATTCCCTTTCTTCCGTTTGTGTTTTACTTTATAATATCAAAATCTTCCAAATTTCTTGGTTCAAATCCATCACGTCTCTTTACTCCTTTCACAACTTCAAATATTGAGGGTTATTTATGGATTGTCTTGAATATGATAAACCATATAGGTCTGTACTCTAGGGTCATGGCACCAATGCATTCTTCCGTAGCCTTTCAGCTGAATGCATCAACCATTGCATTGTGCTAACCAGGCTGGTGAACTCACTATAAATTCAATCAAAAGAAGTTGGATGCTTCTAGGCAAGAAGTGAGTGGGACAGTGGGTGTTGCTAGTGGTCTAATTATAGTTTTAGAAAAGAAGTGTTAAAAATCGTTGACTATCATACCAAGAGGTGATGCAAAAGAAGAATTGGAGAGTGGAGTAGACCTTGTGCAATGGAAAAGGATTCTTTCATTCTTTGGCACATGCTACTTGGGAACATGATGTTACCTTGTTGCAGTTGTGGGGCATTGGTCTAGCTTGTGTGGGTGCAAGTGTTGGCACGTTCCCTAATCCCTATACTTACATAAGCAATTACAACCCAACTCCCAGGGAAACAAGTGACTAAGCATAATTATGCCACCGAAAAATCCAAAACTGTCAACCTTTGGAATTGCCTCAGTCAAGGTTGAAGTCAAGTTTATCCCTCATAATCATCCATAATTGCTTGAGCATGGCATGCACATCTTACAATTGCTTGGCCGAAGATAAACTTTGTCAACCAACCATTCAACCTCCTAGGTAGTAGGTACCACCACCGCATGTCTTGAAACAATCATTTTATGTGCTTCGCATGCTCAACACTACCTCATCATTGCATGTATTACTCAACTCGCACCATCTTGGTTAGTCACTCGACTACTTGAGCCATGCTTGTTACCTTGTGCCAAAGTTTCTCCCAACACTTAGTACCAACACCTTTTTATAAGGTAACCCCTAGCCTTGTGTGGTTGGTAGTTGAAAAGTATCGAGCTCTGTTCCTTGTGTATTATTATTGTGGATGGATATTCAAAGGTTAGCTAAACTCTTGAAAGCTTCGAGTCCATGCATTAGAAAACTATTGATACCTTCTTGTTAGAACCTCATCCCAAACACTTAACCAAGTGAAATGGTTAATGCTGACTACCTTGTGAGTTGAAGGTAGGCTGCACTGTCCATTTTCGTGAACCTAGCAAGGCATGTTGGAGTGTTCACAATGCAAGCATGAGTGATGGCTGCTGTGGTCATTGGGCCTGTTGATCGTCAATGGGCTTCTTGTTGGGATCATTGACAATTGACATGGCTCCCATTGACACCACATCTAAGCTAAGGGGTTAATGGTTTTTGCTATGAGACTCTATGGGAAAGGGGAACTACATAATATTGTAATAATTCTGCCAAAAACTTGGGAGGCATGCTGGTACCCTATACTCTGGGTCCATCACCTATGTACGCTCAATTGAACTAGATCACTCAACCTATGGTGCCTGTCTATGCTCTTAGCAACAAAAGGAAGGAATAAGATCATGCTGTGTGGTATGGGGTGCTCAGCTACAAGGAGAGCACTTGCTTGGTGTGTACTTGGGCTTCCCTTGATCCATTCTTTTAGGGATAACAAAGGAACTGGTCTGGTCCTGAAGCCAGCTGTGTACATAACAGGAATAGGGCTCTCTAAGGCTGCTAGTATCATATTCCTATTAGAAATAGCTTTCCATTATAAATACCTGATCCGTCAATGTAAGATGGGGGCATTCTTACTATAGTGTTACTTTGGAATTTTAGATGTTTGAGTAAACTGGTGACTGGTGTACTTGTTTAATAGCTGGGGCTAAAACTCATTTATGTTTGTTATTTTGAAATATGTTTAGTAAACAAACTGAGTGTGCAGAGATGGGCTTGTGAACATGCTTGTTTTTCTTTACTTAGAAATTTATTTCAATCCGTCTTCAAAAAATTGAATTCTTTACATTCACTTACAGTTTGTTGTATAGAGAAATACATGGAAACTGGCTCCTTTTCCTAGATGGTGTTGCAATTCTAGTGATCTGGATACATTTGTTCACTGGATAAATGTATTGTAGTATCAACTTCTAGTTTGCTTGGATAGTTGATATTTATAGTGAATGTAGAATCAACATCTAATGTGTGTGGATTGAAGTAACAGTAAAATAACAGCATTCAAGATTCCAAGACATTCTTTTACAAATGGCGTAGACGCATTTGAATCCTCTGTAATGTTTGCCAGTTGGCTTTAATGAAGGCTTATATTTGCCTATTATATATATATATATATATAGGTTTGACTTCATATGAGACAACATCTTCCCATGAGACTGTGAGACAACGTGAATGCACAGTCTACTTTACGAATGCACACACACTAAACTATGTGCACTCATGTAAGTCATGTTGGGCTAAGTGCACACTGTCTAGACTGTGTGCATTTGCGTAGTAAACTGTGTGTATTCACGTTGTGTCTCACAGTCTCACGGGAAGTTATGTTTTCTTTTTAATATTTACCTATTATAAGTGTACTTACACTTGCTTTCTCATTGCAGGGGAGTTTAGTGTATTGGCTTTCCAATAGTTCATTAAGTCTCCTTCAGGTATCTCTAGATCATATGGAGAGAAGTGCTGCTTAAAAGTTCAAAAGAATTGGCAAAATGTTTTATTGCACTGCGATTTTTTCCTCATCCGTATATTCATGGACTTGTTGATAATTTGATATGTTATATGCAAAATCCATATCATGAAATTCAACAAAATTTTATGCTTTCTGTCAACTTATCGCTAACCTCCTTTATCTGGGCATGAAACTTGTGAAATTACGAAACTTAGTTATAACTGAACCTTTTTTTTTTTTAATAATTATTTTTATAAATCTTTTCACTTAGTTATAACTGAACTCCTTTTTTATATTTTCGCATTGTGATGAACAGCAAATTTCTTTAAAGCATCCAGTCATTCGCAAGAAATTGGAGCTACCTGATAGGGATATTTCTGGATTCGTTGCAAAACAGAAAGAGTTAGATAGCTCTGAGGAAGTGGAAATAAATACTTCAAGAGAGTCGCGGAAGATAGCAGCCCAAAATCTGTCAGCCAAAGAACTTGTTAATGTAACTAGCCTCTTCTCTGTCATGCTCTGTCAAATTTTATTGATATTTTTATCATTTTATGATTGGAAAGTTCCGCAGGTTTCTATCAAATTCTTAGCTAAAGGCCAGAAAGATATAGCTCTTAGACTACTGCGGTAACTTCTACTTCAAAGATTAGTTGACTTTTATTTTGTTATTTGATTCCACATTTTGGTGGTTTTTAATCCATTTGTGACCTTAAAATCCAGACTTGCTCTCGACAAGGATCCTGATCATGCAAGAGCTCTTATTCTTTTGGGGCAGACACAATTGCAAAATGGTTTCTTATCAGAGGCTACCAAAAACTTCGAGTGTTGTATTTCCAAGGTTTGGAATTGAATGTCTTCTGTTTAGGCTTATCTTTAATAGTTGGGCAATATTACTGTTCAGTTACTGCTGCTAATTGAACTTAATTGTGAATTTTTCTTTTAATTGTATTCAGCTACTCCTAAATGGGCATCCAACAGAAGTTGAGGATGTTGATAATTTGATTCTATCATCAGCATGGGCTGGTGTAGCTTGTATACGGCAGGTAATGATGCTTCTAGAGTCATTCTATCATTGGGTTAAAAGTACGAACTGGCTATTGAAATATCTGCTAATTTTGTTACTGTCGCATTAGAGAGACATGGGGATTACCATGCTCTGGTCAAGAATATATGCTGGAAGGTTTTCATGCTTCATTTATATTGTTTTCGAGCATTGAATTTTGAGTTGTAGTATAAACTCTAATGGTTTAGACTAGTTAATGGTTAGAGTCCCACATTGAAAAAATAAGAGAGAATCATATGAGTTTGTAAGGCCATGGGTTTGACTAGTTAATTGACTAGATTCAGTCTTTTAGTGTGGTTTGGCCCATGTGCCTCAGTTTACTGACTTTGGCCCAATCTTAGATTCTAACATGGTATCAGAGCCTGGTTGGTCCACTTTGTGTTCATCCGGCGTTCAAGTTCAGACTAGTTAATTGATTGGATTAAATCTTTTAGTGTGGTTTGACCCGTGCATTATAGCTCAATTGTTAATCTTAGATTCTAACACAGTAACACCTATCATCACAATGAACTACACAAGAACCTCCTGAATTACCGGCTGGGTTTGTTTTTCTGACTTATTCTTTCTTTGGGTAGGGGAAGTATGACGAGGGTATTGTGCACCTAGAGCGAGTAGCTGTGATGAAGGAGCCCGAGGATCCAAAGACAAAAGCGCATTACTATGAGGCTTTGATATTGTTCTCAAGGTATAATTAGATTAACTACTGAAGAGCATTTTGATACGTGGTCTTATATTTTCTTTGATTCATGACTTTCCTCCAAATCACCTCGATGGCCAGGTTTTTGAAAAAGTAGTAATTACGTGTTAAATCTATAAGTGGAAACTGGGTTCCTAATGTGTAGAAAGCAACTAATTTTGTTAACAACTGAACTGATAGTTTGGTATCGTGATTTTCAGTGCTTTATACAATGTGGGCCGGAAAGCTGAAGCTGCCAAGTATTTGCGCATAGTTGTTGCTTATGATCCTTCTTATAGAGAATTACTTGAACAATGTGAAAATGATGACAACACTTGAGAGCATTCTCCAAAGAAGTGGTGAAAATGAATCTATCAACAGTTGGAGAGCAGATTAGTTTGGCTTCTGAAACCATTTGGGAGAGGTCTAATTTCATACATCTATAGATTACTGGGTACATTTTTGTTTTTGTTTTTATTTTCATGTAATAAGCCATTCTTGGTGGTGAGAAATTTTGGGTCACTTGATATACATACAATCATGCATACATGCATACATCAGTGTTGTAACTAGAGGTCACAAGTATTGCACTCTGGAAAAATTATACTATGTATAAGAGTTCACATTGCATTGTGAGTTGCGTATGCAGTTAACATAACCATATCATCTGTTTGCAATTAACAAATTATGTGTATGTAAATAAATTGAAGACACATAATATGTTAATTAATTATGTACTAGTAGTTAACATGTTATGCATTATTATGTGCTTGAAAACATATGATATATTAATTACAAACATAATTTTTAGATTAAGATTTACAATGCAAGATGGCCTTAGTCCATGGTATAACAATTGTGCTTTGGGTTTACGTGATGACAATTTTTAAATTGCATTTAATAAAATTCATAAAATAAGTACAAAAAATTAGAAAATAAGATTAGAATTAAATGAAGCAAGAATAAAAAGAATTAGAGTGTTTTCACACTTTTGGTCCCACGATTATAGTGGTACTATTAGGATTGTTCTACGACTTTTAAACTTTACAATCTAGGTCCACGACTATTATTTTTGTAGTAAAAATGGTCCTTCGGACCCATTTTCCGTCAATTTCCCACCGGAGAAAAAATTACCCTTTTCAAGCAGGGGTAAAAATGACATTTCCATTGCTGACTGAGGATGACTGCGAGGAAATCGACGAAGATGAAGATGAAAAATGACATTTCCATTGCTGCCAATGTGATTGTCGAAGTCATTGAAGCTGAAAACCCCATCACCGGAAGCCTACTTTGCGATTTAGAAAGATTGGCTTTTCCCCATTCTAATTCAGTCATACGGTAATCTACTTTGCGATTTACACTAATGAGAATGCTAATTTTTAGATGATTTTTTATATTGCAAATTTGGGTTTTTGTGGGCTCAATTGAAAAGAGAAAAGGAAGATGTGATCTGCCTGTGTTCTACTGGGCGTAGTATATATTTTTTTTATTTCCCATCACCAGGATTCAATCATGTGACCTTCTCTTAAGGAGAGCCACAAAGGTATCAACTATATACAAGGTGTTTGGCGAATCCTTTATTTAATGTTTAATCGCATTAATATTATCTTAAGTCAAATGGAAAATGATCATCATGTGATTTTATGTTAGGATGATAGGATAATTCATACCAACATGCGATTTTTAAGGAATTGTAACTTTTGGACACAACTAACCCACCTAAAATCTGCCAATGAGAAGTTTTGAAAATGTTCAAATTTCTCAAAGGATAGGAATTGCTCAAGTATAAAAGGGCAACCATGGAGCTAGGGGAACAACCTCGCAACTCTTTAGCTCTGATTTTGAAGCAATATAATCTTGAATATCCATATTCAAAGCACAATCTAATGTTCTAGCTAGCTCCAACTTGAATCTTCTTGATTCAAAATATCTAGCACCAAACATCTAAATTAAACTCCCACAAGTGTTGAGTACACTATACTCAAAGGGAATTGGTGAAAGATCCTTGAATTCTAATGTATCGATTGCTAGTGAAAAGAATTGCTTAGTTATATGATTGTTGAAAGACTATCAGTGGAGTTGAACCAAGTAATTAACAAGCTAAGAGCATCACCATCAATGAATCAAAGATGGTTTTTGGAATAGTGTTGATGCAAAGCTATGATCTTGAACTGATGTGGAGAGAAGATAATTGTCAAAACTAATCCCTGCAAATGCTTGCATAATGTCAGAAAAAAATATATATATATATATACAGCCGCGTCTCACTGCCCATCCAGCCGGGTGCGTGTGCCACAGGCGTCCGGCTGGGCGATTGAGAGTGGCCACAAGCTGACGGCCACTCTCAATTTAATTAAATTGGTCGTTGCCTGGCAACTTCTATTATATATATAAAAAAATATCTATAATTAGGTGTTAAACATATTCATTATAATTATTTTATTATTTTTAATTAGCTGTTAAACATATTCTATAATTAGGTGTCTAAGTGTCTATAATTATGTTTAATTATTTTTAATACAATTATAAATTTCTAAACAAAATAGATAAAGAAATAATTAAAATATAGTGGGGTAAAATAGTGAAGAAGAGTTTTTTTGATTGAATGAAATAGTGGATGATGATGTGGAAGTAGGGGCTCACAAAAAACTGGAGAAAAAACTTCAACTGATAAGGATGCTGAGGACTTGGTGATAGCTAGATAGATCCTTTGAAAAAGGCTCTTGTATTTGTACCAAAATAAATAGTGAATTTCCTCCATGGAATAGAAGAAACTATAAAAACCCACCCGGCCCTCCGCTCTCTACTTTTATTTCAAGCTTTATATTATGCAAATGTTAATAATCAAATACATAAATATATGCAACCAGCTTGGTTGGCATGAGTGACCGTGCACTCTTATCCTTTAAGAGAGGTCGGGAGTTTGAACCTTCTCTTGTATGAAAAAATCAATCTGGTCAGCATTTTTAAGTCGGTCCGATGCGAACGAAGATTAGTCTGAATATGATACGGGTTGCATGACAAAAAAAACATAAACATATGCACATTTCAAACAACAAGCTATAACATATTTTAAGTAAAATCCTTTGACAAATCAAAGATTTTCGTTGTGCACTTTTAGTGCACGTACTTTTTGTTAAAAATTTAAAATTATTTAAAAGTTTAATCATCCCATTTCTCTCCAGACTTTTACTTGCCTCTGGGAACAACAAATAACAAATGTTCATAAATTATTATTTTTACGTAGCAGGTTCAACTCTTTATTTACAAAAAAATATTTCTTACTATGCATGGAAGATATTTAACAAGCAAGAATTTCCCCACCAATAATGTGCTTTCTAAATCTGGCCAAGTCATTGTATCTCTGTACTCTTGCTATTCTAAGCCTTCAACAGAAACAATTCATAACTTATTCTGTACTGGAGATGCCACATGCTAAGCCAAATTTGTAGTCTTGTTATTGGAGCCTTTGGAATTAAGCTAAGCATTCAAATTTTGGGATTAGACAATATAATGGGTGTTATGTTGCTGGAATCAAAATCCTAAAACTAAACTCCAACCACATTATATTATTGGTGCATGGTAGATTATTTGAGAGTTCTGACACATGTTACTAGTACAAAATGAGTCATTTGCGTCTTTAGTAAATAACAAAATACATCTTTACTACTCAAGACGCGTATGGCATATATGCGGAAAATGTCAACTTTACGTGCTTTTACTGAAAGGACTCGTAAAATTGAATACTAGGTGTCTTTACTACAATGTAATAGGGTCAGTTGTATTCAAAAAAAAAAAAAAAAGGTGTCTTTACTAAGTAATATTGGTGGTAGATTATTTAAGAGTTCTATTACATGTAACTAGGAAAATGAGTTATTTGTGTCTTTAGTAAATGACAAAAGGCATCTTTACTACTCAAGACGCGTATGATATAGATGCGAAAAATGTCACCTTCCTATTTTTTCCGGAAAGACTCGTAAAATTGGATAATAGGCGTCTTTACTAAGTAAAGACGCCTATTGTACATTATTGGTGGTAGATTATTTAAGAGTTTTACTACATATTCTTAATTCTTACTCCTTGATATGACAAACACTGATAAGTTATTATTATTATTATTCTTTTTTTTTTTTCTTAATATGGGTCTCAATAAAAGCATCTACATCAAGATTTTGAGTGTGAGAGTAAAAGTGGATAATAGAAAATGGAAGTCGACATAGTACTTTTCATTGCTTAATTTGCTTGTATACCGGAAAAATGTTTCTTGTGAATTGTGGATCTAGTCGCAATAATAGGAAATTTGAATAAAATGATTGGGTGATAACAAACAATATTGCTTCAAAGTTGTTCAACTTTTATTTGAAACTTGGATTGAAGTTGGTTCAACTCTATTTTTTGAGCTTCAAATTGACTTGATTCAAGTTTCAAGATGCAAAACAAAGGCTATTTTTGAAATTTTTTTTAAGGGTTTTTAAAAAAGATTTTTAATAAATATATATAGATAAAATTGTAAATTTGTAGTTATAGACATATAAAATCTTGACTTGACTTGTAAATTATTCAAATTTGAGCTTGATTTGACAATAAACAAATTGAATTTAAATATTTATCAATTTGAGGTCAAATAATTTCCGAATAACATAGACACATTTAAACCCGGCCTAATTGCAAGAAGCAATGGATGACTAGGAGGGAAAATTAGAGATCATCTTGCTTGGAATAATTTTATTTCCTTTTGCAAGCATTACAAATAATTATACAGAGTACGTATTAATTGTTTTACACACACACACACATATATATATTGACCAGTATTAGAATGGTTGATTGAATGAAATGATTCACATTGTCTGCCTCCTCTACTTTTCTTCCATATCTCTTGTCTATTGTTCTAGATTACTTTATCAGTATATTTGTTGATCTAATCTTACAACACACCGGTTAGAAGTTAATAGGCCAATGGGCATCCAACAATACAACATTAATCAATTTGAATAATGTTGTCCAGTTGTTATACAGTGGACCATGGTCACACAACGTTGTGTGGACCATGATCGTCAAATAAAACTGTACTAAAATTAAAATGATACTTTAGTGTTGTTATAATGAAACTAGTGTATGTGAAAAATGAAACTAAAAAACAGAGCTCATTCAATAACGACTATGTTTGGCAAACCTAGCTAAAAAGGTAGCTGAAAGCTGAAAACTGAAAAGCTATAAGCTCGTAGCTGAAATCTGAAGAACTGTTATGCTTAAAAGTGTTTGGTAAAATTAGCTTTTTGATAAGCTGATAAATGTAAAAAGGCTAAAAAGAACATCATACATTTTAAATGATTTTAAATTTAAATAGGTTTGTTTATATATATTAAAATATAAAATAATGAAATCAATATATTTAAATAAAATATAAAGTAAGAACATATATTTGAAAATATATAAAGTAAAACAAAATGTTTATAATTCATAAGATTATTTCATACAAAAATTAATGTTCAAACACAAATGTCAAACTGAAATTACAACCAAACATAATGAAAATAAGATATCAAAAGAGTTTTAATTGGGATGGGTAATTGATGTCATTAATTTAAATAATAAGGATAAAAATGGAAAAACGTTAAAAAGTTACTAGCTTATTTTTGAAAAACTACCTAAAGTAGCGTTTCAAAATAAGCTCTTATTTTAAGCTACCAGCTTATTTTGAAAACATTACCAAACAGAGCTTATAGCTTATTAATAGCTTAAAATAAGCTATAAGCTCCTAAATAAGCTCTGCCAAACAGAGCCACGTATATTGTCAAATGAAACTGTAGTATAATTAAAATGATATCTTAGTGTTGCTATAATGAAACTAGTGTTATAGCATCTGGCCATTGTAGGTAAAAAATTGCTGAATTGTCATCAAAATTCGCGACTGACCTCGCTTACTTTTTCCATCTGGCCAGGTACTCTGTTAAGGTCTCTAAGCTCCAATGATTCAATTTACACAAATTGGCGAATTGCTTCTTCTTCGGGATGCTACTCGCATAATATGACATGAATTGCTTTGAGAGGTCGACAAAGGTGGAGACGGACCCCTCGGGTAAAGATGCGAACCAATCCTGAGCTTGGCCATCGAAGGTCGCAAAGAAACCCCGGCACATGACGGCGTAGCTTGCCCATGTCATCATGATAGCAGCAAGATACCTGTTGAGATGAGCTCAGGGGTTGGCTGACCCCGTGTAAGGTTTGATGGTGGGAAGCGAAAATCCCTAAGCAAAGGCTCGACTATGATTTCTTCTGTAAATGGGGTGGTCACACCTCTTGGGGTTCCGACAACCCATCACGCATTTCTATCCTTCTCTAGAGCTCATCCATCCGCCTACGTAATTGCTCCACCTCGCTACAGTGGGAGCTTGATGGTCAGCCACGAGTCTCAGTGGAGTGGTCTACTTGCGAGGCCTATTCTCGCTGTGGTAGAGCGCAAGGCTCCTTCTGCGGGTGCACCATTCGTGGTTGGTCTAAAATCAAGGTGGTCACGAACCGAAACTCATGCGTCTAAGTTCTCAAAGGCAGACTTGGCAGTCCAGGTCGGCCGTGCTCCCTTTACCTCTCACCGCTTAGGCCGATCTCTAGTAGTCTATCCCCTCTTCGTCTGACTGATGGTTGGGGTGAATTAACCTCTTCGTCGAGGTGAAGCTCGAGTTTATGGGGTCTGCGAGTGCTTGGACCATCATCACACCTAGGCGGGTCTGGATCGAGCGGAAGAGTCGAGAGGCCTCTTTGAAGCCCGTCGACGAGCTGAGTCAACAAGGCAGTAGCTTGTTAGAGCGCGACCACCCCCTCTTGAAAGCCCGGGGCTAGAGGTAGAGTGGGGTCGTCCTGACTTGACGGTTGTTGTTAATCCAATATCTGAGGTCTTCGGTCGACCTCACGGGTAGTATTTGCCAACTCGCAGTCCCGTTTGGATTGTTGGCATAAGATGGAGTGTGTGTACCACGTGAGTTGTGAGAGTTGGATCCTGACCTTGTCATAGCTAGGGAAAAGATAGCACGCTCGAGCTTGATGTCGAACTCTCAATGATGGATTTTATTAAATGGGTGGTCCGAATTAACAAACCTAATTATGTTAAAGGCATTTGAAAAGGAAGAATTAGACAAGGAAAGTGTAATAATTAGACAATACGGATAATCACGGAGATAAATGTTGTATTTAATCCAATATAATTCTATTACAAGGAGAAGCTCATGTAATAACAAGGCAAAATGTGTATTTAGGACGAGATGTGTCTTAATGAGACATAGAGGAGTGTTTTTATACCCTCTTTCGGCCCTAACCACCCTCGAAAGGAAGTGGGTGGTTGCAACGACCTTGGACCGCACTGAATGCCAAAGAGACCGCATCAACCTGATGCCCCGAGCCTCGACCGAGTACGGGACTCGGCCGAGATGACCCCGCGGAGGGGTCGACCGAGATGACCCCACGGAGGGATTGGCTAAGATGACCCTGCGGAGGGATTGGCCAAGATGACCCCGCGGAGGGGTCGGCCAAGATGACCCCGCAGAGGGATTGGCCAAGATCCTGTGGAGGGGTACGGTTGGCCACAAGATGACCCCGCTGAGGGGTCGACCAAGATGACCTCGTGGAGGGATCGGCCAAGACACGTCCAAGCTTGGGTCTGCTGGGCTCGGCCGAGGCTAGACTTGGCTAAACGCGGGTCGGTTGGGTCCGATTTTCGAGTCATCTCTGATGCTTCAATTCGATTCTGTCCTGGTTGATCCGCCATGGGTCCATTTATAATTTATCCATCACATGAATTTTGTGCATTCTGAACATGAATTTTGTATATTGGACCAGGGTCCACATTGACACAATAACCTGTTTAAACCTATTCGGCATGTTAATATAATGTTATTAGAAAATAAAACTTTATTTTTTTAAAAAAAAAATCTACAATTAAATCCAATAAAATAATAAAAATATTCAATTTATAACATGCTATAATTATATTCATAAAATAAAATAATATTTAAAATAATAACTAATGTTAATATTAGCAAGCTAAGGTTAAATGGGTTAATGGGTCAATTCATTAATGCCTCGACACATTAAGACTAACTACTAACATAGTATTTCCATGACCGGTTTAATGTCTTGTTAAAAATTTCCAAGTTTTGTGTTATACAACATAATTCATATTTCTTTTTCCAAATAGATTAGAATGCAGAATTGGTTTCTTCAATATATAATTTCCATAACCTAATTATGAGAATTTAGTATATGTACTTGGTGGACATTTTTTAAGCAGCATTAATGATAATAAATTAATATAATGAAATATCAATTTTGAGATTTATTATGTTTAGTTAGCACAATATTACAAGTTCGACTTTTAGTGGGAGCGGCCTATTGACCTTCTTAGTTTGAGCCGGCAGATTCACCATGTGTATATTCTTAGATAGTGATTGATGTAGGTTTTGCTCGTCACTTAAAACAATTACTATAAAAAAAGTT
>CM008344.1:18666557-18682111 GCA_002525835.2 Ipomoea batatas
CATGGACTAATTAGGGTTAATACAGATGAAATTTCGGTAGGAATTAATTCAGTTAAGGATAATTTTGGAACTAAAAATTGTTTCAGTCAAAAGCTCCAAAATGGGCTAGGTTCAGTACACTGCGGAATTTTCGCGGTGTACGATCAAAACTAATTTCACCCTTAAACTCCGCCCAAATTCAACTTAACTAAGCAGGAAGTTCATACTTAATTATAATATGCCTAAACTTCCATTTCCAAGGAAATCCGAGCTAAAAATTCGTCCTCGAAAATTTTACGGTTCGTGACCGGCACGAGCGATCACAACTTGATAACAACTATATTTCCTTATAAAAATCCTTTTGGCGCATCGGTCACTCATCTCAGGTATGTCTTAGCTTAAGGACATATTTCTCGAACCTTAATTTGATCCGGAATGACGAGGGGTTACATTATGAGAATGCTCCAAAGGCCCCACGCTTGCTAATATGAAACTAAGGAGGTTTTAAAGATGAGAAAAGGATTACTCTGTAACGACCCTGAGAAGGAAATGATTTTGTCTTAAGAGACGTGTTTTAAAAACCTTTGTTGAATCTTGGGTGACCATGGATTCTCTTACTTAGCCGTCGTGCTAACTACACTTCAATGTGTTTTTCTTTTAACAGATGTTGTCTAGTGTGGTCTCCTGTGGCCCGATGAGCTCCGAATAGGACGGGAGTCGAGGTTGAAGACTACTCTATCCTAGAATAGACACCCTGGAAGGATTATTTCCATATGTATTAAGTTGGAATATTGATGTGGTTATTTGATGTTGTAAGTTTAGCCTTAGCGTTTGGGTATATGAGAGATACCTAAGTGTGGCGGTAACACCCAATTTTCTACTGGTTAGATGCTTCTGCAATGTACTATTTGGGATTTTGTAATAAATCCAAGATGTGAAAATTGGGGTGTACATCTAGGACCAAAAAAGAATTTCACACTTTCAATTAATGTTTCTTCAATACAAGTAATGTACTTAATATATTAGTAGCCAGAGTCAAGGAAATATACCCGCCAGAACTCCTCTTTGATGTTCTAGTTGAAGATCTTCATTAATGAAATTTCTTTGTTTTAAAAAAAAAATGTACATTTTATTCATGATCCACTGAAAAATGTCTCCCTGGTGATGCTTGGCCATAACGAGAAAAAAGTAATTACCCTCAATTAACACAACAATTAGTCTAAACATCACAGCAGAGGTAGAAAATAATGATCCTTGTGTACAGACATTCAACTCTAGCTAGCTTTATTACTTTACTTAATATGAATGTAGGGAATTGTACCTTGTGACCAAACAGTTCTCTAATATTGTCAATCCCATAAAGTATCATGGTTAGCCTGAGAAACAACAAGAAAAACAAAGTAATTTTTTGTCAGTTCTCCTCCCAAAAGGTCACCCCAACCCCATGGGTCCGACAGAGCATGTGAGAGGATGTAAATCACGATAACTCAATGGCTCAGCAAACAGGGGTAAATGTCGGTATATGCAAGGGATCTGCCCACTTTGAGCATAATCCCCACACTGTCGCTGTCGAATTTCGAGTCTTGGTCTCTTCCTCCAAATACAGCCTACTGAATCAGTGAGCTAAGTCTGTGTGGGCAATTTTTTGCCAATTCTAATAGTAGCGATGCACACTCATGATGGTCAGCCTTAAATAGGTTATGGAATAGTTAACAAGAATAAAAACGACAATTGATAGTAGATGTCCAAAAGATAAATAGAGATAGTGATTCTGAAATTTTATAGCATTACCTTTCAAGGGAAAGGCCCCAAGCAATAACCCGAACATCTTCCGGAAGTCCCATGGGAAACAGCATTTCAGGTCTAAACATTCCAGAATTTCCACCCATTTCTTAAACCCTTCATAGTAACTGATTACAAAATACCCAAGTGTGAATAATTGTTCGGTTAGGAAAATCTTCATCCATTTAAAGTATTAACATACTACCTGAATATTTCCATGCTGGGCTCAGTATAGGGATTATAAGCAGGTTTGAACCGAAGCTTGGACATTCCTGCTAATAGTAAAGTTATTTACCATTGTCTGATATATGAGCTGTGACCAATATAATTGATGCTGATGGTCATCATCTGAAGAAAAGGGAAAGAGTTTATAAGTTATAAATTATAACATATAATATTGTAAAGGCTCACCTAAGCGAGCGAAGAAATCGTGAAGAACCCCAATCAAGTCACCAAGACTAAGACCACGATCACATACTAAACCTGAAAATGGAAATAAAAAGACAAGTTTTAAAAAACACTCATGGAGGGAAAAAAAAAAAAAAGAAGAAGAAGACATCGGTTAATTTTAGTAACAATCTGAGACCTTCAATTTGATGGAACTCGGCAAGATGAGTGCGATCAACAGCTTCATTTCTAAAAACACGATCAATAGAATAGTACTTCTTGGGAGCAAATGGTTTGTTCTGCAAACAAGAACTCATTAAATGTAAAGAGAGTAGAATGACGATCACCTATTGTTCCCTGAACTTGAATAAAGGTGCAATATGTCAAAAGCATAGTTATTTTGTTTAACAGAATTCTCTTCATTTCTTCAAGGCATTTATATCCCAAAGAAGAATTATTTGGGTTGGCACGAGGGGAGGGAGGGGGACAGGTTCAGAAACTGAGAAGGCTAACTGAACCTATGCCAGCTTATACAGCATTCTTGATGAAACAGCAGTAGTATGTGTCCGCAATAGATTCTTGTTTGCTTCATCTCTTTTCCAGTCATTCCAAATCTAAGCAAGCAGAAATCTTGTTACCCATAAAAGTATTAAAACATTTTGGCAAACAAGGAATCTTTAACTTGCTTATTTTTATTATAACATACCCTCGAGATCCATAGCCACCAGATTCATGAACTTTCTTAACTAGCTCAACATAATCTTCAGGGAGCTCCCTTGTAGTGGAAGGCTCTGTATAACCATTTCTTAGAGTTGAATTTAACTATCAGATAAAAATCAGGTGCAGCCAACAAAGAAAAAGAAGACAAGCAAACCTTTCAAAAACAAAGTATCATGCGAATCACGGGCAGGGTGTTGTTGCGGCTGGAAAAGGGCATCAAAATTCCAAAAGCTGTAAAGTACAAGAAATTTGTTTGCTTATAGTCTAACACTTCTTGAACAATTATTAAATAGAAGGCCAACAAAAATTCTTAGGACTCTTTTACCCGCTTTTTTCTAAGGCCACTACAAAGCAATGCACCCACTACATGAATCATTCATATAGTATATGCCATGCAAAGGGCTAAAATTTTAACTTCCCAATACAGGATAACACTAAAGTATTTTAGAAGCACATGAATACTAAATAAGTTGAATAAATGCAAAAGGAATGATATTCTATTTAAGTGGATCATGTACACCATTTCATTAAACAAAATAAAAATTAAATTAAAACATTGGCCAATAACTCTACAAGAAAATGTACTAGGACCACCTCATGGTCATATACAGAATACCACTTTTGCTAAATGTGCCTTCCAAGTTCCAACAAATTCTAGTTCTTTCACCTATTGATTCATTATGGTCCTATTGATTCATTATGGTGATAATGAAGACCTGTGCTAAAACACAATAAAGGAGTTGACCATTTGGCCCCATGTGGTGTTCTAAACAAGTAATGCAATATAAGTTGCATCAGTTTGTTTAACCTACTGGATTTATGGAACAACTATCAAGTGAAAAGTTTCTTCCGTTTACTACGATTGATGTTTGTATTAGCAAAACCTTTGAACAAACAAAGAGAATAATTGACTACCTACTTTCAACATGTTGTTTGTCGGCATCTCCTAAAAGCTGTGTAATGAAAATTAACTCAGAAATTTCCAATAACTATTTCATACTTGTATATACTACTACATACATAGACAAATAACTTTTGTTTATAGTAATTCATACATACACAGAATAGATGTGTTTGGGTGTGTATCAGTGTTAGGCCATTACCCCATTTGAAGAAATATCATCTGAACTTGGCGCCGCACCTGCAATAAATTCATATGATAAATTGTTAATTTCCAATTTTAGATACAAAACAAACTTACAAACAATTAATCATCTGGCCTACATAAGAATCATTCATCTTTCATGGAAATAAATAAAAGTCTAAAGTAAAGGCATAATGTCAACCACGCAATTAACTTTTCACGCATACACAGCACCCAACACCCATTAGTAGAACTCATTATCTGCATTAGAATAACAAAAGGAACAAATGTGTCTTGTCAGTCAATTTTTCGGTTTATTTTAGAGTTTGAACTGCATTTCTATATATAATTAGCAAAACAATTAGTATACGGCAAACATACGTCCCAAAACAAATCTTAATCAGCAGGATACATGCTGCTCTAAAAACATGATGATGAGAATTTAAGCTGAAGCAGAGAGACACTCTTATTAAAAGTAAAATTACTGAAAGTAATACAATAAGTTGTCTAGAACAATGTGGTTGCATTTCTATTCTCATATCATTCAATTTCGCCTTGAATGTATTAAATTGTCGCCTCCAATTCATGTTTCCTTGCTTTCTAGTGTAGACACAGTTTATACTTGATTTTGGTGCTTTTAAGGCGTTTGTTGGTATTTTGAAGCAATTTTAGATCAAACGCAAAGCAAAGGGAAGATGGAAGGCATGATTGGAGTCAAAACGAACGAAGAATGCTGATTTTAGAGTTGGACGTGTCCGGAATCCCGCCCATCGTGACAAAACACTTCAACGCGCGAAGAATTGAGCCAACTCAAGCTCGACGCGTCGAGCTCCACTCTCGACGCGTCGAGAGTCTGCCGTATGAATTTCCGAAAAATCACCCGAGGCTCGATGCGTCGAGCCCCTGTCTCGACGCGTCGAGAATTCTGCGCAAAACAGTGGCGGAAAAGCCTATTTTGCCCCTACTTTTTGATCCCACTATAAAAGGCTCTTTTTCCCAAAACCCTAGAAGAGAGCTGCGTTTTTAGGAGGCAAAGAGGAGTGAGAGCAAGGTGTTTTCTCTTCCATGGAGTGAAGGAGGGATCCACCATTCTTGAAGAAGAAGATAGTCATCTCAAGGAGATATGAAGGCTTAGGAAGGAAGAAGGAAGCTTGGAAAGCTATATTTGGGAGAATTTCTTTTCCTTTCCTTTAGTTTCTAGTCTTTGTAAACTCTTTATTACTTGAGCTTTAAATTCTATCCTAGCCATGATTGGCTAAAGTATTTTGGGATTTTTGGGTGAAAGGTGTTGATGAATCCTTTGCCTTTGTTCTTTATATTTCAATGTTATATCTACATTTGGGTTTATGACTTGTTATGCAATTGTGTTTAATGTTGATGATGCTTGTGATTAAGGATCCAATTGCTTGTTTCATTTGCTATATTTGTATCTTGACGGAAGTTAGGATATAATCTAGGGCACCCACTTTTGCATATTGCTTGCACCTCTTGGGAAAGAGTGTTTAGTGTAGTTGTTTATGATGCTTGTTCTATCCCTTGTCTTGTAGGAGTTACGGGAGTGATTCCCCTCTTTAAGTGCATCTAAACGCTTGTCTAACCCGGAAATCCATCTCTCTCTATTTGTTTTCATCAACTAGCCTTTTTTATTCTCGTTTATGTTGATATTTGCAATCGTTCAAACATCTTTTTCGTTAGGATTAGCTTCACATGAGTATATTAGTAACTAGTGTTCGATGCGCCCCGCTTCCCTGTGGATCGATACCCCGGAGTACTCCGGGTATTTGAATTGTTATAAAAATATGCTGCAATCAAATTGGCGCCGTTGCCGGGGAAGTGGCGTTTAAGTATTGACATTAGTGAAAGTTTTATTCTAGGAGTCTAATCCATTATTTTTCTTTATTTTTACTTACCCTTAACAAAGTTGCTTTGTTTAGTTGTGATCTTGTGTTTTAGGTACTTGTTGCATGCAAACACGGTCATTAGGGAAAGAAGGATTACTACCTTTGGACATTGAGATTGAAAGGAGAGCAAAGTACCTTAGAAAGCAACGAAAGATGGCACATGCTCAAGGAAATATCAATTTGAACCTTGGTGGAAATAGAAATGGAAACGGAAACGGCAATGGAAATGGTAATGGAAACGGTGATGGCAATGGAGTTAATCAACCCCCACCGGCTAGGAGAGCTATGTCTGATTATATCGCACCCGATTTGGAAGAACATGATAGTAACAACATTCCGGGTGTGGAGGCCAACAATTTCGAAATTAAACCGGCGATAATACAAATGGTTGCATCGGATCAATTCGGAGGATCACCCATGGAAGATCCAAATGCTCATATTACCAAATTCCTCCGAATTTGTAGCACTTTTAAGATGAACGGAGTTCCTGCTGAAGCGATCAAACTCCGACTCTTTCCTTTTTCGGTGAGGGATAAAGCTCACAGTTGGCTTATCTCATTTCCAGCAAATTATTTTGATAGTTGGGATCAACTCCATAGGGAGTTTTTGAAGAGGTTCTATCCAATCTCAAAGACCCAAAGGATGAGGAGAGCTATACAAAATTTCAAGCAAATCCCAAATGAATCTTTAGCCGAGTCGTGGGAGAGATTTAAGGAATTACGAAGACAATGCCCTCATCATGGTATTCAAGGATGGGATCTAATGATGGCTTTTTATGAAGGTTTACTAGACAATTCAAAAATCTTGATTGATGCTTCATCGGGAGGATCATTCACAGTTCTTGAACCTACTCAAGCGGAAGAATTGTTAGAGAAAATTGCTATGAATAGATCTACTTGGTATTCGGAGAGGTCTTCTCAAAGACTTGTGCGTGGTATTCATGACGTAGAGCAAATAACCGCTTTATCGGCTAAGGTGGACAATGTGGCAACCATGGTTCAAAAGCTGGCTCAAATCACTATCAAAAATCAAAATGTGAGCTATGTTTCTACTACTTCTTCTCCTTCGAGACCCGTCATGATGTGTGATTTATGTGGAGGAGAGCACAACTCGGGAGAATGCTTTAATGATGATACGAGTTCTCAATCTTCTATAGAGCATGTTGATTTGGTAGGATATGGTAGGCAACAACAATCATTCCAACCGCAAGGGGCTTACAATCCTAATGCACCAAGAAACCATCCCGGTTTCTCATGGAGTAACCCGAATGGGGCGGCGAATCCTCAAAGTTATGGCAATAGAAACCCACCTCCGGGATTCCAAGGTCAACAAAATTTTAGAGGGGGTCAAACACAACCATTTAGGCCGACTCAAGGATTTCAACCCCAAGCTCCTACGATTCAACCAAGGCCACCAGCCCACCACTACCTACTTTGGAAGCTCCACCTCCACCGAATTGGGAAGCTATGATGGAAATGATGGTGAAGTCTCAATTACAAAGTGATGAAAGATTTAGACAAGTGACGGAGAGGTTGGACCAATTGAGTGCTCATAACAAGATGCTAGAGAACCAAATAGCAAATCAAGCCTCAACCTCTAGCACCAAAGTCACGGGGAAGTTGTCCGCTTGTCCCGAAAATCCAAGGGAGCATATGAATGCTATCACCACTAGGAGTGGAAAGCAACTTGAAGGTCCACATTTTCCCACTAGTGAACAAGTTCTAAAGAAGAAGCCGGAAGTGGGAGATGAAAAATCAAAGGATGATGCTATCGTTCAAGACAAAGGAAAGGATTCAAGCCCATGTAATTCAAAGGAATGTGAAACACAAGAGCTTGAACCTAAGTTGAAGCAAATACCACCACTTCCATTCCTTTGCTTGATGCCATCACCAAAATTCCTTCATATGCAAAAATTTTGAAGGAGATTTTATCAAACAAGAGAAAACTGGAAGACCGTGAAACCGTGGCGGTCAATGAAGAGTGCAGTGCTTTGATACAAAACAAGCTTCCCCCAAAGCTTAGAGATCCCGAGAGTTTCTCTATCCCTTGTGTTATTGGAGGATCTCTTGTGCAAAGAGCTTTGTGTGACTTGGGGGCTAGCGTGAGTTTAATGCCCTATTCCTTGTGTAAGAAGTTGCAACTTGGAGAGCCAAAGCCCACCTCCATGACCTTGCAATTGGCGGATAGATCCGTGAAGCACCCCGTTGGAGTCCTTGAGGATGTTCCGGTAAAAATTGATAAATACTACATCCCGGGTGACTTCGTGGCTTTAGAGATGGAGGAAGATGCTAATGTTCCTATCATTCTTGGGCGACCATTTTTGGCAACCGCCGGTCCGGAGCGGTGATTAATGTTAAGAAGGGAACTCTAGTGCTCGAAATTGGGGAGGATAAAATTGAATTTAATGTTTTTAAAATGGCTAACAAATCTCCTTGTCTTGATGAGTGTTTTTGTGTAGATACCATTGATTCATGTGTTGGGGAAACTCTTGACGAAAGCAATTCGGTCTCTAATTATCCTTTGCAAGATGACATGGGAGACACCAATGAGGAAGAACACATGGAGGAAGACACAAGTGGTGATGACGAGCCTCTTGAGGCATATGATCCTTTAACACCACCACCAATGTATGAAGCATTAAGCCTTGGAGATCACTTAGCTAGCCAAAGAGAAAATATCACTCCAAAGGTAGAATTAAAACTTTTACCTTTGGAGTTGAAGTATGCTTTCCTTGGTCCAAATTCTACTTATCCCGTCATTGTTAATGCGAATTTAAATGATGTTGAAGTTGAAAAGTTGTTGCATGTTTTGAGAAAGCATAAGAGGATCATTGGGTATACTCTTGATGATATAGTTGGCATTAGTGCATCTTATTGCATGCATAGGATTTATTTGGAAGATGGGCACAAACCTAGCATTGAACCCCAACGTAGATTAAACCCAAACATGAAAGATGTAGTGAAAAAGGAGATTCTTAAATTGTTGGGGGCGGGTATTATTTATCCTATCTCGGATAGCAAGTGGGTTAGCCCAATCCATTTAGTTCCTAAGAAAGGGGGGACAACCGTAGTGCAAAATGAGAACAATGAACTTATTCCTACTAGGTTAGTCACCGGGTGGAGAATGTGCACCGATCATAGGAAATTGAACAAAGCTACTAGGAAGGACCATTTTCCCCTCCCCTTCATTCATCAATTACTAGAAAAAATGGCCAAGCATGCTTATTTTTGTTTTCTTGATGGTTTTTCGGGATTCTTTCAAATTCCTATTCATCCCGATGACCAAGAAATGACTACCTTTACATGTCCTTATGGTACCTTTGCTTATCGGAGGATGCCATTTGGACTATGTAATGCACCGGCAACATTTCAAAGGTGTATGGTAGCTATTTTTTCAGATTTTATTGAGGAAATTGTTGAAGTTTTTATGGATGATTTTTCGGTATATGGATTGTCTTTTGATAATTGCCTTGCTAATTTAGACAAAGTGTTGAGTAAGTGTCAAGAAGCTAACCTTGTTTTAAATTGTAAAAAATGCCATTTTATGGTAACTAAGGGGATAGTTCTTGGTCACAAAATTTCACAAGAAGGCATTGAGGTTGATCCGGCGAAGGTGGAAATCATTGAGAAATAACCACCACCCACCACCGTAAAAGGAATAAGAAGTTTCCTTGGTCATGCGGGATTCTACCGGAGATTCATTAAGGATTTTTCTAAGATCTCTAAACCATTAACTCATTTACTTTCAAAAGATGCTAACTTTGTCTTTGATGAATCTTGTCATGAAGCCTTTTCTAGGTTAAAGAAGGCCTTGACTACGGCTCCCATTATGTCACCACCGGATTGGAGCTTACCATTTGAGATCATGTGTGATGCTAGTGACTTTGCCGTGGGGGTCGTTCTTTGTCAAAAGAAGGAAAGGAGCTTACATCCGATTTATTATGCTAGCCACACTCTTGACGAAGCTCAAGTCAACTATTCCACAACCGAAAAAGAGATGCTTGCGATAATCTTTGCTATTGAAAAATTCTGACCTTATCTTGTAGGGAGCAAAGTGATTATCCATACCGACCACTCGGCACTTAAATATTTGATCAACAAGAAAGAAGCCAAGCCGAGGTTGATTAGATGGACTCTTTTACTTCAAGAATTCGATATCGAAATCAAGGACAAAAAGGGATCCGAAAATCTTGTCGCCGATCATTTGTCAAGGTTGGAGACTCACAAGGAAGTGAGTGGAGAAGAGGAATTACCAATTGATGACAATTTTGTGGGAGAACAACTTATGGCGATCAAAGCTTTCTTACCATGGTATTCCGATGTTGTGAATTACGTGGTTTGTCAAAAGTTCCCACCAAATGCCTCAAGTAATCTCAAGAAAAAGATCAAGCATGATGCAAAATACTATTTTTGGGAAGAATCATTCCTCTACAAGAGATGTGCCGATGGAGTTATTAGGAGATGCTTACCCGAAGATGAAATTGAAAGTGTCCTCAACCATTGTCATTCATCACCTTATGGGGGACATTTTGGAGCTTCTAGGACCGCGGCTAAAATTCTTCAATCCGAATTTTATTGGCCTAGCTTGTTCAAGGATGCACACTCTTATGTGGTTCGTTGTGATAGATGTCAAAGAGTAGGGAACGTTGGAAGAAGAAATGAAATGGCTCAACAAAGTATACTTGAAGTGGAATTATTTGATGTATGGGGTTTGGATTTTATGGGTCCATTTCCAAGATCTTTTGGATATGAATACATTCTTGTGGCGGTAGATTATGTTTCTAAATGGGTCGAGGTCATTGCTTGTCCCACCAATGATGCCAAAGTGGTTATAAAGTTCATCAAAAAGAATATCTTTGCAAGGTTTGGAGTACCAAGAGCTTTTATTACGGATAATGGAACACATTTTTGCAACAAAGCATGGGAGAAAGTACTTTTGAAATATGGAGTGCATCACCGACTCTCTACTCCTTACCATCCTCAAACTAGTGGACAAGTGGAGCTTTCAAATAGAGAAATCAAATCTATTCTTGAAAAGGTTGTCAACCCTACAAGAAAGGATTGATCTACTAAACTTGATGATGCACTTTGGGCTTATAGAATCGCCTACAAAAACCCCATTGGAACTTCACCCTTCATGCTTGTATACGGTAAATCATGTCATCTCCCTGTTGAATTGGAACATAAGGCACGTTGGGCTATTAAAAATCTCAATATGGATTTACAACTAGCGGGTGAGAAGAGACTTCTCCAACTCAATGAGCTTGAGGAATTTAGGCTTGAGGCCTATGAAAATGCCAAGATCTATAAGGAGAAAACTAAGAGGTGGCATGACAAGCACATTTTAAAGAGAGAATTCGCTCCGGGGGAAGATGTTCTTTTGTTCAACCCAAGGTTAAAATTATTTCCGGGAAAATTAAGGTCTAGATGGTCGGGACCTTTCAAAGTTCTTAAGGTATACCCCTCGGGCGCGGTTGTCATTCAAGGAAGGGATGAAGAGATCACAGTTAATGGTCAACGGTTGAAGCATTACCATTCCGGAACCGAGATTGAGGCTAATGTTATGCATAGCCTTGATCTTCATATCTACTCTTGATAAAAATTAAGGAGTCGAGCTCATGACTTAAAACGAGCGCTTCTTGGGAGGCAACCCAAGTTTCTTAATCTCTTGCATTTTTATTTTTGTTAGTTTATGTTGCATGATGGAAATTAAATATGAATTTGGGTGTTACTTGCTTTATCTTGAAATTACATGATGTTTTTGAAAATTTTTGAGCTTTATTTCTTACGTTTATATGGTTTTGGAGTTCAATTTTTGCTTATTGAGTGTTGTTTTCGTGTTAGGAGTTAGTTAGGTGTGTTACAGTTGATAATATGGTGAAAAACTCTGATGTTTTTCGACGTGTCGAGCCTCAGGCTCGACACGTCGAAAATCTGCCGTAGGATTTTGAAAATATTCTGATGATTCTCGACGTTGACACGTCGAGAATGGGCCGTAGATTTTTTACGAAAATCTGGGAGTCTCGACGCGTCGAGACCCCGTGGTCAGCGGTTGACCGAGCTTTTAAACCCATTTTTCCCCAAAATTCTGCATTGGTCCTTCTTCGCACAGCAGCTCCCACACGCGATTTCTCCACATTCTCTTCATCTTTTGGTCTCAAAACACACTCATTTTCACTCCAAAATCATCCTAAGGCATCAAGGTAACATTCTTATCCAATTTCTCCATCAATTTCTCTTATTTTTGTTCTAAATTTCATAGTTTTTTTGCATGAACCCTAACCCACGAATTTTGCCTAATTTTCGAAAATATGTGGATTTTATTGCTTTGGGTTAGTGTTTCTTTGTTTGATTATGTTCTAAATGTTGCTCTTACATGTTAATATTACCTTACACATGAATTTTGGATGATGAACATTGCTTATTCTCTTTATTTGTTCACGAACTTCCATGTTAAATTCTCATAATTTTCTTGCATTATTAGTGTTAATTTAGCTTGCATTTGCTATTGGTGTTTTGTCTTGGTGGTGATATCATTGAACAAAAATGAGATGGATTGTCATGCTAATTGATTCAAATTCTCATGCTTTAAATGGTGCACATGAAGTGTTTGACAAAATGCCTAAGTGAGAATTTTTAAGTCCTTGTATTGTTTGCTTGCATTTTGCTTTTCAATTCATCATTCTTTGAATTTTTGCAAGTAATGTGGTTTGGTTTTGGACTTTTGGTGTGTAATTGCTAAACATGGCCCCTAAAACTAGAAATCCCAAGAGGAATAGGGGTGAATCATCAATTGGTATGCCGTGGGCCCAGGTCCACCTTGCAAGGTGGACCTGGATCTACATTCACATACACTATACTCTACATTCACACTTTGTAAACTCCACATTCACACATTACAGGATTATATGATACTCTACATTCACACTTTGTAAACTCCACATTCACACATTACAAGATTATATGTTTAGTAACTATATTACCACTGTTATGCATTCACACATTCAAAACTCTATATTCACAGGTCTTATACTCCATATTCACAACTTGAGAACTTCACATTCACACATTACAGGACTACAAGTTGCTAGAAAGCTCATCCCCAATTCACATAGGGGAAACGTGAAAAGAGATTTGGTGTTCTTAACTTACTGCATTAAAAGAGCACAGAACCATTGATATAGGGAGGCTTATTTCTCGGAGCATTAGTGAAATTGCTTAAACCGAGGCGAAGACACATTGCTTTCTTGGCCATCCCTCCCTCATCACAGAGCTTTGCAGACGCGCCGGTGTACCAATACTTGAAAATCAAGAAGTCCGGCTACCACCACAGCTCTATCTCTCCCAGCACCACATTCAGACTCGGTATGGCCAAGGCCAAGTTCCTGACCCAGATGATGCAGAAAATGAAGACCAAGCTAATGATGAAGCAATGGAGGACCCTGCACCTGCCGCACACGCACCGGATCAATTCCCTCCTCAATACAACATGGAGCAATTCTTTGCCAGACAGGAGGACTTTATGAGACGGCAGGAGATATTCATGACGAGACATGAGGGTTACATGAGGAGGAGCGATGACATCAATTGGTTTGTTGGTACGTCGAGCCTGAGTTGGCTCAATTCTTCGCGCGTTGAAGTTTTTTGTCGCGACGGGCGGGATTCCAGACACGTCCAACTCTAAAATCAGCATTCTTCGTTCGTTTTGACTCCAATCATGCCTTCCATCCTCCCTTTACTTTGCGTTTGATCTAAAATTGCTTCAAAATACCAACAAACGCCTTAAAAGCACCAAAATCAAGAATAAACTGTGTCTACACTAGAAAGCAAGGAAACATGAATTGGATGCGATAATTTAATACATTTAAGCTCCAAAGATGATCTAAAACACTTAGAAAAATATGCACAAATGAGGTCATATCAAACTCCCCCACACTTGAGTCTTTGTTTGTCCTCAAGCAAACAAATGGGTAAATTTCAAGTCAAGCACAAAGTCGCGCATACCTCTCTTGCAACAACCAAACATCCACAAACCAACTCGTCACACGACAACATGCTTCAAGAATCATCTCAGATTAACACACAAGATCCATTCGCAGGCCAATGTCCAAGCACCAAAATTATTTATAGTGAGGAATATAGTGTGCACACATACTCAGTTAGGTTTATGCAAAACTTGGCATTAGAAATAGATCCCAAAGGCTTGCCTTTCTTACTCCTCCTAGTATAGACCTAAAGTTGCACGCAAAGATCAAATAGGTCTTTTATTTGGCTTATAATGGGACTAAGGGTTACGGCTAACAAAGAAGGGGTATGGAAAAATTAACAAAAGAGAGAGAATGTCACAAATATCTAACTTATAAAATACTAGAAGAGGTGAGAAAAAACATGACCAAAGGAGCCAAAAGTAACTTTAAGAATCAAGGCAACATTCTAATGAAATGGGGGTCGAATACAAACTTTCCAACAACTATTTACAAACTTCAAACTATTCAAACTCTTATTCTTCATTTCTTTTCTTTTTAATTTTTCTCAAAGGCAAGCAACAACTTTTCAAAGAAACAACTTTGGGATTTTGATTTTTTTTTTTGATGTTTTTTTTCAAATATAGAAGCAAACTTTATTCGAATGCTAGCAAACTACCCAAGTAGTAAACGACTATACACAAAAGATCAAGACCCCCACACTTAAACATTTCAAAGAACATGTTGATTTCTAACTATAAGCTCCAAAGAAATCTCTTCTAAGAATATCAAAGATAAATGCTAAATTCTCTCTAGGGTGGGAGGGAACATATTTGGCTAATGGCTAAGGGTTTGATGATGAGGATTAAACAAGAAAAATTCACGAAGAGGGGTTAAGTGCTTAACACTTATTAAACAAAGAAAAAGGCTCAAAGGGGACACAAGGGATAAAAACATATGATATGGGTAGGTCTAAAGGCTAAAGGGTGAACAAAAATGGCCTAAGTCATTTCTAAGCAAGCAAGCAATTAGACTACATTTTGGAGGAGTATTGAGGCAAGTTCCATAAAGCCAACTAATGAGGCAATGCCGGAATTTCGCATAAACTTTCACTAGTGAAGCACAACTACTAGATTAGAAATTATTACATTTATTAAGCGGTTAACAAGGACATTGGCAAGAG
Organism: Ipomoea batatas; assembly: GCA_002525835.2. Taxonomy (NCBI): domain Eukaryota; kingdom Viridiplantae; phylum Streptophyta; class Magnoliopsida; order Solanales; family Convolvulaceae; genus Ipomoea; species Ipomoea batatas. Next base: position 18,681,557 of record CM008344.1, read on the forward strand.
AATAGTTCAATCATGTGCTTCACTTTGATTTCATCAATGGCACATTGGAATGCAACAAGTTCAACCAATCAAACCACAAACCGACAAGAGAGAATAATTGCAACTAGATGCCATGACAAGTAATTTATCAACAAGAAGCACATGAGTCATCCAAGCAAAAGCATGACATATCTACAAAAATATCAAGTGGGGAAACTGACAAGCTCAAGAGCATATTTTTCACAAAGAAGCACAATTTTTCATTTCAAAGAAACCCGAAAAGCAAGGCAAATAGGAGCAAAAGTTCAAATTAAGCTCAGGAGAAGTTTTAAAAACAAATAAAACTAAATAATAAAAACAAAGCTGGAAACATAAAAAGGGAAAATCAATTCAACCTCTTCCCCCCACACTTAAAAACTTACATTGTCCCAATGTAACAAAATAAATCAGGGGAAAGGAATTGAAGGGCATCCCTTGACCTTCTATTGATGATCGCCTTCAGGTGGTGGTGGCGGTGGGAACAGAGAAGAGTAATACGCAGGGATGAACTGGGGGTCCTGAAGCCATGGAGGTGGT
>CM008344.1:18711886-18722127 GCA_002525835.2 Ipomoea batatas
CATTTAGTTTGTTTCAGATGCGGAATGGTGGGGCACAGGAAAGAAGGATGCAAATTAGCAGATAACCATGTGGAAGAAGAGCTGCCGGAGCAAGGCGGCGGAGCACCAGGGAGCGTCAACGATCCTACGACGGAAACGATGCATGGCCCTACATGGAAAGCTGGAGAAATTAGGGCGACAAATCAGGGATCCAGAAGACCGTTGGAGGACAAGTATGGCAGCTGGATGATAGCTACAAGGAAACAAAGAAACTACCAAAACAATGAACCTAGGAGAAACAATGGAAAGAATATGAGTGGGAAGAATGAAAATTCAAAAGGAAAGAACGGCGGAATTCAGGGAAACAGGAACGACAATTTTAATAGAGAGGGATTTAAGAATTGGAATAACTCGCGGTATGGGGCTTTAGAAAATCTTGAAGAAGAAAACGAGGATGAAGCCCAAGAGGAATATGTTATGATGGATAGGCCGGATGGTCCAACAGGTGCAGCTCTTTCGGGAAGAGGGAAGAGACCTCAAACACAAGTCACAGAAGCCCAGATTCTAAATGATAAGTCAGTGCCTAGAAGAGGGAACACATCCGAAAAGAACTCAGAGAAGAATACAAGGGATGAAAATAGGAGCAAGGAGGGAAACAAAAAACAGGGGAACAAAGCAGCAGAAACAGAGAGTCACACCGTGGTTAGAGGGTATGAGAGAGGGAACCGGGTGGTGAGGACTATGGTCACTGAAGAAGGGAACACGACTGAAGAGGTCCAGACCCAACCGGAAGGTGGTGACCATCACCAAGACCCCCCAGACCCGAAGGATTTGGATGCCACTAGCGAGCCCGGGGACCCTATGGCAGGGGTTGAGTTCACGGAAGGCCAATCGACTGGCCTAGGGGTGGTATTGCAGTGAGCACTTGGGTGCTTGTGTCTTTTTGTTCCTTGTTTTTTTTTTGGTTTTTTTTTATGAAGATCATTAGTTGGAACTGTCAGGGGGCTGCGTCAAGAGGATTTAGACGCACTCTCATTCTCCTTGTTAATAAGGTTAAAGCCGATGTGGTTGGCTTGTTGGAACCGAGAATTTCTGGTGTTGCAGCGGACAAGGCATGCAAAAGTTTTGGTTTTGACAATTGGGTTAGAGTCGAAGCAATTGGGTTCAGCGGGGGTATTTGGATTCTCTGGAGGAACAACGTAAATGTGGAGGTTATCGCAACTAATCCGCAGTTCGTGTTAACCAGAATAAACAAGGGAAAAGAAAAGTTGGGTTTGGTGTCATTTGTATATGGCAGTCCGTCTCATAATTTCAGGAGCAAGCTTTGGGACAATCTCTCGAATGATAAGCTTCCTCTAAATGAAGAATGGCTCACGGTTGGGGATTATAATGCAGTCACATGCATGGAGGACGTGAGCAACAAGGACAATTTTCACGACCACAGATGCTCAGGTATGAGACACTGGATCTTTAAGGAAGGTTTGATTGATATGGGTTTTTTTGGTGCCAGGTTTACTTGGACAAGAGGACGGGAAGCTACCACGTTCACCGGTGCAAGGCTTGACCGAGCGCTCTGTAACTTGGAATGGATTACTCGACACCCGGATACAAGGGTGACTCACATGACAAGGCTTTGTTCTGATCATTCCCCTTTGCTCATTGAGGTCGGAATCATTACAGAACACACCAGGAACTTTGTGTTCCAATACCAGGCTGCCTGGAGTAGACACCCAGGATTCCACAATTGGTGGATCGTTGCTGGGATGTCAGCAAGCCCATAATGGCAAATATCTTGGCCATGCAGACACAGTGTATGGATTGGAGCAAGAATGAATTTGGAGGCATTGAAAAAAGAAAGAGACGAATACTGGCACGAGTGGAAGGAGTTCAGCGGAGCATTGAAAGCAGACCGCATAGTGGCCTCTTAACGCTTGAGAAAAGATTGAGGGCAGAGTTAGACGAAATTCTCCACCAGGAGGAGCTGAAGTGGTTCCAGAAATCTAGAGAGGATTGGATCCTCTCGGGAGATCTCAATACTAAATTCTACCATGCCGCAACCACGGTTCGTCGGTCGAGAAGCAGAATTCAGGGCCTCAATAATGATAAAAATGAATGGGTATGCGAAAGGGAGCAGATTGAGATCATAGTCCAAGAATACTACAAGAAATTGTACACCAAGGAGAATGTGCTCGATACTGCAGGCAACTTAAGTGGGTTTTTTCCTATTATTGACGCAGGACAGTGGAATGTAGTAAATAAGGAAGTTTCTAAAGATGAGGTCCATAAGGCTTTAATGGACATGGCACCGCTCAAAGCACCGGGACCAGACGGTTTTCATGCCATGTTCTATCAAAAATCATGGAACACAGTGGGAGATAGTATGCACAATATGGTTAAAGACTTCTTTGCAGAAGGCATCCTCCCAAGTGGAATAAATGAAACGAATATTGTGCTAATACCCAAGGTACAAAATCCGGAAAATATATCGCAATTAAGACCTATAAGTCTTTGCAATGTGGTATATAAATTGGTTACGAAAGTCATGACTAACAGGCTTAAGAGCATTATGTCGAATCTTGTTTGCCCTAATCAAAGCAGCTTCGTGCCAGAAAGGCAAATCACGGATAATATAGTGATATACCAAGAATTGCTGCATACCATTCGATCAGAAAAAGGTCGAACCGGATACATGGTGTTGAAGGTTGATCTTGAGAAAGCTTACGATCGCCTGGACTGGGGATTCATACGTTCAACACTTAGGGAGGTTGGTTTGAATAATGATTGGGTCAGGAATATCATGCATTGTGTGGAAACTGCCGGGATGTCCATCCTATGGGAAGGGAAGAAACTACACAGGTTCAAGCCGGAACGAGGGGTTCGGCAGGGGGACTCCATATCCCCATATCTCTTTGTGTTATGTATAGAACGCCTGGGCCACATAATCACAAAAACAGTGGCTGAAGGACGTTGGAAAGGAATAAAGACTTCAAAAAATGGGCCGACCATTTCCCATTTGTTCTTTGCGGACGACATGGTCCTCTTTGCGGAAGCAGAAGAAGACCAAATTCATAACATTATGGAGTGCCTTGATGTTTTCTGTAAGTTTTCTGGACAACGTGTCAATAAGCTTAAGTCTAATATTTTTTTCTCAAGCAATGTGTGCAGTGAAAAGGCGGAGAAGCTGGCTGCAATGGCGGGTGTCCCCAGGACGACTGATTTAGGGAGGTACCTTGGTGTGCCATCGCTCCACGGGAGAATCACCAAGGACCATTGCAAGAATATCTTGGATCGGGTACAGAGCAAACTGGAGGGATGGAAAACGCGTTTCCTTTCTCTAGCAGGGCGACAAGTGTTGGTCCAATTGGTACTCAATGCGATCCCTTCGTATGCCATGCAAACTATGCTAATTCCAAAAGGGATATGTGATGAAATTGATAAAAGAACGAGGAACTTCCTATGGGGAGGGGACGGCAGTGTGAGAAAGACTAGTTTGGTCAATTGGAATACGGTTACTCTACCAAAAGAGGATGGTGGTCTTGGGATCAAATCCATGCGGAATATGAATATTGCGCTATTAACCAAGCTTGGATGGCGCATACTCCAAGAAGAAAACAAGACCTGGGCTCAAGTTGTTAGCCGCAAATATATGAAAGCAGGCACTTGCATTGCAAACATAAAGAGGAAAAGAAATGACTCCAACTTATGGAAAGGAATCTGCGCTGCGGCACCAATTCTCACAAATGGCTTGAAGAAAGTGGTGAGAAATGGGAGGGAGACTCGCTTTTGGACTGACCGTTGGGTTGGGAATGAGTCACTTAGAGAATGGCTGATTGGGCCTCTTAATAAAGGTGATGAAGAAGTGCGAGTAGACGAACTGTGGAATACAAGGGGAATGTGGGACTGGAGCCGGATTGACGTTGCTCTTCATCCTGCTAAAAGACATGAAGTGGCCGCCAAGATAATATTAAACGACAACACTAGAAAAGACATCATGGGATGGGGGTATGATGAGGATTATGTGTTCTCAACAAAATCAGCTTATGGACTGATATTGAAAGGGCAAGCAAGGGGAAGCACTGATGGGTGGAGGGATGTGTGGAAACTCCTTGTGCCCAATAGAATCCGTTCTTTCTTGTGGCTCGTCAAACATGGAAGAATCATGTGCAATACGGAAAGAAGGAAGAGAGGTTTTACTCCAGACGAGCGTTGCATTGTGTGCGGAGCTGATAGAGAAGACGTAGATCATGTCATCCGAAGTTGCCCGGCAGCAGCGGAAGTGTGGAGAAATATTAGTCTAATGGAGAACCAAGGTATGTCTGTCTCTGCTGATTTCCATACGTGGTTGAGTACTAACTTGGCAGGAAACGCGGGAGGCCAGAGACGAAAACAGAGAAATGCCAGATTTGCAATAACAGTCTGGTGGATATGGAAGTGGAGGAACGATGTTGTTTTCAACGGAGAAGAGAGAGACATCAAAGACAAGATTGATTGGCTGCAAAGCAAATTCAAGGAAACAGAAGCGGTGTTGGAGAGAGGTGCAGGCCCGAGAGGAAGACAGGCAGGAGACAATCGGCGAAGACAACCTTGGAAACCCCCAGAAGCGGGATGGATCAAGATCAACACGGATGGTTGCATTGACAAGCAGAACCATGCTACAAGTGGAGGAGTCATCCGCAATAAAGAAGCTGCTTTCTTAGGAGCTTTCTCAAGTCGGATTGGCACGTGTAATCCTTTGGAAGCGGAGTTGTGGGGAATCCTTACTGGGATAGAGAAAGCATGGGAGCTAGGCTACAGAAAGGTTGAAATCGAATCGGACTGCACCAAGGCCATCCACTTAATTAATGGTCATGGAGATTATGATGGTCCAGCGAGAAATATTGTTGAGCTATGTAGAGCCTCGAAGAGCAGGGGATGGGAGATAAACTTCAATCACATCCCAAGAGAGCAAAATAAAGTGGCGGACGCGCTAGCGAAAGGGGCCCGCAATCAACCTGAGAGATTCCGATGGACCAATGATCCACCGAGAGAGATCGAGAGGCTACTTCGACATGACGAGATTGGCACTTTGAGCGCCTCTACGATTGTGAGGGTCATATAATGACCCCGGATTTATTCCTCCCCTCATTACAAAAAAAAAAAAGTGCATCTAAACTCCATGGGCCCAAATACATGGTTGTCATTGCACAAACCCAAAATCAAAGGTTGAATTAGCACAGTGCATTTTAATTCCATGAGCCCAATTTGGTGCCTGAATATTTCGTGAGCCCAAAAAAACAAAATCATTTGATCACACAAGATAAAGCAGTAGTTATGCCATGGACTCGGGTCCAACTTGCAAGGTGGATCCAGATTCATGTTCACAGTTTTATAACTTCATTATCATAATTTCACAACTTCATGTCCACAAATTCATAACTCCATATTCACATATTCATAACTTCATGTTCACAATTTCATAGCTCTATGTTCACAATTTCATAATTCTATGTTCACAATTTTATAACTCTATGTTAAGCAGTATACCACACTTTTTAAATTTATATAACAAAATTGTGAATATAAAATTCAAAAATTATGAATATTAAGTAATGTAATTTTTTATATTGATATCTAAAAATGTGAATATAAAATTCTAAAATTGTAAATATATAGTTCTAAATTTGTGAACATAAAGTTCGTGAACATGAACCTGGGTCCACCTTGTCCAGGTCCATAACATAATTTGCCAAGATAAAGTTGGGCAAGTGCCTGAATATTTCATTTTGCCACGAGTCCAGAATTAACGCAAGTAGATTTAAAAAGTGCAATGACAACCAAACTCTTGGCCTATCATTTGATAACCGTGTGAAGAAATAAGTTAATCAAAACCCAAGCGTATCTCATGCAAAATTTCAGCCGCATAGGCGAATCCCATTAGTGCAAAACTCAAATCATTATTTGCAATAGGACTCTAGAATTCCAATTCAACTCTAACTATAACACTCCTTGATTATGCACTATAAATAGGGGGGTTTCAACACAGCCACATTCACACCAATCAACGAAACAAAGCATCAAGGAAGAGCACTTGCCCGTAAGGGCAACCCAAGTAGTAAGAGAGTTACATCTGCAGCTGTTGTGGTCTTTTACCGGTTAGGATCACAGTGAGAGGGTTTACTCACTACTCACACGATTAGGAGTGGGGTTTAGCTCGTTAATCCAAAAAAAAAAAAAAAAGAGCACAGCTGTTTCTTTTTTTTAAAAAAAAGGAAGAGCCCTTCAGCAGGTAAATCTCTACTTACTGTTACTTTCTCTCTCCCTAGCTATATGCACTTTCACGTGACTTTTTTGGGAATGAAATAAGAAACTGTTTAGATGGCCCCAGCCCCCACTTATCACTTTCATTTAACAAAATAACTCTACCATGCCTCTAACAACATATATTACATAAGTAGTATAGGTTATATATGTTTCTATTTTTTTATTTTTTATTTTTTTCTTTCTTTCTTTTTGTCTTTTATATATTTTTTAATTTCCCTTTCTTCTCTGTTTCGTTTTTCGTTTGTTTTTTAAATTTTTGTTTTACTTTGTTTTTTTCCTTGTTTTTTCTTGTTTCGTTTGTTTTTTTGCTTTTTTTTTTTTAATAACAGTATTAATTGCTATTTTATTTTTCCTAATAATAATTATAATAATAACTTTAATTATTATCATCATTACTATTTTTTTGCAGTGTTTTTTCTTGACTTCGACATAATCTCAACACAGTTTAAAATGGTGCGCTTTCAAGATCAACGGTTCAATGGACAAAGGAACTTGGTGATATCAAGCATAAGGAGCAACTATAAAGTCACATTGGTAGTTAATCCATCCGTACCATATTCGCAACCAAAGCTCGCGGTGTCATATCATGAACGCAATTAGACTCCTGAGTATGATCTTCCACCACCGTCCAAGGTGTGGACCTTGCAGCCAGGATTGAAACACGAGCCCTCCACAAACACCCTTCCTACACTGGAGAACCGCATAGTTGATGCTGAAATCAAGTGGGGTAAGGACATCGATTTTGAAGGTGAGTTCCCTTACACACAAGGATACTGGGAATGAACCTATAAAGGATGGCATGATATACGACGCTGTGTTTGCTTCATTATTCACATATGATCGCAACATCAACATCATCCAAGTTTTTTGCGAAGCATGGTGCCCACGAACCAACACGCTGATTACCTCCTCTAGCGAGATATTTATATCACTTCGAGATTTGTACATACTCGGAGGGTTGTCATTGTCTAGGTATTTACGACGAGCGCATTCCAAATGCCTTGGATTTGGTTAAGGGCTCACACAAATGTTGTGCATGCTTATTCAAGGCATTCTACCCTTTGAATCAACAAGAAGATGACACCACCTATAGACCTTAGGGGTGGAGACGCTTGAACATATGTGGTGTCATCTTCTTGTTGATTCAAATGGATGGTATAATGCCTTGAATATGCACGCACAACATTTGTGTGTGCCCTTGGCCAAATACAAGACATTTGGAATGCGCTCATCGTAAATATCCCCAGACACATCTCACTAGAGGATGTAATCACCGTGTTGGTTCGTGGGCACCATGCTTCGCAAAAAGCTTGGACGATGTTGATGTTGCGATCATATGTGAATAATGACGCGAATTCAGCGTCGTATATCATGCTATCCTTTGGTTCACGGAATGTTAGATTACCTTAGTAAATGTTAGATTACTGAGAATGTTAGATTCCTATTTGGTAAAAACTTAGGCATGTAATATACACCTATTTGGTTGATGAGTTGTTTTTTATGTTATAATGGTTATTTTACCTTAATAACATCAAATTACAAATCACCTTGCAAACATAGAAATATGCCAAACCGCTACAATATAATGTTATTTGTTTTCCAAATTTATGTTTTCTCTTGTCTAGCCCTCTTTTATAAAAATAAAATAAGGTTCACAATAGCAAATAAATACTCCGTAGCATTTTGGCAATAAGTGTAAGTTTCATAACAAAGGACTCATATAGTACCATATTTTCTATACATATATTGCTACCTATACTAAACTAAAAATATATTACCTAAGGAAAGGAAGGGTAGATTTTGTAAAATGGCGAAGAAATGTTATATTACCTAAGGAAAGGAGGGGCATCACATTCCCTCAAAATTAAATAAAAAGCTAGGATGTGTGACGGTGCAAAAGAAAGCCGGAGGAGGAGGCGGGGCACTAGCCACCCCGGTAATAACAAGTAATATTTTTCTATCCCGCTTAATATTATTATACCCAATTTATGGTAAACCTGGTCCCAATAAAACCATCAAGATGCATAGTGCATAATTGATGCTATGCAAATAGAGCATGAAGCTCCACATTATAGAGGAGTCCAGGCTCCCTTGAAAATAAAATTAACAATGTCAAAGATGTATATCTATAATTTTTTTATCTATTTTTTTTCTTTTTAAAATAAGAATTAAAACAAACTAATACTCCGTAATATTAAAAACTAATAATTGATTATAAAAAAAATTTAATGTACATAAAATATAAATTAAAAATAATGGATACAAACAATATTATCTCATAATCTAGAAAAATACAAAATTTTAAAAATTGGATATAGATTGTATTATACTATTATTATCTTTTTTTTTAGATTAATTATCTTATTTAAAAAAAAACAGTAGGAAAAACTACAATTAAATGGGTTTAATAGCAACAAGTTAAAAATCAATTTAAACTTATTGGACCATTAGGGTGTACACTCGGTAATAGCTCGCAAATCACAAAAGGGAGATTAACCGTATTAAGAAGACTCCTTGTGAGTTATGACCAGCTCGACCCGTATTAGTTATCCCTTCCGGACTACATGATTCTACTTTATTAGTAATTATTATTAGATGACACAAATGCTTTCCTATTTAATTTAATTGTTAATAATAGGTAACCAAAAATCTTGAACCCTGACCCTAAAATAAAATACACAGAAAGAGGATACAAGAATGAAGCAAATGGTAAAGGACCAAAGAATTAAAGATCAAAAAACAAACAAATCTTACTGAATATTTGCACTGTCTTAAACAATAATGTCACCAAAAGAATTTTGTCTTCCAAGATTTTAAATACACACATTTCGTGTAATATAAATATGCATTAAGCTCTACTGCTGAAAAATACAAGAATACCAGCCTCACACTTTTAAACATTTCAGTATAATACAGCTTCAGATAAACCGGGCTAACAAAACTAAGAATGTTGCAGCAAAGACTAGCATGAAAGATGGTTTACAGTCGATATAAGTGCCACTGTGATCATTAGATAACTCTGATGGCGATAGTGCAGGGCACTCGAGGCCTTTCTTATCTCCTTTACACTCGTTGGCGAAGAGACCGGGTGGGTACTTGCCATAGAGGTTGATGTAACTGAACATCGTGGAAGCACAATCGTTTGTCAGGTCATTCAAGTACTCCGCATAAGGACAAGCAAATTCTGTGAAAGCCCCGCAACATTGCTTGGGGGGGTATTGCGGTCCTTTGCATTGGCTGGTGATCACGGTGTAGTTCTGAAACTCAAAGTTGATCGGGCATGCTGCATATTAAACAGTGAGCAATTTATCCATTCAGAATCTCGGAATGTGGACAGTAGTGCATATGACAGTAACGGAAACACTATCGGTTTTTGGATAAAACCTTTATCCAGAAAGGAAAAGACGCACAAAATTTCCAAACCTTAAACTTAGTTGCTTTGTACTTGACCAAGACAACATTACCACAATATCCTAATCCTTTAGAGCCTTGATCCCAATATAGTTGTGGCAGTTAGACAGGTTTTAGTTCTTTAAAGAAAAAAGGGAAAATGGCAATGATAGGTACTCAAGCACAAGAGAAGAGCTCATCCCAAACGCAAATTATACTGTGGACCATGGTCCACAATGCATTGTGGACATGGTCTGATACTGCAATTGTGTTGAAAGGGAACTGCAGTTGCGCGGAATAGAGGTCGTTTCACCCGTTCAACATAACTGCAGTATTAGTTCAACACAACTGCAGTTCCAAACGGATGAAACAACCTTTGTTCCGCGCAACTGCAATTCCCTTTCAACACAACTGCAGTACCAGTTCAACACAACTGCAATATCATTCATGGTGCATGGTCCACGGTATAACGACTGCATCGCAAAAGACTAGTCCAATTTGGTAGAACCTCACAAAATTAAGTACCACTCTCTATTCTCTTGCGGCGCTAATGTACGATCATATCACATCAG
>CM008344.1:18737600-18753732 GCA_002525835.2 Ipomoea batatas
GAAGTTCACCATTTACTCTTTTTTCCTTGATCCTTTTTATCTAGCAAAACACTCTTTTCATTTTCACATGTCACTCTTTCATATTATAGTATCTTTTCATTACTTTTTCAATGTTATTCCTTGACCCTAACAGCAACCCGGGATGGATCTGCCAAATCTTGAGTCTACATTTGAAACATTGGTTGATGCTTTTGTATTTTTGGACATAAACAAAGATGGTTATGTCAGTAAAAGCGAGATGGTACAAGCAATAAATGAAACTACATCAGGAGAAGGCCCTGTCTCCCCCTCTTAGCAGTCAGTATTAGCTTTCATCTCTGAGAATGTGGCTTTCATGTGTTGTGCTAAACAAAGATGTCCAAAAAAAAAAAAAAAAAACACAGAATGTTTACCTGTCTATGCTTGGATTACAGAACTAGACATTTTTGGTATTTTAGCTTCTATGGATGATTTATCTGAGACTGTTACTGGTTATTGCTTGAATTTTACTAACACGCCATGGTTCTGTATTGCAGAAGAGATGGATTGGGACAAAAATGGAATGGTGAACTTCAAAGAGTTTTTGTTTGCTTTTACCCGTTGGGTTGGTATTGAGGATATGGAGGAAGAAGATGATGAATCTAATGCTTAATTCAAAAGTTACCAGCATTTCATTTGCTCACTTCTCCCATAGATTTTAATCCCTTGCCAATATGTACTTGTGTAGGAGGATTAAACTAAACTACATGGCCAACTGCCAATACATTTTGTTCTCTCCTTTGTGTTTCTCATGTAAATACAAGATGGATTCTGCAGATATGGAATATAATAAGAACATTAGATAATGCCCTCATGAGTGAAAGCAGATATCTCCCAGCTTTTTGCTGAATTATTGAACTTGATAACTTGATTGAAGTCAGAATGTGCATCTTCTTGCTAGGTTTTCCATTATATGCATCTTCTTTAGGTTTAACTCAACATGCAAATGCACTGTGAACATGGAAAATTTGTATTGCATTAACTCTGAAAATTTGGTACAAGGTAAAATGTATGATTGTATAATGTGTTTTTTACAATAATTTCTGAAGAGATCTTATGATTCTATGCTTGATTTGAATTTATTTTGAATACTTCACAGACACTTTATCATCCATTTAGAATTTACTTGAAAATCAAAACACCTCACTACGAATAAATTTGCTTTGAAGTTTGAACCCAATGAATATGACCCAAGACACATTAAGGTTAAACAATAACTAATTGTTATATCATGGATCAGGGTCCACATTGCATTGTGAACCCTAATTCAAAGCGACATTCAAATTATGTGGCTGCACTTAACATATTATGTACGGTTAATAAATTGTGCCTACTACAATTAATATATTATGTATATGTAGTTAACATATTATTTACATGTAGTTAACATATTATGTACGGTCAATCAATTTATTTGGTTTCAATATAAAATCCGATCCGTATCCTTTCTGTTAGCGGGTATATTTAAATGAGTAGAGTGTATAAAATTTTATTTGAATTATCCGAAAATCCGAATATGTGTGTGTGTGTTGCTCAAATCTCAAATCTTCGATTCCTAGACTATATTTCTCTTTCTCTTTGCACAATCGCGTGTGTTCTCTCCTTTAGACTCCTATGTTTTAAATTCTCATTCTCTCTCAACTCTCGATCTCTCACGAGTTTCATCTCCTCATAACCTCGACTCTTATATATTGAAAGTCTATATTTCTAGTCTATATATCTCACAGACTTAGATGGTGGAAGCCCTTAGTCGCGGTTTTGTTATGGTCTTGCTATTTGCATTTTGGCTTCGTGGTCGCTAGTGGAAGCACTACAAGAATTAAGACATTTAATAACAATTTTTTTATGGCACTTCGTAATTTAGTCACAAATAAAACCCCTTTTGTGACAAAAATAAAAATAAAAATAGTTCAACACTATTTTTGTGATAATTTTTTGGTCACGGATAGTATGGTAATTGTGAAAACTAAGTATTTGTTACGTATAAGTTGTCATTATTACTAGAATGGTAGTATCGTAACCTAAGTTATCACTAAATGTATGTGAATTTTGGCAGGATTACAACTATGGCGGTATTGCGGTAACGAATGTAATTGTGACAAAATAAAAATTAAATTTTTTTTTGAAAACAAAATAAAAATTAAATTAATTTGATCCAAAATTAATCAAATTAATCGAATGATTACCTCTAACAACATTAGCCTATTATTTGTACATTAAGAGTCATCTCTTGTAGTACAATTTTTGTACAAGATGGTTGTATCAAATATATAATATAAGTTTTCAAATATATATATATATATATATATATATATATAATAAAACATATTATACATAATAAAATATTGGTTAATTCGGCCAATTAATTGAATTAAACAAAGTACTGATTTGGTTGATTAGGTAAGAATTTCACTCACATGATAATTCAATTTTAAATTAGTAAAATTATTTAACAAGTTTAGTCTTTTTGTTATTCATTGAAAACATTACCAAAAATAATAATTATTTTAAATATTAAGCATACTCAAATATTCCTTATTGTTATATCTTATTTCTTTAGTTATTACTACGTATTTAGTAAATTTGGAAAGTGGATGGAAAAAAGATATTGGTGCTCTTTTTCCTAGTTTTATCAACATATGCAATTCTTTATATATATAAAATTTAGAATTAAACGAAAACCTTCATAGCAAACCCTACCCTACTCACAGAAAGAAAAATGGTCTGTGAAATTTCTTGAAAATATACTCATTATCAAGGTAATTAATAAAAACTCATTTAGATGCTTTATTTTTGTCGTATATATGCAGTCTACAAGAGTTTTTGGTTTGCAGTATATTATATATAATTGTTTTTGCTATTAGATTGTATATATTTAGATTTGTTCTTGGTCTGCAGTGCATACTTGTTATTGTGTGTGTGTGTGTGTATATATATATATATATATATATATATTACTTGTATTTAGATATGTATAACATATATTCTGTGTCTATTTTAATCTTTGGATGTTGAAGTATTTGTGTGCCTATATATACACACACTTTGAAATTTCTTTTACTTATGTTTTTGATATGGAATATATATTCCGATTTCAAATGTGTCTGTATATATACACTTTACATATTATTTGTATTTAGATAAGTTATGTGTTTGGCATATAGTGTATTTTGTGTGTGATGTTGTCTCTTTGTATTTAAAATTTTTCAGTAGTCAATTTTATTTTTTTTAATAATCTTATTTGAATCATAACTCAATTTTTATTTATTTGTGTGCATAATGGTCCATCTTAACAGATTGAGATCATTAACAAGTTAAACGGATAACCATATTTCTCATATGTTGGGCGGGCCTCAAAACAATGAGGGTTTTTAATCAACAACTCAACGAAATAGTTAAAAACACCAAACATTGCACTTGGAGTAGAAGAACATGCATGTTATTGGCTGCATAGGTAATGTGATTTTTTAAATTTTATGATTTGAAATTTTAATCTTCTTTTTATATATAATATTGTATACATACATACATATATATATATATATATATATATATATATATATATATATATATATTGTTGCTCTAGGGCACGAAAATTTAAAACATGTGGTCAAGCACGAACAATCAATATGGGACTTACCAAAAATAAATTAGAGGCTAAGGAATTATATTCAATTTCCTCCACAATACTATAAGGTTTGTGATAAAGATGTTAGTTTAATCAAAGTTGAGGTCACTATGTGCATTTGGCAATTGAATCTCTAGTTGGAAAGATATTCCTATCAGAGTGAGGATGCCAATACAATGCGGGTATTTTTAAATGTAAGACTAAAAATTTAAATAATTTTAATATTATATTAGGTTTGGAATGAGAAGTTAGAATAAAGTTAGAATTACTTGTTCAAATTATGAATTTATATACTTGTATATATGACTTGCAGGTCAAATTTAAATTTTCAAATGATGTGCAACCCCATGTCATGAAACAAGTGCAATTACAGTATAAAAATATGTATTATCATTTGCAGTTTTTGCTTTTTAAATAGCTCTAACGTAAATGATAATGTCTATTTTTATATTGTAATTGCACTTGTTTCATTACATGGGGTTGCACATCATTTGAAAAATTAAATTGGTCATACAAGTCATATATACCATATATAAATTCGTTAATTTGAACAAGTAATTCTAACTTTATTCTAACTTCTCATTCCAAACTTGATATAATATTAAAATTATTTAAATTTTTAGTTTTACCTTTAAAAATACTCACATTGTATTGACATCTTCGTTAGAAATCTCTTTTCAACTAAAGACTCGAAATGGTATAAATTGCCGAATGCACATAGTCACTTCAGCTTTGAACAAACTAGCATCTTTACCACATACCTTATAGTATGGTGGAAGAAATTGAATACAAATTTCTTAGCCTCTAACTTTTTTCTTGGCAAGTCTTGTATTGATTGTTAGACATCAACCATGTTTTTTAAAATTATTGTTTCCTGTAGTAATTTTTTTAAAAGCAACAATATATAAGTATACAATATTATATATAAAAAGAAGATCAATTTTAATATCATAAAATTTTGAAAATCACATCACATGTGCACATGGTTAAAAAAATCGTTAGGCGCTGATGTATTTTTTCTTTTTAAATGTAAGTTTTTTTTTTTTTAAGATTTGTTATATAATTAAAGAACTTATTTGACAATTTTTCCTCTGTATTTTGTGTATTTTCAATAGTGTATTATAATAATTATTAATAAAATGAAAATAAATAAAAGATTATTTGAAAAGTAGACCCTACAAAAATTCTCAAATGAGAGTACTTGGAGTCTTAAAACTCTTTTCACTTAAACAAACCTCTCTTGACGGTTAACACCGGTATAAGATGACATGAGATTTTGAAAATACTAATCCACTGCATTTGAAAATTTAAGAACCATTTCTTGGCAAATTCAATATCCCAGAACAAGCTGAGAGCAGAGTACAATGATAAAATATAATGTCTCAAACAATAAAACATCCCAATCTTCCAAAGCACAGATGAGGGCAATGAACATGTTCAACTGAGAATAAATACTTGCCTTTGATATCATCCGGCAATAAATAAAACTAGTCTTTGGAGAATTATGACTTGACAGTACAAAAGCAGTGAAGGAGAGGGCAGAGAAACTTTAAATCAGTACCTAATCTTCCAAAGCACAGATGAGTGCACATCATCAGTGGCATACTTGAGAGCAGAAGACACACATTCTGAGTTTCTAACTGCAATCAACTTAGATCTTAGTAAAGGCAGTAATGCCCTATATCGCGATTGTTTCTTGTTCAATACTCTGATATAAGCAATCAATCCAAGCCACTCAATTTCCCACTTCTCCACCTCCAGTACAGGCTGAATACCAGAATTAAGCTCCATCCTTTTCTTTATCAGCTTCTTCATGTACCTAAAAGGCGACAAAGCAAACAACTTTCAACACAAATAAAGAAGCCAATATGATTTGTCAATGACATTATAAATAAGATGAACAATCTGCCTAGCACTGATTCCCAGTTCNCTCTCTGTATAATATCTTTCTTTAAAAAATAACACATAAGTGCATATTCATTCTTGGTTCCTTTGTTTGTTGCGAGAGAGCTAATCGAATAGATCCATTGAACTTCGTTCTTTAGTTTTTCAATCGAGCCACTTGGTATCATCACAAGAACCGACATTATTTCGTTCATTGCCATCCTCCACATTAAGTTCATTATTATTATCTCCATTGTTATCATTTAGCAAAACATGTAATACAAAGGAAAACATTGTGATAGATCAGTTTTAAGCTTGTTATTTTAAAAGTAAGCTCAAATGATATGGGAAACAGTTAAGCAAAATCTAAGTTGTGTATAACACACATTTTTCTTAAAACTAATTTGCTACCTCCCTAAGGTGCTAGGAACGTTGTAACATTAGTCTCCCATGATAAAATGGATTTAAAATAATTTAGTTGAGGACTCAAGCTATAATGTTATCAATGAATATAAACAAAGTGAGCACTTAAGATTTTCGAGAGGCTGGCTGAAGGAATTTTTGAGAGAAGACAAGAATGAAAACCATGTTTTTCAGTAGTAAAATTATTCTATCCAGCCACGTGTATTTATATGAGAAAGTAAAATTAATTAATACTAATGACATTCAAAATTGAATTTAAAATTAATTAATAATACCGCCGAGCCAACCAGGCTTGTCGCTTACCACCGTCGCATTATCGCAGTGTCAACCACCACCACCACCGACATCACTGGCATCCACAACTTCGAACCGCATCGTCCACTCTATGACCGCCGAAACTAGCGAGAGAAAATCGGGGTGCCGATCAGAACGCCGATCAATATCACGACGGTAGATCAATCAAAGAGTTAGGTTGTATTGAAGATTTGGATGACTTTGTTTTCGAAGAACAAAATAATTCATCTCCAATGTTCTATTTTCACGAATATTGTATGATTAAATATTCATAGATTTAATTTCTTGAGAGAAAAATGGTGACTGGGAGGTGCCGTCCGCGAGATGCCGAATCGCAATTTTCACAATTAGCACAATCGAAAATAGATTGGTCGATCACAATTTTCGTAGTCTACGAGGTGCTTTTCGAGAGATGTCATCGCTAGATGTCCAGGTATAACCCATCGGAAGCACGGAGAGTGTAGAAACTGTAAGCTTGATATTTATTCACAGCAAAGAAGCAAAATATATAGAGTACACAATCAGAAGAAAAGGGAACCGGTTATAACAACTTATACAAAAACTAAGCATAAGCTAAAAGAATATGCTAGAATAAAACTAAACAGAATTGGAATAAAACTAAGGCTCAATATGCCCCTGCAAGATTGGAGCACCATCAATGAGGCCAATCTTGTCTCGAAACGCTGTAAACAACTGATGACCAAGCGGTTTAGTCAAAAGGTCAGTAATCTGGGCAGAAGACTGAACATGCTGCACACGTAATAAACCACAAGAAACCTACTGACGCACAAAGAAATAATCAAGCGCTAAATGCTTCATACGGGAATGAAAAACCGGGTTCCTACACACATAAGACGCACTCAAATTATCAGTAACAAGAACCGGAGAGTCATGCAACCGAACCCCAAGCTCAGTTAATAAATTTTGAATCCACATGACCTCCACAACAGAATTTACTACTGCCATATACCCAGCTTCCGTGAAAGACCGAGAAACTGAACGTTATTTGCCCCCGTTATACCAAATTGCTCCAAGATGTCAACCACATACTGACACCCAGAAAATGATGAAGTGAACCCAAGTCTTTAAAGAAAATCTATCTGCAAGACATTTCACAAACGAACTGATGAACCCAGTGTCACTCCCTGTAAGAATGATATCGTCAACATACACCAAAAAGTACATAACCACACCATGAGCACAATAAATAAACAAAGAAGAGTCAGCTATAGATTTCTTGAAATCGTAGGAAATTAGAAATTTAGACAATTCTAAGTACCAAGCTCTTGGAGCTTGTTTTAAACCATAAATTGCCTTTCGTAACCTGCAAATATGTCCGGGCAAACATTGATCAACAAAGCCCGTTGGTTGCTCCATATATACCTCATCATACAGGGTGCCATTGAGGAAGGCATTATTAACATCCAACTGCCGCAAACACCACCCTTGCGATAAAGCAACAATAAGTATAACACGAATAGTCACCGGCTTAACCACCGGACTAAATGTCTCGAAATAATCCCGACCAAGCTCCTTCAATAACCCTTTAGCAACCAAACGTGCTTTAAACCTGTCCACAGAACCATCAGCTCATCGTTTAACCTGGAAAACCCACTTACAGCCAACAACGACATGGGTAGCACGAGGAACTAGCTCCCAAGTGCAATTTCTCACCAATGCATTAAACTCCTCCGACATGGCAGCTCGCCATAAATCATTTTTCAAGGCTTGACTAACAGTGCGTGGTTCAATAGAAGCAGTTATGGGATGTGTTGTTGTCACATTCACAAACTTATGATTACAGTATTTTGGATTTGGACGCCTTAGTCGTTGCAATCTAGACTGATCAGAGTGCGCAGGAGATGGAGAAGACACAATGGAAGGTTGTGGAGGTTGGGTCTGTGATGATGGTAGACAAGGTTCAAATGACTGAGAAGATTTAGAAGTCGTGGAAGTAGGATTTACAGATTCTGAAAGTGTGTGGGATGACTCAGACTCAACCGAGGATTCATGCACAGGCTCAAGAAGGTTATGCATTGGACTAAGTGTAACGGTATTTGAAGTGTCTGGATGCGGTTCTATAGGACTATTCGCAAGTGGTAGAGTTTGCGCCAAACTAGGATATGGAATTGGCGTAGGAGGCACAGAGAGAGGGGTTTCGGGATAACTTGAGCATTTAAGTTTTTGAAATGGGAAATTATTGTCAACAAACGTGACATGCCGGGAAACATAAACACGCCCAGTGGAAGGTTCCAAGCACTTATATGCAGACTGACTCAAGGAGTAACCTAGAAACACACACGGAAACGATTTTGGATTTAACTTGCCTGGAAAATACGGTTTTACCCACGGAAAGCATAAGCACCCAAACAGCTTAATTTTTCGGTAATTAGGCAATTTATTAAATTGCTTGGAAAATACTATTTTAACCACGGAAAGCATAAACACCCAAGTAGCTTAATTTTCCGGTAATTAGGCAATTTATTAAACAATTTCTGATAAGGTGAGCAATTTTGTAAAATAGGAGTGGGCATGCGATTAATTAAATAAACCGCAACTTGAAAGACAAACGACCAATATTCAGATGACATAGATGCATAGTGTAATAAAGCCATACCGACTTCAACAACATGCCTATGACGTCTTTTAGCAGCCACATTGTGTTCTGGTGTATGAGGTGGGAGGTAAAATGAGGAATACCCGATGTGTTGAATACTTAAGTTAGTTTGGTATATTCACCATCATTATCAGAAAAAATAGAGATTATTTTGTGCCCAAAATAATTTTCAACCATGCGTTTGAATTGAGGAAAAATGACACAGACATCGGATTTGTATTTGAGAGGAAATATCCAGACATACTGTGTAGTGATCGACAAAATTAATATAGTAACGAAACCCATCAATGGAAACAGTAGACGAACTCCATACATCAGTATAAATGAGTTGTAAGGGACAATTACTAGACATTGAATTGAACGAAAATGACAACTTGTGACTTTTATTAATATGGCAAGAAGTACATGAAAAAGAATCAACCTTCTTCTGATTAAAGCTTAGTTTATTACACCTAAGAATAGAAGCTAAGATTTTATGAGAAGGATGACCAAACCGATGATGTAAGTCCGAAATAGAAACAACTGAAGTTATATTGACCTGAGGAGGACTCTGGAATGGAAGGCTATAGACATCATACTCGATCGCCCCTCGCATGAGTTGTGTTCTCGTTAAACGATCCTTAACAAGAAAATAATAATCAAAGAATTCAACCGAGACACGATTAGTTTGGCAAAGCTTAGTCACAGACACTAATTTTTTTTTTGTAATTTGGGAACACACAGAACATTAGACAGAATAAGAGACCTATTTGTAGAAGGTAAAGAAACAGTTCCAATGTGTGAAATGTTTAGAGACTTACCATCTCCCAGCAAAACCTCATCAGGTCCATAGTAGTCTGAAACATTCTGTAGAGACAGATGGTTGAGTGACAATATGATGCGAAACTCCTGAGTCCATAACACAAGACTGAGTTGGCATTGTGGTTGTAGATGTTGTGTTCACCATAGGAGACGAATATCCGGAGTGTTTGGGTTCAAGAACAGTAATGGAGTTGTCTTTCAGAAATTTAGTAAGTTTGCGACAAAACTGTGTATCGTGCCCCCAGGTAGTCACAATATTTGCAATAACGATTGAGGCGATTGCCATTTTGGCGCGATTAATTCTGTCTGCCATTTGAGAACATCGAACCTCCACGGCCACGCCTGTTATAGCCATTAAAAGTTGTTTCAGCAACACTAGTGTTTGATGATGGTGCAGGATCGTTAAACCGCTGTTGTGTCGCGTTGGCCGTCGGCATAAACACTTGTGTGGCAGCCTAATTGTCCCTCAGTAATCTTTCATAATCTGTAAGGGCATCAGATAATTCTCCATATGAAATAGCTTCAGTGCACACGCGGAGAGCAGCTATGATTGAATTGTACTCATCACCAAGTTGTGTGAATATATGGACAACAAGGTCCTCTTCAGTGACAGGGCTCTGGGCAAGAGCTAAATCATCAGCAATGGCTCTCATATCTCACCTATAAGTTTCAATTGATCGGTTGCCCTTTGGATTTTTTGCAAGTTTGGCTTTAAAGGAGACTATGCGACTTCGAGAGGACGCATCACAGCTGGTAGATAGACAAGTCCAAGCCTCACGGGCAGATGATGCAGAGGAAATTACAAATTACAGGGTGTCTGTCAAGCTACCTAATATAGCGCTAAGGATAATTTGGTCTTGTTTGTACCAAGTTGTATAAGCTGGCTTTAGGACTCTTTGTTCTGCATTGGAATATTTCGTCGGAGCAACAACAGTGCCATCAACGTAACCCACAAGGTCAAGTCCAATGAGTGTGGACTCAACTTTTTTTTCCCAAATTGGAAAGTTTGATGAGGTGAGTTTGATCGGGAAGTGGGTTGGGGCATAGAGTTGTACAATGGTTGTTTGAGGTGTAGCAGCCATGGGAAACGAGAAGATAAACAAGACCGATAAGGAAAAAAAATCTCGCTAGAGGATTGGCTATGATACCATGTAGAAATTGTAAGCTTGATATTTATTCATAGCAAGGAATCAAAATATATAGAGTACAAAATCAGAAGAAGAGGGAACCAATTATAACAACCTATACAAAAACTAAGCATAAGCCAAAAGAATAGGCTAGAATAAAACTAAGCAGAACTGGAATAAAACTAAGGCTCAATAGAGAGAAGGTCAATCTGGTCTCGTCTGGATCGCCGACTGTGACGCGATCAACCAGATCTGGTCGGGGTCGCCGCCTACCGCGAGATCTGGTCGGGATGCAACGATCATATCGCAGCCGACAATCAGCCTGGTCTGGTCTCGATCGCCTACTTCCAGCGCGAAGAGAGGGGGAAGGAACACGCTCACCGTATCTTTTCTCTCATTCGTTCACCGCCGTAGGGAAAAAAACACAAAGAAGAAGAAAACGTACACCCCAAACGGCGAAAGGAACTCAATGAGCCCCTTGGCTCAATGATTGGTACAACTCATAATAAGAACCATATTATTATGAGTAACATTTATTTCAGAACCTTTTGAACTAAAACAGTGTTCTGAAAATTCATCACCAAGCACATATGCAGTACAACCTTTTGCACATAAATTCACCTGAGTCTAGTAATCAGCACTTGTTACACAAATATGAAAAAGACAATAAAAAGCATTTGATATGATAAAGAAACAAAAGGGAAATGGTGTGCAGATATATAATCTATTGTTCATAAGCTGATACATATTGACAAAGGATACAAGGGAAGTCATTTTCTTCTGAAGTAACAATGTTTTACTAAAAAGTGATAAGGCAAGAATGCATGCAACAAATCAAGAACAGCCTCAGATGAAGTCAGTGGAAAAGGAGAGAAAAAAAAAGAGGGAGGGGAATATAAATTCAATTTCACTTAGGCAGTACAATATTAAATTCAGAAGAACCATGTCCAAGCATTCATGAAAACATTCAGAACTACATTACCTGGATCATTCACCAAATGCTAAGATAAATATCTTAAGTAAAAAAGAATTTATATCAAAGTTTACTAGTTTTTTATTCCAAGTTTCCAATAATATGGGCTAAACTTACCTTCAAATGCCATATACAAGAACACTCATCACTCACTTTGAATCATGTTAAACACAGAGAATTAAAAACAATGTGAATGACCTGATAATCAGAGCAGGAAACTCTTTTGCCATCTTCATCAAATGATGGAACATGACAATGCTTCTCCAATAAATACCAACTATAGGAGCTAAAATCAATTATGGTTGGACCATGTAGCATGATGCATGACATGTAAGACCAATTCCCTTTCCTCTCCATCAACTTTTATTTCTATATTCAATTTTTTCCAATAACTATAAAGCCTAATCCATTTTATACCCGTCTGAGACCATGTACATCTGAAAATTTATAAATATTGAATGCAGGTGATAACCTATCTGGTTCCTACTTTGTTTTTAAAAGAAATTAATCATCTATGTTTATTACTATATTAGAAACATAATAAACAATAAAAACAGTATAAGAAAAGTAAATGGAACCAGAATATGTTCACGCAGTTCAAAGAACTTCTCTTACATATGCAGGGCCACACAAAGGTGAAACCCAACTCCACTAGATGATCAAAAATGATACAATGTTCACCAGATTTCCATCCAACAACAATGGCCTAATCTTTACACCTACTAATCATCATCATCTCCTGAGTTGGTAGTGATGTGAGAATAAACTTCTTCAGCTTTCATGGACCAATCAACAAGACTTTCACTTTATGTAGAGTACAGGACCACAACACAACTCTAGACTAAATAGCATAACTGACTTTAAATATTAAAACAGCAGGGCTAATGCTAAAATAGCAGTGCTTAATATTAAAATATCAGGGACAATGACGTTTCTTGTGTACGTATCAGCTCTTGAATCTCTGTAGCTTCATCCTCTATTTATACTTGGATTCCTTTGCACCATTCTTGCATGAGATCTCCTTTAACTTAAGGAGATTCATCCACTTACATCTCTCCTAATAAAACTCATCTCAAACCAAACTTGTTTGAATCATTAATCACTTTTTCTTTACTTCATGCAAAACATCTTAAGCATAATTAATTTATATGGACCAATTAAAACTAACCAAGACTAATCAAATAAATTGCCAATATATTATATACAAATTAATTTCCCTACCAATCTCCCCCTTTGGCAATTATTTGTCAAAACTAAACACATACATTCTTAAGGCACGAATAATATCAATCAATAAAAAAATAATATTTTCATTAAGTAGTGCCTTAAGACATGTTGTGTTAACATGCAAATCTAGAAACATAATTTTAATTAATTATGCCAAGATAAGCCATTGCATGAAAAAGAAAAAAAATCATCATCTAACCAATCATGTAGAGATTATCTCAATAATTTAAGAGAATTATTCCAATAGTCAAATAAAGAATTTGCTAACAAGTATTGTTCACCAACTAAATAAAAATTAAAACATCACCACATTATCACTGTTAACATTGCATGCTTCCCCTCAACAATTTCTACATGATTGGTTGAATGATTATATTTTTTACTTTTTCATGCAATGGCTTATCTTGGCATAATTAATTTATATGGACCAATTAAAACCAACCAAGACTAATCAAATAAATTGCCAATATATTCTATACAAATTAATTCCCTAACAACATCAACTTGCAAATAGGTGAACTCAGTTCGGTTTGTTTTACTAATTCTAAGTAGATAAGTTCACAACAAGATATTAAAATCACAGGACAGTAAAAAAAAATTATCTCAAAAATATGAATAAGAATTTCATAACATGCATTAAAAAGATGTTGGACTATCTAGCACATTACACCACAATTCTGCTAGAAACAGAAACATTAAAAATGAATTAAATGATTAAATCAACTAAAAAGTGACAAACAATAGAAAGCAGTCATTGCTCACAAATCAGTGATAGGAAAACCTGCAACTTGATGAAGTTTCTTTTGAGAAAGGGGCAAAAATATCGAAGCATTCCTTAGCAAGTAAACCATAAGGGCATCCCAAATCTGTTTATGATATATTCACAATGCAGGTAAACTAAAAATGTATACATACTCATGTATCAAGCATAGTTATAGGTGGGTCAAAAGGGAACATAAAAACCTTTTCTCACCCTTCTTAATAAAAGTCCCAATGACTGTAATCCTGCATTGGAGAGATCCATGAAAAAATGTAAATTTCATCTCCACACTCAAAGCTGCAGTGTTAGCAAACATGTTATAACAGTCAAAAAGTAAAGCCATTTGATACTTCTTTAAAGCAAAGTACGTTAGTAGTTTCTCTGTTTCTGAAGTACCAACATAAATGCAAGGAAAAAAAAACTTGATAAGAATGTTCCAGTAAAGATGGTAGCGTAAGCTCTTGCATATAATCTTAATGTAGGATCGAGGAAAAAAGCTAAGAATTTGTTGTACATGCACCTATTGTTGTTCATTGATATTGACATCTGCAAATTGTTTCTCAATTTGGTTGTTTGGATGAGATTAGTAGAAGGGATATCAAGAGCATCACATTGTGCAATGCTTTGGCTGTTGCAGTTGCAGTCATTGCAAGAATGCATTCAGCTTTGAGCAAGGATGCCCTAAGCCTCATATATGAGGGCCGAAATTTATGTGTCCTGCCAAAATGTTTAAAGCACTTATAGTTCATACAGAAGTATCAAAGACACATGCCCGGAGT
The DNA here is from genome assembly GCA_002525835.2 of Ipomoea batatas. Taxonomy (NCBI): domain Eukaryota; kingdom Viridiplantae; phylum Streptophyta; class Magnoliopsida; order Solanales; family Convolvulaceae; genus Ipomoea; species Ipomoea batatas. The sequence continues at coordinate 18,752,132 of CM008344.1, forward strand.
GACACTCACCATTCAGATACACAGTGAGCTTCATCAACCACCACAAGCGATATAAGGCAACTACTAGAGAATTTAGAAATAAAAAGCCTCTGGTGAAACAAAAAGAACCTGTACATAATAGGGCGCCAAGTTCTTGCAGAGATTGGAGAGGGAGAGTTTCTGAACAATTTCTCCTGCCAAGTTCCTGCCAAACGAAACCAGATTTTTTTACATATCGATCGCACATATGAATTTGAATTATGTCCATTTAAAAGATTTTGAGATTTCTTTACAAACTTAGACAAAAGAGAGCATTTTGAACACAAAACCTGTCCATGTTCATTTCTTTTGCATCCTTCACTTGGGTATATGTTCCTGGATTCTTCTTTCCCTGTACATTAAAAATTGCAGACCATATAGATCTATTGCTATAAGAAGAAAATATTTCCTCATCTATCACATAAGCAGATGACACAAGGTCAAAAACTAGATACCTAGTCATCTATTACATAAGCTGTAAGACACAATGAAATCCCTTGCAGAAAGTTATATTATTATGACAAAACTGAACATTCTCAATAGAAAGCATCCAGCTCATCCCTGTGACATAAAACTAGATACCTAATCCCAAAGTTGAAAGGAATGACAATCAAAACCTTAACTAGTAATTCAATATCTCCATTTTGGTAAATGGATAGAGTGAATGCCTTTTTTGGTCCTACTTTTATTGGCCATTTTCCAATTTTAGTCCGCTTTTCTTATTTTTGCCACATTGCGTCCACAGTTATTAAACGTGTTCCAATTTTGGTCCACCGTTAACTTTCCCGTCAATTTGCCGTTTGGGGGAGGGCTATTTCTGTCTTTTTACTAGGATCTCCTATCTTTAAAGTAAATGTCGTCCATTTATGAAGCGCAATGAAGGTGAAACTGACGAAAGACAATGTATTCCCATCAAGAGGGTCCGAATTCTTCCAGTTCATCGAAAACAGCGCTGAAGAGCTACGCGTATGGTGAATGGGTTTCAATTGAATAATGCCAATGCCGGCAAGAAATGGTTTTGAAGACATAGTGGACAAATGAGAACCCGGGTAGAAGGTATTGGGAATGTTCAAGTTGTAAGGTTCGTAATTTGTGTATTTAGTTATGAAATTTTTGAGATGAGGCAATGTTTAGAATTGTGTAGTTTGCAATTTTGCAATTTGAAGTATAATTTTTCCAATTTTCAGGATGGATCATGTGGGTTTGTGAAGTGGTATGATCCCCCGATGTACCCTAGGTCAAAGAGGATAATACCGGGGCTACTGAAGAGAATTAGCAAAAATGAAGAAGTAATTGTCAAAAATGAAGAAGAAATTGCGAAGTTAAAAGCCATGGTGAAAAGTTTGCAAACAAGGGAAGAAATGAAGGATAAAAATATGGGCAGAAACTGTACAAGCAAGATGGTAGTTGTAGTTCTTATTGTTGTGTTAATGTGTTGTTTGGCTATAGGAAAAAATGAGAGCTATGGGGTGCCTATGCTCCCATAATTAGTTTGTAGTTAGTGTTTGGTTTGAGTGGTAATAAAATTTGTGGTTGTGTTTTATTGGTAATGGTTAGAACATTCTGCTTGTTTGTTATTGGTA
>CM008344.1:18861329-18874533 GCA_002525835.2 Ipomoea batatas
TAAAAAAAAAAAACAGAACCCGCCGGAGTCGACGGGCACCCCTTCGTCTCCGGCCAGCCATGGAGAACCTTTCGTCTCCATGACTAGCTGGAGACAAAGGGGTCCCCTTCGTCTCCAGCCAGCCAGGAGACGAAGGTCTCCCTTCGCCTCCGACCAGCCAGGAGACGAAGGACCCCTTCGTCTCTTGGTTGGCCAGAGACGAAGGGATGGCTGGCTAAGACGAAGGGGCTTCGTCTCCGACAACCATGGAGACGAAGGAGACACCTTCGTCTCCAACCAGCCATGGAGAGGTTCTTAGCTCCATGGTTGGTCGGAGACGAAGGTAAACAAGTCATTTTTGGTGAAATAACATTAATTTATGTTGTTTAGGGACCTAATTGTAATTTTTTTTGAGTTCGATGGCCTATTTACAATGCTCAAAACGACGTCGTTTAGGTACGTGGTGCAAATTGCTATGTGCACCGTGGTGCACAGTATAATTTGCCTATTACTATTTGTAAGTATAAAAGGTATTCATTAGATGGGTTAAGTTGGATGGTTCAATCATTAAAATAAACGTTGATCATAGTGTAATTCCCAATTAGGAATTGGTGCAATTGGAGGAGTTGTGAGGTATTGCTTAGAGAGTATTTATATGATTTTTTTTATTTTTATGCAGAGTGGAAATTACAATGAACTTTATAATAGAAACTTGGGTTATTTATCACAAACTCCTATTTTGTTGGGATAGGGGATTTTCTTTTGTAATTCTCAAGATTGATTCTCTTTTCGCAGTTAATGAGGTGAAATTTACATCAAATCTAAGAGGTTCTAGTTATCACTTGCTAGAGGTATAATAGAGATTTTGCCAGAAATTGGATGTGCATAATCAATAACATCTCTGGGAAAGCTAACTTTTGTATAATACTAATGTATTTACATAAAAACCATATTAAAATTACTATAGCAAACCTATGTAAAAAGTGCAAATGGTCATTACAAATTAAACTAATTGACATTTTTTTAAAATATAATAAAACGACTCTAACAACCTATTCATCAAATCAAGAAACAATTTCTAGTGCCACACCAGCTAGTTTAAGTGGTAAATCACCTTACTAAAAAGGTTAAAGTCACCACTCCAACAACAAGATAAGGAGTTCAAGTCGCACCAACAACATCTTGGAGCTAGGGCTCCCCACGTGGACAAACAATTGGCCTTGATTCATCAATCAAGTAAAGAAACATACTCATAATTCCTTTTATATGCTAATCATTTGACAATGATGCATCAAATACTAACTATAACTCTATGCATGATATTGGAATCAATGTTTTACTAAAGCAGGCTCACACAATAAGTTTGTTACCCATATATAACCATTTTAGCCTTGAAATATCTTCCATTTTACATCCTTCACATGAGCCAGCTGCATAAGCATTGAACCATGTAGCTGAACTATCCAGGCAATAGTTATCTTTCAAAAATCACTGTCTGACATAAATGATGCCATCAAATTTAGTAAATCAACATTAAACATAAGTGTAACACATCTAATAGCCCAACAGGTTTTTCAACAATGAGATCTTGAAACAGACAAACAAGACAATTATCATAGGATTTTGTATATGGAACAAAGTACAAGGGGGGGTGTGGTATGCAAAAAGAAACTAGGAGATTTGATTCAAAAGGTTACAAGGCAATTGACATATCACAGAACTTTCCAATCTTCATTAACGCTACCCAAAATTTACTCACAATTCGAATTCATCCTCGAGCTTAAGTGCCTCGGCAGCAGCTTCTTCCTCATCCTCATCGATTGCAAAATAAGGGTTGTGAGTCTTAGGCCTAAAGTTGAAACCAGTAAAAACGTAGAATGCAAGTGTGGCTAATTCAGAGGCGACCACACTTGTCCACTGATATCGGTAGGAAGTAATAGTCTCGAGAGCATAAACCACAACCCTCGTAAAGTAAATGTAGCATATAACAATGATATAGTACTGCCTAAACAACGTCAACTTCATCAAATTCACGGCAGCCTTCCCATCCGTCTTGGCAGCCTCACGCAAGTTCTTAATCGACCACACGATCGGGAACAACACAGCACAACAACACACAATGTCAACAAGCAAGAAAATCTGCTTCCATGTATCTGAACTCTCACCAAATGGCCCTGTCTCATCAATCACTACCTGAGCCACATTAGCCACAACTTGCAAGGGAATCACAACAATCAACACCTTCTTCTCCTTATCTTGCAAATAAGGCTTCAAGAATGACCAGCCAGTGCCAATCAGAACAATCAAAGTAAACAATGTGATACCCTTCAAGAAACTAAATATGTAGAACAGAACATCCCAGCCGTGGGCAGTCCCAGTCCGCTTAATATACGATTTATCCTCAGTCTCACAGAGTAAATTCAAGGCCTTCATAATCAGCACCGCAAGCATAAAGAAATGGATTTTATACACAGATAAGCGCTTCTTATAAAGCGTATAAACCCAAACAACGCCCAGCACCAAATACACCAAGAAAAACAAGAAATATATCACAGGTAGAGCTGTCTTGCCTGCGGATAGAAAGTCAAGCTGCCCCGTTTTAGGGTTGAAATTATACATAACAGAGTGAACATTCATGGAAACCTCCAAATTGGGGACACAATTCGCGAACACCAGAGTGAATTGGTTTGCCTCCGACACTTCAATTGACGCGCTATACTCATGGGCGGAGGATTTGATTTGGTCGAAGGTGAAAACCTTACGGATAAGGTCCGATTCGAGGGTGCACTGAATCTCCTTACTCTGGAACTGCTCGAGGACGTGCATCCAAGCATCGAGAGTACAGAGGAAGAAACCGAGCTGGGAAAGGGGGGGATCGGGCTGGCCTTTTGGAGCGGAGAAGGCGAAGTCGGTGACGGAGAGATTGAGACGGCCGGAGTGTGTGAAGCCGAATTCATCGAAAGGGATGGTGGATCGGGCGTCAGATCGGATCTGGGTGGACCGGATCTCAGCAAAGGCGGTAGCAAACAGGAGAGCAAAGGCCGCCAGTGTCGGCAAACAGATACGCAGGCGAAAAGCAGCCATGGGAGTAGAATTTTGGTCTTCCAGAGAGAAGAAAACCCACCGACGACCAAGCAAAACACTGAAATGGTTAAGTCAAAGATATACTACTGCGGGGTCTTCTTCAAAATTTGGAAGCCTCATTTATGCTTATACGGAAAAATATCTTTTTAATAAATTCTATTTTTGTTATTATATATTTATAAGCCACAGTCAACTTAAAGGCCCTGTTTGATAGATGGTTGTTAGCTGATTAGTTAGCTGTTTGAGTTAGGATGTATGATTTGTTAATAATTTTAGTTAATTGTAGAAAGTTGTTTGATTGATTAGAGGTTAACTGATAGATATTTGGTATATTTTCTTTTCTCAAAAAGCTAATTGAAAAGACGGCTTTGAGTAGCCTTTTGAATTTTAGCATTTTGGAGTTACAAAAAGCTTATTAACCAAACAACTAACAGTGGTCAAATAAGCTAAAATTGGCTGATATGCTGATTATTTACCAAGCAGGGACTTAGTCAATTTTTTTGAAACATTTCTTTTAGTCATATTATTATTGTAGTATGAGCATTTTTAGTTAGTTAAATTATTGTATAAATCGTGGTCTATGGTTCAAAACAACGTCATTGAATTTTCTGAGTTAGAATAATGTATTAAAATAATATACCTTATGTGTTAGAATAACGAAACTTCTGGGTAAGATAATAAATTTTATAAGTTAGAATAATGTACATTATACTTTAGAAAATACATGTTGCAGACTTGCAATGGGTCGCGTGGAAAAAAAAAATTACGCAAAACAACACCATTTTTGTCATCTGCAAACAAAATCGTTGAAATTTTGTCAAAATATGAAGACATTTTGATCTTTTTTTTTTTTTTTTTTGCACAAACTGGGTTGACCCGCCATATTTTTATTTATTTATTTTTACTTTTTTTTAAAAAAAAAATCATAATTGAAAACATAAATGCCTTTGTATTTTACAAAATTTAAGATGTTTTGTTGATAGATAACAAAAAATGATCATGCCACAATAATATCAGTAGAAAAAGAAATATTTAAAAAAATAATTAAAGTGAACTGTGACTTATTAGTTATAAATCGAGAATCAAAAAATAAATTAACACATATCTTTGCCCATTTTTTCTATTCGCATTTACTACTTCTCATCACCGTGCAGTACGTCCGTAAATTTTCATAGTCAAAGTTTTTGGCCTAATCCAATTTATAACTCGCATGCCAATACCAATCAGGATTCATATTCATTAACTCTATTGCATAGGTTAACATTATTGTTGATGATAGGATACTTAACAACGGGAATGAATAATCAAAATTGAGAATTATATAAAAGTTAAAATAATATGAAAATGTTTTGGGTAAAAGTAAAAATATTAATTTCTTAATTAATTAAGATAATAGAGAAATTAAATAAAGGAAGAAAATACAAGAGAAGATATACATATGTAATGAATTGAATTGATGTAATGAATTGTTGATGTTGGAAACTAATACAAAAAGGCCATGTTTATAAAGTGAAGAGGAAAAAAAATAGGGCAGTGAGCGATTAAAAAAAAATAAAAATAAAAAAGAGAGAGATGCATACAGGATGGGGAAGCCTTAGATGGTGAGAAATTTGAGCCACACAAATTATTTAACCATCTCTATATTGGATCATATTCACTAAAATCAACAACTGAACAACTAATTGCTTGAACTTAAACAATAGATAGAGGCTTGGTATGCATGTCTATTTAGATTCTCTAATGTGTGAACTTTATGAACAAGTATATCTCTCATAGCTACAATGTCACGGATGAAATGGTATTTGACATCAATGTGATTGCTTTAGCGTGATATATATCATTCTTGGTGAGATGAATAGCACTTTAGCTATTTGAAAATACAACAGTTTAACCCTATGAAACATCAAGCTCTATAGACATCAAGCTCTCGTGCCCGTCGGAGGACCATTGCTGGAATTATTCACTAAATAACATATAGTATACCCTCAACCTCTTTAGACAAGTATAAAGTGATTCCGACTTAGACCATAACTTTGACGTAGTCGTCTCACTTACCACCTTGCATATAGAACATCTTTAGACAAGCATACTTGAATGGTTGATTGTGCCTTATCATCTAAATCTTTCCACTACTCTGCTATCATTGTAGTCGGGTTTTTAGTTTTCCCAGCTAGTGCTTTCTTCAAACCATTCTGAATTAGAACAACTTCCATCTGAACTCTCTAAATAGAAAAGCTAACTATTGCGTTAAAATTATTGATATCAAACTTGGTGACAATCGACATCTTAAAAAATAATTTACAATTAAACCTCTCTGATACCACTTGTTATGTAATTAACAAGCACTACGGAAGCAAATAACCAAAATTGATAGTTATAGAGAAATTAAGATAATATGGAAAAATATAAAGGTGACAAAAGTTTTGGGGCAATGAATAGAATTGATGTAATGAATAGTTGATGCTTCATTATTAGGCAAGATTTACATAAGTTCGTTTACTAAGTCAAAGATGTCTTCTTTAGTCTTCAACACAACTCTTCCTTCATTGCTTGATGTGATGATTTTTCTTAGTAGTGAATGCAAGCCGACATTGGCTTTGCTAATGACTAGCGCCATGCCTTGATGTACTTAGGCGAATGCTATTGTAGTGCCCCATTATTGGACCCACCGGTTGAGTTTGGGACTAAATTATTCGTTATTTTTCTTATCTACTCTAATCTAAAATGAATCATGTCAAACTTTTATCCACTTTTTATGATAGTTTCTTTAATTTATTGTCTGACTTGAAAATGACTACTTTTCAAAATTTGATCAAATCGATCGAGAATGTCATCATTTGTTAGGTGGGCCAACCGACCGACTGAGTTGGGCTGGCGTCCATGTCACAAAATCTTTCTCTAGCTAAGAATCTCATAATTGATCGAATCGAGGCGGATCCTTATTGTAATAAATTGTATTAATATATATTCCAGTTAGTTAATATCCCTTTATAAAAAGGAAAATGCAAAGTCTATCGTTTTAACACTCAGAAAAAAAAACCTAGAAAAGCGGAAGAATCACTAAGACAAGAGAGCACTAGGTAAGCAAGCAAGAAGGAGAGGTGCAAAACGGTGAGGTAAGGGGCTCTCCATCTCTAGGAAGATTGTGTCCAGGATCTGGTAATCTAAGTCTTGTTTCTTGCCCCCTAATATAGTGACCGCTTCCATGTTTTCCCCAAATTTCATCAGTTCCAGACTCAAGTGCCTATTCATCTATCTTCATTCTTCAACTTTCTTCATTTAGAGATGTTTTTTTTTTAAAAAAAATTTAGCAACGTTAGGGAGGGATGCTATACGGTGAAAAAAATGCAAAGAAATACGTATTTTTTTCCAAAATTATATAAAAGTTAATGATTATGAGGTTCTTATAGTGATCGAAAATGTATTGATGTAATAAATTATAATGTTAACATGTACATTATGCTTACTTATTGTCTTATATACTGACACATTCTTTTCTTTCTAATTTTATCATTTTTTCTTTTTCTTTTTTACCTCTAAGTTCCTAACACTGCTAAATATAATAACTTGTATATTGCACTTACTTTTATGCATGCTAACAAATTCTTTATAATTTTAAATATTTTCTTTGTTCATGATGAGTCGATTATTTTTGTTGTTCTTTTTTCTTTAATATTTTACTGATTTTTATCATTAGACGTTTACTCATTCATGTATATAATTGGTGTATTCAATATGCATTGATAGTTGATTGAGCTATGGGGTTTGGATCCATAGTCAATTAGGCTAGGGAGGGGAGGGGGGATCTTGGGGGTTAATTAGGTATGGGAATTGATCGGAACCTAGCGTCAATTGGACCCACAGACAATTAGGCTAGGGGGCAATGATTTTAGGGCCTAAATTGAGTTGAGAAATAAAGTTGGGGCTTTAGAGTGCAAAGACCAAAGGGATGTGGTGTAAAGTGGAGGATGAGAAAAAGTTTGGGGCTAAAGTATGATAACATGTAAGTATAGGGTGCTATAGCGCAAAGCTTGGGATAGGGGAATCCATGGTGGTGGCGGTGGCGGGTGATTGCATGCTCCATTGCTGCAAAAGGAAAATGACTTCCCCAAAAAAAATTGAAAGTCATTTTCCAGAAAATCCCCTTTATTTTCTATTAACCACACCCCTATTTTTCATTAGCTTCCATTTTTCCCTTCTTGTCAAACACAGAAAACTCAGAAAATGATTTTCATAAATAATTTTTCGGGTATCCAAATGCACCTTTATTTAAACATCTTGTAGCCTATTTACTATTTAATTTTTTTTAGGTCCTATTAATTCAATATTATTTTCAAAGTCGAACTTGATATTAAACTGATTTTATGGTGGATCCAATCCATTAAAAACCATAAATAGTAATATACATATTTTATCTAAGATCACATGCAATCATTTTCTGAAATCAAATGAAAATTAATATTAAAAAAACATCTTGTGTTTGGAAATGAATATTAAGAAGAATATAAGTGTTGTAAATATTAATGGTGGCCATTATTTTATAATGTTTATAACAGTCATAACATTATTATTACCATTAAGTTTTTAGTTACATTTTTCTTTTGATCAAAAGGATGGGTGGTACCCGAGGGAGAAGAATGAACTACTAACTATTCTCCCGAACTCTGCGATCGTAGGTAGCACGGGCCATATCGTGGAAATAGGCCTCCTCACTAATCATTGGAATAAAACAAAAATTCGCCCATCCTCCCTGTTGGAGCGCACCCAACTCTACAAGAGAGTCAGCTACCATATTTTGCTCCTGAAAGACTACCTGGATGGTTATGTTCCAGTCTCTCCCACTCCACCACTGAATTTCCTTAATGAGCCGTCTGATTGGTCCGCATAGCACAGTACTAGTTTGGATCCACTCAACGACTTTCCTGGCATCCGTTTGAACCTCGATATCCCTAATACCCTTGTCCCATGCCCATTTCATGGCTTTGACGATGGCGGTGGCTTCCACCTCTTCCGGTGATGTGACCGCCAGATTGCTCGTGAAACCGTCAATCCATCGACCATTAGCATCCCTAAGTACACCACCAATGCCTGCTTTCTGGAGAGCAGCCTTGACGCTTCCATCTACGTTGATTGTGTGCCGGCAGCATGTGGAGGGATTCTATCGTAGTTTCAGCATTCGCTCCATGGATTTGCCACCTCCTATGTTTATCTCTCTCATGAACGCTCTGCAGCTTTCGGCGTTCGCTTCTTTTATCCAAGCCGCTTTTCGTTGAACACTCATATCTTCACCATTAAAAATTGCATTGTTTCGCTATCTCCAAAGCCACCAAATCGTGATTGTGAACAAGCGAGGCCGGTCCCTATCATCAACATGGTTGTTTCCAGATATGTTGCTAATCACCCATCTTCTGAAATTCATCTGGTTCCACGCACTTCTCTTCGCACTTCCAAAAATGGTCGCCCAAACCTCTTTAGCTTTACGACAATCCTTGAGGATATGCGCGGTAGTCTCTTCACAATCTGCACAAAATTTACAGCTCCCATCGCCCGTCATGCCTTTTCTTTTTCTTTCTGCGTTTCCTAGGACTCGGTCATGCAGAGCAATCCACATAAACGTTTTCATTTTACTTGGAGCTTTGATCTTCCAAAGATTTTTCCACACTGGTTCCTGCACGTTAGTCGCAGTATTTTTAATTAACTTGTAGGCGGATTGAACTGAGAACTTACCCGAGGCTTCATGAGTCCAGTAGAGTTCGTCAAGCTCGTCTTCCTGCTCCAACCTCCATAGGTCCAGTTTCTGCTTGATCTCCTCCGGTAGGGAGCCTAGCTCTGCCCATTTCCAACCTGTATTGGCGTCCCAGAGGTCTGCCACTCTTGCATTGGTTAGATTGTCTTGTTGAGTCTCCGGTATAAAGGTGGATAATGGCTTTTCATGGATCCAAGAATCCTTCCATAGTCTGGTCTCCTTTCCATTTCTCACGCTGTACCGTATTCCATGTTGGATGAGTGGGAAAGCCATACTGATTCCTCTCCATGCATTTGAGCTACCTTGCTTTGCATTAAAAATGTCCAACCCTTGTTTTCCATGGGCATATTTTGCTCTCAGCACCCTCGCCCACAAGCTTTCCTTTTCTTCCATGAGTCTCCACCCTAGTTTGGCCATAACACAAGATTGACGTCCTTCGAAGTCCTAATCCCCAACCCACCCTCTTCTTTTGGCATAGTTACAACATCCCAGCGGACGAGGTGGCCCTTTCGCTTCTCTGGAGTTCCACCCCATATAAAACGACGGATTCGTTTGTCAATCGCTTCCCAAATACTTGCAGGCATGAACATGGATTGCATGCTATAGTACGGGATGGTTTGCAGAACTGATTGTGCTAGCACTTGTCTCCCGCCCAGCGTGAGAAATCCAGTTTTCCATCCCTCTAATCTTGCTTCAATTTTATCAAGAATTGGGGTGAGCATGCTGGTGGTGACTCTACCATGAATCGATGGTACACCAAGGTTATCACGAAAGTATAATTTGGGAGTGGAAGAAAACTGAACATTCGTTTCATTGTTTCTCTCAATCAGAAGATACAGTAGTTATACTGAAGCAAAAGCTCTAACTGCTGCTAACAGAAGAGATAAAATTCTAACTGACTTTTAACAAACTAACTTCTGCTAACTGCTATTTTAATCCTCTAATAAAGGTATCTTCCCATATTAGTAGTTGATGGCATGCCTGCAAGTTCGGTGATTCTGTGTGCTTCTTCCATGCTAACATTCTTCAAAAAGAAGATTTGTGATTTGTTTATGCTAACACGTTGGCCCAAAGCCTTGCTGAACCTGTCAAGACATCCTTTGATCACCCTAATTTGATCCTGTGTGGCCTCTGCAAAAAGCACCAAATCGTCAGCAAAGAATAAGTGGGTAAGTGTAGGACCATACCTTGAAGGGCGGACTCCTTTCCAGTTTCCCGTTCGCATCTCTTCCTTTATAATATGACTGAGACGCTCCATGCACATCACAAAAATATACGGAGAAATCGAATCGCCCTGGCGGATACCCCGAGTTGGGATAATTTCGTCGAGCTGCTTTCCGTTCCAAAGGATTTTAAAAGTAGAGGTCTCTACACAATTCATAATGTTGTTGTGAATAGAAAAGTTACAGCCATCACATATGCCTCTTTGTCTCTTTTTCATTCTCTACACTATGTATGATAATTCGTTTCATTGAAGAACACTAAGAGCTAAAGGAAATAATTACAACACTTTATTAGCACGCTCTTTAGGTGAAAGAGAGAGGTGAAGCATTCATTCAAGAATTCAATTTCTAGATTTATCAGACATGGAATTAACAAGTAAGCTTTTCCTACTGTTTATTTCTGCATTCGGAATAATATGTAAATTAAAAATTATGATTTACAGTGCTATTAATAATTTACAATTAGTATGAGAATCCATATACTCTCTGCCTGGTGAATATGCATACATATGTTTATGCCCGTATGCCTTGCTATTTTACAGTAAGTATGTGTGTGTGTGCACGCGCGCGTGTGTGTAGAGGGTATTCCAATAAGATCACTTGTTTAGGTAAGATCGTGAGATTAGATCTTGTACATCCATGCAATATTTTTTAATGGTCTAGATTGATTGACACACACACTCCGTTCACACACATTTAATCACCGTTCGCACACACTTCAACTTTAGAATCTTAATCAATCTAGACCATTAAAATATTTTGAGATCAAATCTTGTACATCAATCTAAAAAATTTTAATGGCCTAGATTGTTTGACACACCCACTCCGTTCGCACACATTTGATCACCGTTCGCACACATTTAATGACCGTTCGCACACATTTAATCACCGTTCGCACATACTTAATCACCGCCGCACATATTTTATCACCGTTCGCACACACTTCAATTTAGAATCTTAGTTCAATCTAGACCATTAAATTATTACATGGATGCACAAGATCTAATTCTCACGATCTTACCTAAACAAGTGATCCCATATGATCCTAACTCTATATACTCTATAGTCGTGTCTCTATAGTCCTTTTTTTTTTTTTTCAAGATGCTTGCAGATTGAACCGTGGAATTATTCCAGACCTTTTCATTTCCTTGTTTCCAGAACTCCCAGTGCATTACCACCAATATATTGCTCTTTGTCCATAGAGGGAACCAGTTGGTTAATCCAATTAGAGAAAGACATCCCTTGAGAAACCAACATTTGCACTCCCAACAATGTTTAACACTCTTTAGCATAAGTACACTCAACAAAAGGTTGATGGTAGACTCTTTACCACTATCTAAACGGAGCACCCTTCACCACAATCAACTTTTCTCCTACGGAGGCAATCTTTCGTAGGGAGGCAATTAGCACAAATTTGTCAAAAGAAACTTTTTACCTTAGGGGGAATATTTAACTGCCAAGCTGTTGCCCACTTCTGCATATTCTCTTGTTGAAGTTCACCCCTACTTGCCTTATAGCAGTTTTTCATAGTGAATAAGCCATCTTCATCAGTTGCCCAATTGAGCTTGTCTTGAAACTGTTGCCTTGCTAGGGGAATATTCAATATGAGTTCAACATCCCTTTGAGAGAACATAACCCTGATTCTATCCTCATCCCAGCTTTTCTCATTTGAGTAAATGAGATATGCAACTCTTGCATTTTTCATTAGAGGGCACGGGTAAGAAACCAACTTCGGCATTTTCCATTAGAGGAGATAGGACCTATAATTCCTGAACGTGGCCCTCGACAAGAGGATCCCCTTTCCACTTATCTGTTTCTCTTAATTGCAGAAGGATTCAGTGCGGTGCTCGCAAGTTATGAAAGGAATGACAAGCTTCATGGTATCGCTATAGCTAGGAATTGTATTATCCTCCCTTCTTTTCTCATTTGAGTAACTATTACCAACCAATTTTTCTCATTCCTCATCCTACCTTCTGCAATTGTATTTTCTATTAGATAGTACAGGTAAAAATCCACCTTCGACAATAGCATTTGAGTAATTGTATCCTCATTCCAACTTTTCTCATTTGAGCAATTGCTACCCATCATTTATCGTAGAAGTTTGATCAAATTAAACAACAAAAATTAAATATGATTAATCAACTATTCTCTAAACACTTCTTTTATGTATCATATGCAATAGCATAGAGCATCTAAAATCTAAAATAATACTTTGTGACTTTAAAAAAATAATTAAATAATTATACACACAATCTAACAAAAAGTGGAAAAATCTTGTCAGGACAAGATTGTTTCTCAATTTGGCTGGTTGCCCGTGACAACCGCCTCAAATTTGAACGTAATTTTCTTAGTAACGATTCACGATATCTGCCTTCTCCTCCCTCTGTCCCCTTTCACGAAGCCCTAATTCCCTAAAACCCTTCACAAGCCTCACTCCTGTCCCCTCCAGCGTTACAGGTGAGAGCATATATGCTGATAAGCTTAGCTTTTATTCCATTTCTTTTTTGATCTTTCTCGTATATTTGATCTGATGTTGTTATGAATGTTTCTTCTTCCTTCTGTTTTTCATTTTGTCAAAGCTCTCAATTTTCATAAAAAAAAAATTTCTTCGGGTTTAGGGTTTTCTCGCACCCCACTATCGGTTCAACCTCGGAGTCTTGTAAAAAATGCAGCCGCAACCTACCCCGTCTCTCAACTCTGTTCCTCAGCTTCCGCTTAATACTGTCACCACTGAGCAGATTCAAAAGGTATTTCTTTTTTTTTTTTTTTCTCTACCGTCAGAGGCTGTAGAATTTATATATCGATCTAATATGTGCTTAAATTTTTTGTCCTTTCTGAAGCAAAAATGAGTAACTGAAATGAAAATTTTACATTTCCTTGTTATCAATAAGAAGCAATGTCATGATGTTATTTTTTTGGAGAAAAGAAATTCGATTTAGAGTATGTAAATTCATAGCAAAGTGCTTCTCCTAGTTTTCTATAAATAATGTATCATATAATGTCTTTAAGACCTGTGTGGTTACCCTCTACATTTATTGGATACTTAATACTCATTAATTATTCAACCCTACTATATACATCAAATTCTTCACATGTTCTTGATTGATTTGTTACTAATTTTCTGCATTACTCTGTTCCTCTTTTGTTTTATATAAAAATGAAAAGGAAATTC
>CM008344.1:18882242-18896545 GCA_002525835.2 Ipomoea batatas
ATAGATAATGTCTCAAGTCCTGAATCTGCATAGATAATTCGTAAAAATCATATATTTTACGTATTGATTTTAAAAATTGGGTTTATACTTTTAGTAGGACCTCATTTATTTATAAAAACGGGGCCACCAAAATTCAAAAACAGGCCCTGCCATACGAAAAAGCTTATCTCAATAATAAATAGGTCTCAGTGTACTGAGAAGCCATATGACCTCATCATAACGGAATTGATCGAAAGAGAAACTATTGAATTTAATTAACTATCTAGTAATTTTTATTTATTTGAATTAAAGTATATAACGACCAATCTAATCTAGCTAAAATCTAAACATAAAACCAACCAATCTAATCTAAGCAACACCCTAACCATAGCACAATCAACTAACTAACAAGTAGCTTCAATGGCAAGCCTTCTGATTTTGGATTTGCAGCTTGTGGTTGGGAAAAGGGCTTCAGAAACATGGAGACTACACTTCTCCTTCCCCACACAAGCCGATTGAATGACTGGCATGGCATTGGTGGCATCACAATGGCTTGTTTCAAAGGACCCACAACTGCCTTTTGGTTCACCAAAGCTAGCAAAGTTGATCTTCGAGATCTTTCTGCCCCCACCTTGGCAACACAATTCCAATGTTTTCCCTTCTTCTACATTGGCGCATATGGTCCCTACTGTCACGGTTTGCACCCTAACTTCTCGAGGATCACCGCCCATCTCTTCGAACAAAACCAATTGGTTTTCCCCTTTACGTAGGAAGGAACGTGGAACATGGTACCATCTTTGTGAAGGTTTCCCACAACCGGTCACACATTTTGATCCACCATAGTTCCCACGATAGTCACATTTAGGGCACCCATCGGCTTTGGCAAGGAAGGATGGCCAATATCTACCAATGTTGTGTCCATTCACCCATGCAACTCCCTTGCCCATTCCTCTCAAATCCAACACCAGCTGGGGTTTTAAAGAATGTCCGCAACAAAATAAACACGACGATTTTTTAAATTTGTGTGTTGAGAATAGAGGAATCGGAGTAGGGGTGTAAATGAGCCGAGCGGCTCGCGTGCTACTCGGTCAAAGCTCGGCTCGAGTTCGGTCAAATTCGAGCCACGAGCCGCTCGCGAGCCATATATATATATATATATAATAGTTTATTTTTAATTGAAATATAATTTAAAATCAAACTCGAACTCGAGTTCGAGCCTCATGAACTCGAGCTTAAATTCAAGCTCAATTCTCGAGCTCGAGCCGAGCCTTCCTTAACGATCTCGAGCCACCCTAGGCTCGAGCTCAGCTCGGCTCGTTTACACCCCTAGATCGGGGTAATAATGTATGTAGTTGTATGGATTAAGTTACCTTGTACCAAATAAAGATTCTGTCTGTTTGGAAGTCAGATTTGTGCCATGTTAACTTATTGTGGTCATCGAGTTCATAAAGTCCTTTAGAAATTCCATGTATTCCGACCATATATGTCCATGTGTTCTTTGATAAATCTAGCCCTTCGCCATTTGGTTCAACTATCTTAACTGGTCCAAGAACTCCTTGTCCTACCTTTTCCAAATATTCTCCATAATTCTACCAACAAAGAAAACACAATGAAGAATTAGGAAAAAGAAAATAAAAAGATTATTTAAAAAATTGATGGTTGTAATGAAAAAATTCTTACTGGTAGGCCGACGGTCTCGCTAAGTAAAGAAATCGTATTGATATCTTCTCGAATTTTCACATTCCTCTGGAATGAAAATTCAAACTTTCCATCTTGAGCCCATTGAGAACGTGCTTGTTGTTAAAAAAGGCATGGAGAACATGGCTTTTGGTATTAACTTCAAGAGTAAGCTCTTGACCCAAAATTGGATTGTTCTCATCTATCTTGAAACTGAACAAATTAAAAGAAACTAATCAATTAGTGATCAATCCTATAACCAAAAAAAAGAATTATGATGATTTGCCAAATATACATACCTTGTCATGTACCACAAGTAATCGGTAGTATCATTTGTTACAACTTTCTGATCGAATAGTTGTTTGGCATCACGAGCATCTATCAATACTGAGCTTTGGTCCTTGTCACCATACTTGAGATGCATAACAGTTTCAGGTCTATATGACCATTTCAATGGCCCTTCACTCAACTTCTTCACCATCACAGTTGTTTGAACATTAACCTACAACCCAAAAAAAATGTCAATAAAATATATTAAAATTATTAGTTACATACATTCATGAATATTGTACTAGATTGTGTCTTTATAATAAGTTACTCACCCGAGCTGTATTATAAACTTCAGTTTTGCAGTCAGGGAGAATTGTGACAGACCATGCAGGAGTGGTATAATTCCTGTCTGCAAAGGTGATGGATATGTCATCTTTATCGTTTGCATTTCCTAAGAAACATATCCTTTTCCCCTTATACTCGTACACTGTTGACTGAAAAACATAATATAGAATGATGTCATTAGATTCATGAAATTTGAACAAATTAAATTGGAAGAATTAACAAATATATATAATAATGAATTATAACACTTACAGACATCATCCTTCCATAGTTAGTGTTGGTTGCATTGCCATGCAAAAGTACATCCTCCAAAGAATATAAGAGGTTATGGAGTTCCTTGAGATGCCCCCACTTTGGTTGGTTCACATTGCCTAAACCATTCCCATAATAGTATTATCAATGATGGGGAAGTCAAGTTGAGATCAAATTGAGGTCTAGTAATTAAAACTTTACCATATTCATCGAGGGGAGCATTGTAGTCATATGTTGTGGCAATGTATGGTCCACCCGATGTCCTCCCAAAGTTTGTTCCACCATGATACTAAAGATGGAAAAGTAGGTTAAATTCAAAAATCAAAAAAATAAGAACAGAGCAATAAAGCACAATATCGTACCATATAGTAGTTTTGTAGAGATCCACCATATTGGAAAAAACGAACAACAGCAAATGCAAGATCTTCAGCAGGTCTGTGAGGAACTCTATCACCCCAACTCTTAAACCTTACACATTAAATAATCAAAATTATTAATGCAATTAAATTCTTAATTAATTATTTTGTCAAAAAAAATTCTTAATTAATTACATAAATAAATTTAAAGTATATACTAACCAGCCACTCCAGTTTTCAGTCCAGAACTTAGGGTTATTGTTCTTAGGCCAGAATTGATCACAATAAAATCCATTGCAGGTATTAATCTGCATTTTGAACCAATTCATGAAAATTAATTAAATATAATTACAAAAAAAATTAAAATAATTTTAAAAAATAAAAAAATTACCATAGTTTTTGGAGCATCATCCTCCTGACACATTATCCAAGGCACTCCAATATTTAGAGAAAGAGCAAAATCCGCACACCAATTTATATATTTCTTTCCTTCATCTCCATAGTGCGATATAATATTTCAATACTCATTTTCAATCTGAAATTTAAAAAGAAATTATAATAATAAATATTTACTTTCTAGGTGAAAATTATTAAATAAAAAATAAAAATTTTAAAAATCAGAAAACTGGCAACATTACCTGGGCAAGGATAATATTTCCCCCTTGACTGGCAAAAAGTTTCTCTCCTTTTACCATGTCTACAATTTTCTTGGTGAAGATCCCCATCTCCCTCTGGGTAGGGAATAATTTTTTAAATCATGAAATGTAATAATAATAATAATAATAATAATAATAATAATAATAATAATAATAATAATAATAATAATACCATGAATACTGCATTGTTGGTTCTGAAAGTGGTGTTCGGCATGTTGTGTAACCACACAGGAAATCCTCTGAAATTTAATAGTAATAATAAGGTGAAAAATTACAAGACTTTAAAGGCTGAAAAAATTTATAATCTTTATGAAGCAAAGATCAAGCTTGACATTTACCCAAAATTCCATTCTGCACAGACGTATGGACCTATTCTCAGCATAGTGTAAAGCACTTCATTTTTTTATTGCCTTGAGAAATTGTATCAAATTTTTATTTCCCGAAAAGTCAAACTGCAATATTATGTAAAAGTTAACAATATATATATACATGTATTTCTAAATTAATAAAAAACATTTATTAACAATTTTAGTTCAAACCTCACGATAATTAGGCTCATGAGCATTCCAAAAAACATAAGTTTCTATGGTACGTGTTGATACCACCCTCTTTTGCCTTTTGATCAAAGAAGGCCACATCTATATAAATAATAACCAAATTTAAGATATTAACACTACAAAAGACATTAAATTTTTTAATTGAGTATATAACAAAATTGAGAAATACTTGAGTCGTGCTACGAGGATAGTGAATGGAACCAGAAATGATGAGTTTCCTCTGACCATTAATTTTTAGAGCACGATTATCATATGTAACTTGTAAAGCATGTAAATAACAAAAAGATATAGTGAGAGCAAGGGCAATGAAACTAGTGAGTAAAGATGCCATTTTACAAATAAGTATTGGAATAAGAAAGGTTTGGAATGAAATTTTTTGTTTTAGGATTCCCCTATTTATAAGAAAGAATTGAGGTAGGTAGCTAACTAACATATTGATAACAAAAATATTTAAATATTATTTAAATAATATGTCCTTTTACTAAGTAAAATGTATTATCTTTAAATTATCTTTTTTTTTTTTTAAATTCAAAATTCAAAATATATCAATACACCTAAGTTATCCTTATTTTTAGCACATACATGATTTATTCGTGGTAGACATTATATTTTGATATTTTGTATTAAAATTTTTTTATTTAATAAATTGTGTTTTATATTTGATCATAAATATTTTTTTACGGTGTTTTAAATTATTTTAATTTCGCTTTACTCAAAAGAAATTTTTAGATCCGGCCTTATTTGTGTAAATGTATTTTGATGCATGATCCATAGTAAAATTTGCTCTAGAAAGTCTCAGTTGACAATTCAGGGGTTTGTAACTATGCTAAAATTTTAAAATTCTACTCTATTTAATTTTACATCTTTCACTGGATTAAACAGATTTTCTTAACCTTCTAAAAATGAATTATGACTGGGAAAAATGATTGAGAAATTTGAGCCACCACAATAAGGCTTTAAATATTGTTCTCAATTGTGGAAATTGAAGGTCCACCCAAGTGGAGGACCTTCCTGTGGAGAACTTCTGAATAATGTATTGCCTACCACTACAAATTTATACCAAAGAAGGGTAGAGGCGAGTGTTAATTACATGCTCAAAGTGTGGAGAATACATTGAAGACACCATGCATGCATTGGTTTGTTGTGAGTTTTCACAACAGGTTTGGCGTGAAAGTGGATTGGCAATTGCAAGGGAGGGAGTAGATTTTAACAAACTACTATTTGCTCTATTCCTTTTATTCCTCTTACTTCTAATGCTCTAACACATTCTTTAACTACACAAGCCTATTCTTAGGCTGAAAAAAAAATACAATGATAAATGATGAATTATAGTAAGGTAAAAAAAATATTGAAATGTATGATTTATATATTAGTCTCTAAATCAATTAGATACAAATTATATTAGGAAAAGTATTTTTAAAAAAATGGCTTAATAGTTATAGTGCACATTAATGGTTTATAATAATATTTTGTGTCAATAATATTATACCTTAAGTATGAACATATGTATATAGATTATTATCAAGCTAAAAATCTATTAATTTTCTTAATAATTAAAATAATTCTTAGTCACATCCGTATGTAGTACTAAAAATATTACTTTAATTTTTTTTTTATAAATAATATATAATATTATTAAATTCAAATAATTAAAAATAATGTGCCCACATGACAAAAGATTTTATAATTGACTTAAAAATTAACTATTAATTTTATTGTTGAATACAAATTGACCATTATTAGACAATATTTATGGTAATTATTGTGTCTCGTGTAATACTAAAATTATTAGGTAGGATTTTTATAATTAAGGTATAATTTTATTAAATCAAAATTATTAAAAATAATGTGTCCACGGTACAAAATAAATTATACTTTCCTTAATAATTAATTATTAATAATTAATTAATTTAAATTTACAATTATTAATAATTATTTATGGGAATTATTAGGCATTAAAAAAAAGGATACAAAAGAATAAGAAGAGGAAAACATATAAAAGATGTGATACAATATCTTACATAAGCTAAATTAATATAAAATTTAATAATTACTTCGAATTCAAATATAGAAAATATTGCAGGAAACATTGATTTCATCCACACGAACCCCGATCTTCTTAAATTTGTGCTCCTTTGCCTTCTTTTGCTTCATCCACACAAGCCCCGTTTTTCAATTTCGCACCCACTTCCACGTACTCACATCTGAATTTCCTCCTGCAACTACATGGATTTCTCCTTGCACACCGCCAGATCGGTGAAGACCTTGTCGTTCTCGCGATGGTTTACGAAGGCTTCCTGCTACGACAATTAATTATTACCATAAAGTGGTATTGTAATATGATTTAGACAATTATATTATTATTAAAATAAATATAGAAAAAATAAAAGAGAAAAAATTTAAAAAGTAAATATAGTGTCAACTATAATATAGTAATGCATATTACATGTCATTTTATAAAGTTGTAATATGATTTCTTACTCATCAATGGAAGAAGGGAATGAGAGAGTAACAAGCATGGGAAGAGGAGGGAGGCAGTATAAAATGAAGAATGTATTTATAGGTAGAAAATGTGAGAAATATAAATTTGTATAATTTTTCAAAAGGAAAGTGTAATTTTTTAAAAGTTTCTTAAATAATTTTCAGTCAATTAGTAATATTATTTTTCCTTTTTCAATTTGCCTAATTCCGGTTTCCTTTTCCATTATAATTTCTTTTTTCAATCAATTAGTAATATCAGTTTCCTTTTCTATTTTATCTTTACTATTATTTGGGTCGGAATTTCATAAAGGATTATTTCATTTTTATTAATAGTAGTATAGAACTATAGATATAGAAATATAGATAAGTATTCGAATTATTATTATTGGTGTAAATAATAATTATTAAATGATTATTTCTACAAAATTACACAAAATTTTCAAGGAATTTTTTTACGCATAATTTGTTTCCATTATTATCACAATTATAATGGTTTAATTATTCTCAGAATTTGGTAAATAAAATTTTGTTATTAATTAAGTTTTATTAATTTTGTTACCAATTAATTAATAATATTAGTTTGGGCGCGAAAGTTAAAGGGGAGAATTTTAATTTTATTAATAGTATTGACTGATATGTGAATATAGAAAAAATATTACCAATTAATAGATATTAGTTAATTTCCATTTATTACGAAATAAGCTTTATTTATTATTTGACCAATAAAATATTTAATTAATTGACTACAAAAGTTTGTGTGGAAAAATGAAATAAGAAGATTTTACTTTTATTTATACTATAGATTTCAATTTGCATAATTCCGATTTCCTTTTCCATTATGATTTTTTTTTTATATTTTCAATCAATTAGTAATATCAGTTTTCTTTTCTATTTTATCTGTACTATTATTTGGGTCGGAATTTCACAAAGCATTATTTCATTTTTATTAATAGTAGTATAGAACTATAGATATAGAAATATAGATAAGTATTCAAATTATTATTATTGGTGTAAATAATAATTATTAAATTGTTATTTCTTACAAATTTACACAAAATTTTCAAGGAATTTTTTTTACGCAGAATTTATTTTCATTATTCTCACAATTATAATGGTTTAATTATTCTCACAATTTGGTAATAAAATTTGTTACCAATTAAGTTTTATTAATTTTTTTACCAATTAATTAATAATATTAGTTTGAGCGCGAAAGTTGAAGGGGAGAATTTTACTTTTTATTAATAGTATTGATTGATACATAATATAGAAACAATATTACTAATTAATAGATATTAGTTAATTCCCATTTTACATTTTCTTTCCAAATAAGCTTTATTTATTAGCCAAAGGCTTTGTGGTCAAGCAACAGTCCTCCTAAGTTCAATTAATCAATAATATGAGTCATGTTAGAATTATCGATCTATTCTAGTCTCCTTGAAACTTCTCTTCTATATATATCCCCTATCTCTACCATTGTAGTTATCGAATTCAATCAACACAAATATTTTGTTCTCATCCAGGGACTGAAGCGATTCATCGTGAGGATTATGATGAAGGGAGGAGTATGGAAGAACACGGAGGACGAGATCCTGAAGGCGGCGGTCATGAAGTACGGCAACAACCAGTGGGCCCGTATCTCCTCCCTTCTCGTTCGTAAATCCGCCGGGCAGTGCAAAGCTCGTTGGTATGAGTGGCTCCACCCTTCCATCAAAAAGGCAAGTCTTTATTTTTGTTTCTGTTTCGATCTTAACAAGTTTAGTTTCTATCAATTCATTCATATAGACTAGACTAGATGTAATCCCTTTGTAATTACCTATCTAATTGATAATGATAATGGCCCTGTTTGGTAGATGGCTGTTAGCTGATTGGGTTGGCTGTTTGAGTTAGAAAGTATGACTTGTTGATAACATTACCCGTAGAAAGTTGTTTGATAGATTAGCTATTAATTAGCTGATAGTTGTTTGGTATAATTTCTTTTCTAAAAAAGCCTTTTTAATTTTAGTATTTTGGAGTTATAAAAAACTTATTAACCAAACAACTAATAGTGGTCAAATAAGTCAAAATTGACTGATAGACTGATTATTTACTAAACATGGCCGATGATATTGCAGATCGAGTGGACTAGAGAAGAAGATGAGAAGCTGTTTCACCTTGCAAAGCTTATGCCCACACAGTGGAGAGCGATTGCACCGATTGTGGGCCGTACCTCATCACAGTGCTTGAAACGCTACGAGATTCTCCTTGATGAGAATTATCCAAGGAATTGGAAACTGAGGCCAGGAGAGATTGATCCAAATCCAGAATCAAAGCCTGCTCGTCCTGATCCTGTTGATATGGATGAGGATGAGAAAGAGACGGTTTCTGAAGCACGCGCACGGTTTGCCAATACAAGAGGCAAGAAGGCCAAAAGGAAAGCTAAAGAGAAACAACTCCGGGAGGCTCGGAGGGTAGCTTGTTTACAAAAGAGGTGAGAGTTGAAGGCAGCTGGAATTGATGTTGATGTTCGACATCGAAACAGAAAGAGGAAGAAGGGTATTGTTGACTATAATGCTGAAATAGCCTTTGAGAAGAAACCACCTCCAGGGTTTTATGATGGTACTGATGAAGACCGTACAGTGGAACAACCTAATAAGTTCCCAACTTCTATTGAAGAAGTTGAAGGTGAAAGACGAGTAGATAAGGAGGCCCGTCTGAGAAAGCAGGATAATATTATTAGGAATAAAATTGCCCCTTCAGCCAATATCCATGATTATCCCGAAACAGTGAGGAAGAGGACTAAACTGAATCTTCCTGCTCCACAAATTTCAGATCATGAATTGGAGGCTATTGCTAGCTATCAAAGACGTTCTGCGAGCAGGTTTTAAAACGCCAAATTCTGGGCAGTACAGTGCAATCCTACTCCAATTCTAATCAATTTCAGCAACGGCAACTCTCACTTTTTTTTTTGAATACTACTGACTCTATTACAATGCAATATCTGTTCATAACTACTTTCTCAACCTATTGAAGCATAAGAATCAGTATTGCCTCCACTGAGATCGAACCCACCACCTCCCGTATAAAGGGAAAGGTAGGTTTGATGTCACTGGACCACTGAACCTCACTTCCTTTAGTCTTTACTATTATTGTTACTTTGTTAGGTTTCCTTGTGCTTGTTCTTTAATTTGAAATTAAAGATGATGTTGCGTGGGCTTGTTGATGCTAGTTTCTTAATGCATTACTAAATTATTGCCTAGGAATTGAATGTGATGAAATTAACACACTAGTTTTGCAATAATTATTTAATTCGCAAACCAACTTTGTTTATCCTATAATTTTGTTTTTGAGAATAATTGCATGCTTAAATCTGGTCAATTTTGGCATAGGTTAGTCTGTTGAGATAATTAATTGAGTAAACACCCTACATTTTAATTCCATGCTCTGTAGGATAGAAAGATACGCAATTAGATTGTCTTATTTAATTGTTTATTTTGGTTCACAACCCGAGTATTCAATAATATAAGTTCTTCCTTGCTTAATAGGTTTTAATCGTTGCCAAAGGCCTTGTGGGTTCGAGCCCAATCGTTATACCCTGCACCACGTACATAAAACGACGTCGTTTTGGTGTTAGTGTTAGTAGACGTGGACACATTATCTATAATACACAGAATGATTTTAGTGGACGCGAATGACTCCAGGGAATTCATTATCTATAATACACATAATCATTATATAAAATACACAGAACGTTTGCCTATAATACACATAATGTTTGCCCAGAATACACAGAATATTGACACAAAATACACATAACTCATCCTCCTAACATTCGAATGCACAAACACATCACAACCTATGTTAATAACATGAATACACAGAATATTGACACAAAATACACAGAACTCATCCTCCTAAACATTCGAATGCACAAACACATCACAACATGTGTTACTAACATGAATATATATACATAACGGTTGTCTAGAATACACAGAACGTTTGCCTAGAATACACAGAATGATTGCCTGGAATACACAGAATTTTAACATAAATACAGAGACCGGACGAAACGGGAAACATGATTTCCAAAAAAACGGACAATTAGTTTACAATGCTCAAAACGATGTCGTTTAGGTACGTGGTGCACATTGCTATGTGCACCGTGGTGCATGGTATAATTTGCCGTTCGAGCCTCAGTGGGGGCAATGTTGACTTTGTTGGGCTTCAGTAGGTTGAGAAAAGTATATGGACACAGATACTACATGTAACAGGATCAATAGTATTAAAAAAAATAGGTTTTAATCGTTCGAAAGTAGTATTTTAAGTACTTACTCTGAACGTCATACCAGCTACTTTTATTTATACTAGTATAGATATAGAAGTATAGATAAGTATTCAAATTATTATTGGTATAAATAATAATTATTAAATTATTATTTCTTACAAAATTTTCAAGGAATTTTTTTATTAAGCATAATTTGTTTCCATTATTCTCACAATTATAATGGTTTAATTATTCTTAGAATTTGGTAATAAAATTTTGTTACCAATTAAGTTTTATTAATTTTGTTACCAATTGGGAAAGTTGAAGTGAGATTTTACTTTTATTAATAATACATTGATTGATACGTGAATATAGAAACAATATTATCAATTAATAAATATTAGTTAATTTCCATTTTACATTTTCTTATCAAATAAGCTTTATTTATTATTTGACCAATAAAATTTTTAATTAATTGACTACAAAAGTTTGAGCGGGAAAATGAAATAGGAGGATTTTACTTTTATTTATTTATTTATAGTATACATTAACAAAATAATAGAAAGCTTATACATCTTATGCCTCTCACTTTACTAAAAATAGTACAATTTCAAAACCTCTAAAATATTTGAAGATTCAGTCAATAATATGTCATATGTGCAAGTCATCAAATCACTAGTCTACCAGTCCAGCTCATCTTTAATATAATTTGTGCAGATTATGACCAATATAATACTCCGATCCGTAAATAATTTGTTGTTATAAAATATCATTAACTAATAATGAAATTTTCATGTGAAAAGATTGTTTTGGGCACAAGGGGACAGGGGGTTAAGTAGGTTCCAGGCATGAACAGAACATGAAGAAGATTCCAAACATGTGTTCCCCCCACCCCCTCCCCCGGGCAACCTCATATTTCACGTACTCTTCATTTCCAAAACAATGGTCTAAAATAAATTCATTTTTTATTTTATAGAGGCCAAAAGATGGGCAAATTTCAATCAGAGGTGATATCAAACTCTTGACTTTCAAAGTGTATACAAAACACCCACACACAACAATACTTGACTTCTGCATTAGTCACACACCAATTCAACAAAATTAAACTCCCATATTCTTTACATATATATACACACCCAAAACCATCCCGATTCTCAAGGATCTATCTATATTAATAAACCTGAGCTCCAAGGTAGACGAGCCAATTAAGTTTTTGAATCTTGATATCTATCTATCTATCAAGAGATCAAAATGGGTAATGAATACAAATGCAATAATAATAATCCTCAGCAGCTCAACCAGCAGCGCTATAGCAGCTTCCTCCTTCCGATGCTGTGTCGGCTTTCCATTATGAGAGATGTTAAAGTAGTAAAGCAATGCAAAGATCCTTCTTCCCCAAAAGTCAGCTGTATGGGACAAGTGAAGAGACGAAACAGCAAGATCCACGTTGGCTTCCCAATCTCCTCCTCCAAAAACCACACAAAGCTCATCAAGAGGTTTTTCTCCGGAGACGGTGAATATAGTTGCAGGGAGTTGTTGAGGAGGAATAGGAATAATAGGAGTGCAAGAAAAGTGAAGATAAGCGAGTTAGATCCGCCGTTGCCGGTGGTGCAGCAACCACCGGGTGTGCAAGTGAAGAGTTTATGGAGTAGAAGAAGATCCTGTGGGGCTTCGTTGAAGACTTTGGAGATTCATTATATTTACTCTTTACCCAACAACAATCAAAATCAAATCATCCCTCCTACTCCTCTCTAATTATACAACATTCCAATTTCAACTACTCAACTCATCTTCTAATTTCTACATTATTTTCGTTATTTTTTTTCTTAATTTATTGCTTTTGAAGTTCAGATTTCTACTCTGCTTCTTTTGAACTATTATTAAATAGATAATAATATTTTACTAATAAAATGTTTATTTTTCAGTAAAGATTTCTCTCTATTTCCCCTTTATTTATTTGTCTGTTTTTCTTTTTAGTTAGTTCACTAGCCCAAATAAACTCCATTGTGAATATCACAATCTTACTACTTATTCTGGAACCAAATTGCCTCTACATTCAACAACTCATAATTCTTTATTGGGATAAAGTACAAATAAGCTAGTTGAAAAACAAAAATTAAACCATCAAACTCAATAACCCCAGAATAAGTCACTGAACTCAAAAAAAAAAAATTAATTAACATTTTTAACATGTTAACTCTAGGTTTTTAGTAGATTGCCAAATATTTATTATATTTACTTTATTATTATTATATATACGTACGCTGAGCTTTTGCTTAGTTTTATCAAGAAATCCTCGAATTCATCCTTCTCATCTTGGGGGAAAACACGCTAATACGTACGCGTTGAGCAAAGTTTTATCAAGCAATCGTCAAATCCATTCATCTACTTCTTGGGGGCGTGACATCCTGGTGGTTAACACAAGCAATATGAACCTATTAAAAACGTTAATTACATATTATTTTCTTAACTTAATTGTTGTTTCCCAAATATATAGTTCAGACGTTCAGTAACTTATTTGTATTTTATCCCTTCTTTATTCAATTGGTTTATATTATAAAGGTTTGATTGTATTAAATTATTACCAGAGATAACCGATGTTATCTATCACAATAAAAGGTCTAGATGGTTTCTCCACCAAATTTTATTTATGATGTTTCTTCCTAATATTCTAATGGAACTCAAACAATAAATGATGCTTACAAAATGGGACGGAAGAGAGACAACTCAAACAAGTAATGTTTGCATGACTATTTTGTTGCTTGTTTCCCTCTTGGAAGTTTTAATTTGAAACATCTAAACCGAAATTTTTGTGACAAGTGGATCACTCACCCCAAGCGCTCTCACACCATTTGTGAAAAATCATGATAACCCAACTGACCAACATAGGAAATTAAACTTTTACTCACCGCACACAAAGAGCCTCTCATTTTGAAAAGTCACTCTCACACTGCAGCGGGTGAGACTCAACTATTAATCTCTTGTGATAAATTTCACCTCTGCAACCAATTGAATTGCTCATACAAGCATCTGAAACGAAATTCTTTTTCAGGCACATTTACAAATTCAATAGAGAGAGCATTCCTTCTTTTTTTTAACTTAATTAGGCATTCAAACCGCAACTCCATGCAAAATACATAATTTAGGCTTCTGCATGAATAATTAAAAAGAAAAAAAGTATTCAATGCTATCATATTCACCAACAGGGAAAAAGTGTGCTGCCTGCCACAACTCAAATTAAAAATTACAATTTACCTAGTAAACACCGACCCCACGCGGTTTTCTCTAGTCACTCAAAAAAAAATGACATTTTAATCATTCAACAGAATATATACCATAGTCAAGCATTACATACAGTACACAGCGTATATCTTTGATACAGGGCATTGGCATTCTGTTAAACCTACCATTGTTGACCTAAAGAGTAAAGACCAAATGTTAATTACCTGGATTTTTTGTACATATCCCACCTTGGTGGGTGAGGGAG
>CM008344.1:18914247-18927784 GCA_002525835.2 Ipomoea batatas
ATATATATATATATATTAATAATAAATTAGTGGGTAGGATAATAGGTTGGTAGTCTTGAGACCCGTGCATCTTGAGCTCTTAACTTTGTTGTCTTTTACCCTTTGTTATTGTTTCCTAATAATTGTTGTTGTTTTTGTCTCTCTCTGCATTTATTGCAGTTTATTTGTTTTCCTTCTCGTTTTATACGAGGTTCGTTTTGAAGGGCTTCAAGAAATATATGGTCATGGCTCGTGTGATACTCATCCTGATCAAAGTAGACAACAATGAAATACCCCTCATGAACATCAGTTCAGTCGGGAAGATACCCACTGATGAACCGGCCGAAGACACAAGGCTGGTTATGTACCTTCAGTTGGGGAAAATGTCAATGGACTTCAGTGAGAAGAAAAAGACTCAGGGGGTTTGCAAGTTGTTCCATCCAGAGGTCGACTTGTACACATTCTGCAAGGCCATCAATCACTTGACAAAAGTTTTAAGGTCTTATAAGGATCAAAACTCTCTTGTAACACAGTCTGCGAATCTAAATTTCATTAGCTTAGCTAGAAAATTTAGTTCTATGTCAGATTGTATGGAATTGCTTTACATTCCATTGGACCTTGTTGTATTTGTTTCTAATGTTTATTAATGAATGTTTGTTATTATTATCAAAAAAAAAAAGGAAAAAAAAGGTTATCTTTTGTTTACATTGAGAGTTGAACCATAAATCATTCATTTTAAAACCCAAATTCTTTACCATTAAACCATCCCAACTCTTTTTTTTTTGGAAACCTTATTATTATCATTATCATTTATTATTATTATTATTATTTTAAATATTGGTACATACATATAGAATCCTAATCATATGAGAACTATGCCCCTAAGTGAGAACGTGAGGACAAATTCAAACCATTGATCTGCAAGATCTGACGGATGAGAAATCAAGTAAAAAATGAGCGGGGTCATTTTCATAAATATTATAAACTTTTAAAATGAGCAGGGTCATTTTCTTAAATATTACAAAATTTTGTTTATTTCAACCGTTAGGTCTACTAGATCAATGGTTTAGATTTGTCCTTACGTTCTCACCTGGGATATGGTTCTCACCTGATTAAGGACCGTACATATATATTTATATATAAATGTTAAGAATGCAAAGATTAGATATATTTTATTATACATGTATATATGTAATAAATGTGTGAATATTTTATCTTATTTTTGAGAGGTAATCCAGAGTTACATGTATATTTAGTCAATTCTAATCATTATTTATATTATTATTGTTATTAGTACTACTATTATTATTATTATTATTGTTATTAATATTATTATCTTAAAGTATATATATATATATATATATATATATATATATTATTACAATTAAAGAATGTAAGAAAATTTTTCAAAAAAAAAATGTAAGAAAATATATGGTGAATGCAAGTGCATGGTAACAGTAATGGAAATAGATAAGTAGATAACGGAAGTTATAACGGTAGAGATATTGTTGTCTAAAAAAAGCATATAGTACAATTTTTATAGCTTAATGTATCAAAAAAGTAACAGGAAAATATATATATATATATATATATATATATATATATATATATATATATGTAATAAATAAATTTTATTTCATTTACATTTTTGTTAGTTATTTCCTAAAATATAAATATCAAATTTGTAAAAATGATTTACATTATTATTATTATTATTATTATTATTATTGTATAATATAAATATCTAAAATCTAAAAAACTTATAATAAGAGTGAATCAAGATTAGTAATCTCTATATTGTTGTACTTATTGAAATCTTATAGGACCAGTAAGCAACATACTTTTATGTGAGATGGGAAACAATGAAAGATACATGTTAACTAAATAGCACAAGGATAAAATAGTTGTAATACAACGTTGAGTACCTTTACTTAAAATTACAGTTGCATATATTCATCATAGTGAATTTGTAATTATTGTGTAAATTTCAAATACATCAACAAAGTAAACTTTACGTGAATATTTATGAAATTTCGTCAACTTAAAAAAAAACTTTACAAAGGTATTTTATCTATTTCAAAATGATATACTAGTTGAGTTTAAATATTGAGCACAAGTTTTTGTGCAAAGCGCGTAAAAAGAACTAGTATATATATAACAGGTTGGGGCTATGTACGTACATATATAATGTTATTATTATTATTGTTGTTGTTGTTATTAAATGAATAAATGATTGGATTGGTGATTGGAGTTACACTCATACCATTAAGCTAATTAAATCAAATTATTATTTCAAATTAAATGATGAATAATGAGATGATGTATTCATTCCCTTCCCCTCTTCACTCCACTTGACCGAAAAAACCTCCTACCAAATAAAAAAAAAATATTTTTCTTCATTCATTCTCTTGATTGATTCCTCAAAGGTTTGGAGCAAAGTCCTGTAGTAGGAGAAAAGAATTTGATCAATTGAAGTTTTGAGAATTTGCAAGAAATTAAAATAGCATCTATCAAGTAAGTGGATTTTGTTTTGTTTTGTTTTGTTTTGTTTTTTGTTTTTTGTTTTTTTTTTTTTTTTGCTTGCCCTTAAATTCTTAGGTATTATTTTAAATGGTAGAATATATTTTGATGGATGAACATGTGTGTTCTTATGAGATATTCCTAATTGGCTTGATTACATGAGTAGTTGTGCATCATATTTGATTTCAAGAAATTGTTGATTTGAAAGTATATGAACCTAATTGTATGAAGTTCTATTATATAAAATTTTATATTTTTATGTATATATTATTATTGGATACACATTCACACTGACAATTGTCTGAAGTTGTTTAATTATATTTTTCTGATGTTTAGTGTTCATCGCCGAGTGGAAAAAAATGTGACTTTAAATTCCCTTTTCGGTACTAAAACTTCTTCGCCATCTGTCTCCAATACATAGATTGATGGTCTTATTACTGAGCATACTATCGTCACGGAAATGATAAACACCACTTGGATCATATCTGCCTCGAAAACACCCAACTCCCGCTTACACCTCTCAACCCTCGTAAATACCCTCACATTGCCCTTACCCCAAAGCTCAATCTCACTGCTACACAAAGCCAATATGGTTAAAACTCTCCTGCCATTTGAAAGTTGTATTTTTAGTGGTTTGATTAGTGAGTGTCGTCCTCTGGAATGGCTTAGCTTAATTGGAGTTTAAGTAATGAGGGGTTAAACACGGGTTCATAGAGTGTTTGAAAGCTAACCTAAAGATATTGGAGTATTGCATGTTCAAGAAATCAATAATGAGAACAAGTAAGGGAATTAAAAGATAATAACAGAAATAGAGATTTGAACCAAACATCCTTGAATAAAATCTCATTTGTGTCTAAAGTTTAAGTTATGCAATTCTAGATGATGAACTTGGGGAAACGGTTTAAGTGCCAATGTCATTCATGGCAACTTGACTAGAAGAGGCAATTTAACAAACAATTTGTGTGCCTATTTCCTTCAAACTCCTTTTTCTCAAATGCGAGTAAGAAATTGATAGGTATGGCTATGGTGTAACCCTATTCTCATAGGGCGGTGGAACACTAGTTCCAAATAAATTTCTATTACATAATTTGGCCATAATTATGAAGAGTCAAATCAATTTCATTCAATTCATAACCAAGTACAACATTAAAACAATACAAAACCTAATTTATGCAATTCAATTCATATTGGGATCATACTCAAGTAAGTTCAATTCAAATCCTAAATATGTTTAACTCCCCAATAATATTTTGAATATTATTGAACCTAAAAATAATCTTATCATCAAGTATATTTGTAAGTATTATTTGACTATGTTGAGAGGTCATATTGTATCAAGAATAATAGTATATCAATATGCAATGTACTTTTTTACTTTATATTTAATTTTTGGTTGACGTAATTACGTACATTACATGTTTTGATTGATTAAAAAAATGAACAGATACTACATTTTAACAGAGTCAAAAGTATAAAAAAAAAAGACAGCTTTTACTAAATTCTTTTTCATCGTATACTTATCATTTTCCTTGGACAAATCGAGCAATGGTTGTGTGCACAGTGTGTAAATTAATACGGAAGAGCGAGTAAGTGTTAAGAACTTTATTCACAGTGAGGTAATGCATCAGCTACCATATTTTTCTCCCTGGAACAGTAAGAGATACGCACCATCTAATTCTCTTTCTTTTGTTATAAATGTTATAACAATACTTCATATTTAATTATATAAGTTTAGACCGTGCATTGCACGTGACAATATCTCGTTTATTATCATAAATTGCATTTTCCATCCATCCACAATACTCAGGACCACTTCATTAGGTACCACTTTGAGGGCTAAATTAAAGGGAAATTGATAGAAACATTTCCGGTGATAAATTAAAATGGGTCAGACCTCATATTAAGTATTTCACATCTCCACAAGAAGTAGACCAGACTTTAATTTATCATTAAATTTTAGCAATTACAATTCTACCAATTCAAAATACAATATAATAATAATAATAATAATAATAATAATAATATTATTATTATTATTATTATTATTATAATATTATTATAATAATATTATTATTATTCAAAATTATTATAAAAGTAAAAAGTATTTAAAAAAAATCTGCCAAAACTCTTATTTGCAAGCCTTTCAAAACTAATACGTGGCAGGAAGCAAAAGATATAGGTCCTGTTTGGTAAATAATCAGTCTATCAGTCAATTTTGGCTTATTTGATTGGTTAATAAGCTTTTTGTAACTCCAAAATTCTAAAATTCAAAAGGCTACTCAAAACAGCCTTTTCAATTAGCTTTTTGAGAAAAGAAATTATACCAAACAGCTATCAGCTAACAGCTAATCTATCAAACAACTTTCTACAATCAGCTAATGTTATCAACAAATCATACTTTCTAACCCAAACAACCAACCCAATCAGCTAACAGTCATTTACCAAACAGGGCCATAATAAATTAAAAACACAAAGTAAAAGCTATCTTATAATCGTGATAGATGTGATTAAAAGCTTATCTTTTTCGATGACAAGACAAATTTCAGTGTCAATCGATGTGAGTTTGCATTTGGATTTTCTTTTATTTTCTTTCTTTTTTTTGGAAATAAAACATCATTAATTCAAATCGAAATACAAACTGTTAACAATGAAAGAAGGAGGGGTAAACATCCACTCCTGACGCACAGACATAGAACAAGCTTCCCTAGCTAAACTATGGGCAACTGTATTCGCAGTGCGGCCAACATAAGAGATTGCTACCGAAGATAATGAACGTAGCAAATCTTTAACATCAAGAAGGACAAGATCACAAGAAGAGTCATCGCTGCAATGCTTCAGACTTTGAATAACCTGTAAAGCGTCTGACTCTAACTGCACATGAGTAAACCCTTGTCTTTTAATCCAGCTTAAAGCCTCCCTTATGGCTATTGCCTCCGCTTCCAATGGGGTGAAGACTCCCTTTCCCGGTATGCTTTCTGCTGCTACAAACTGTCCAGAATCGTTCCTTAGGACCCATCCGTAACCCATGCTTCTGTTGAGGTTAGAAACTGCAGCATCTGTGTTCAACTTATAGAAGCCTAAGGCTGGTAATTCCCACTTGCATACTGATGTGTTTCTAGCTGTTAATGAGGAGTCACCATTAACAATATTCACCCAGTCCAAAAGATATCTTCTTGCTCCCTCGACCATGCTGTTAGGAGACATCATTTTACCATTCCAAACCATGTCGTTCCGAACCAACCAAATCTTCCAGCAGAGCATCAACAACAGACCGCATCTATCCTTGTCCAAGGATGTAATTTGGAGGTCTAACCAATTAGCAAACGAGTCCACTCCCCGGGTGATTATCGGCAAACCACTCATATTCCAGACAGCTTTAGCATAGTTGCATTCTGTGAACAGGTGAACGGCAGTTTCATCATTGGCATGGCACACCTGACACCTCGTAGAGCATTGAACACGCTTGATTCTGAGCTTATCTGCAGTGGGCAAACATTCCGAACAAGCTTGCCAAACAAATGTCTTGATCTTCTGGGGGATGTTAAGGTTCCACATCTCGGTCCAAAGCAGCCTTTGAGTTTGGGCAAATTGATTAGATATATCCTTATAGAAACCCTTTACAGTAAACGCACCCTTACGATCATCATTCCATATTAACTTATCATTTCTATCTGCTAGGGGGAGGGGTATGCTCAAAATCAAGTTGGCATATCTTTCCAGGAAGATATCTCGAATAATCTCTTCATCCCAGCTTGTACAACCTTCCTTGAATAGGGCCGAAACTGGAGCATCTTGTAGGAAGGGGAAAGGGGGTGTCTGAACCAATGCATTATCCTGGACTGAGAGCCATTTGTCGCCCCAAATCCTCACTGAGTTTCCATCTCCAATTCTCCATCTGCTGTGTCTCCTGATAATGTCAAGGGATTCAACCATACTGCTCCAGATGAATGAGGGGTTGTTCCCTTTTTTTGCTGATAGAATGGAGCATTCAGGGTAGTATCTGGCTTTCAAAACTCTTGCAACCAATGAGGAAGGGTTCTGCAAAATTCTCCAAGTTTGTTTCGAAATCATTGCCAAATTAAAATTCCTCAAGTTCCTAAAATTTAGACCACCCCAACTCTTTGGGTGAGTTAGGTGCTTCCATTCTTTCCAATTGATGCCGCGTCCACCTCTGCAGTCTCCTCGCCACCAGAATGAGTTCATCGCTTTCTCAATGTCATTAGTCAGCTCTTTAGGCAAAAGAAACAGGCTCATTGCATGCAAGGGGATAGCTTGAATCACATTCTTGAGTAGGACCTCCCTCCCTGCCTTGGAAAGAAATCTATTAGTCCAGTTCTGCATTCTCTGAAGTATTCTGTCTTTGATAAATCCAAGAATACTCCTCTTGTTTCTCCCAATAATAGCCGGCAGCCCCAAATAATTCCCATCAACTCCCTCTCTGGTAACTTGGAGGGTGTTCATGACCAACTCCCTCATCTCTCTACCAACATTTGTGCTGAAAGAAACGGCTGACTTGTGGTAATTTATGATTTGTCCCGAAGCCGAGCCATAAGATATCAAGAGTTTGCTTCAATGATGCACTTTCAGACTGATTTGCTTTTAGAAAAATGAAGCTGTCATCCGCGAAAAATAAATGGGAGATCTTAGGTGCCCCTCTTGCAATAGAGACTCCATGAATGAAACCCCTACGCTCCAGGTTAGATAACATAGCGCTCAGCCCTTCTGCAAGCAAGATAAACAAATACGGGGAGAGTGGGTCTCCCTGTCTCAATCCCCTCTTAGGATGGATAGGTCCAATTTCCTTATTCTCATGGAGCACACAATAGGAGACAGTTTCAAGGCATTGAGAGATCAGATTAATCCAGTGATGTCCGAAGCCCAGTTTGTGTAGGATAGCATGTATAAATAGGCCACTCCACCCTGTCGTAGGCCTTACTAATATCAAGTTTGATAGCAGCATAGCCTTCCTTTCCTTGGGTCTTCCTCTTCAAATAGTGTTGAGTCTCGAAGGCCAGCATAATATTGTCAGTTATTAACCTGAGAGGAACAAAGGCACACTGGTTCTCCGAGATTAGAGAATTAAGAAGAGGCTTGAGTCTGTTCGCCATAACCTTAGAGATTATCTTGTATAGGACATTGCACAAGGCAATCGGTCTCAAATCTCCCATTGTCGATGGATTGTTCTTCTTAGGAATGAGCACTATATGCGTGAAATTGATACCTCCCGGGAGCTGTCCCGATGTGACCACATTATTGCTTAGATGGACCAGATCATTCCCTAAAATGTCCCAGTATGCTTGGTAAAATCCTGGGTTTAAACCGTCAGGCCCTGGTGATTTGTCTCTGTGCATACTGAAAACAACAGTCTTTACTTCATCAAAGGATACCCGCCGAATTAGCTCAGTGTTCTGTATATCGGAAATCTTTCTATTTAAACAACTCAGAACTCCGTCTGTATCTCCAGCGTCACTGGTAAAAAGCTTCTGAAAATAATCACAAATAAGACCGTTCAGCTCCAGCCCCTTATGTTTCCATACCCCGTTGTCATCCATTAGTTTATCAATATTGTTCGCTCTTCTTCGCCCCTTCACAACGTTATGGAAGAATTTAGTGTTGGCGTCGCCGTTTCTATACCACATGACCTTGGCTCTTTGCTTCCAATACTCGCTCTGTTAATTCAAAGTGTTAAGGTAGATTCTTTGGGCCTCACTAAAGGCCACAACACTGCTGGGATCAGTTCTGTTCCTTAGAGTCTCCATTCTCCTCCTGCTGAGCTCTAACTTCTTAGTAAAGTCCTTGGTAAGGCCTCTGCCCCAATCCCATATCATAGAGCTGCATTTATTCAAACGCGTAACAATGTCCTCTCCCCTAGATATCTCCCATGCATTCCAGACTAACTCCCGGCAATTGTCCTCCTTTACCCAAATATTCTCAAATCTAAATCTTCGCACCCTCTCGATTCTGGTCGTAGGAGTAGGTTTTAAAATCAGGGGAAGGTGGTCACTAGATGGAACCGTCTCTGACCAAGCTCTAGCCCTTTCAAATTTTTCCACCCAAGCTGCCGTCACTAGGATTCTATCCAACTTCTCCTCTACCCAGCCAGCAGTCCCCCGTCCTCTCTCCTAGGTAAATTGATAGCCATGGAACGGAAAATCGCTCAGCCCACTACTCTCCATTGCCCTACGAAAACCCCTAATTAGCGACTCAGGGTGGGCGTGTGTACCTCTTTTCTCCTCCTGATGAAGAAGGTCGTTGAAGTCTCCCATTAATAGCCACGGTAGCTCACTTCTCGCCGCTAGATCGATGAGAAGGTTCCATGATTCCGCTCTCCTTGATCTCTCCGACATGCCATAGAACCCTGTGAATCTCCAAGCTAAACTGCTGCTCTCAATTTTAATTTGTGAATCGATGTGATTCTGAGAGAAGGACATCACCGACAGACTAATATCTTCTTTCCATAATAGGGCCAATCCCCCACTACGGCCCACTGGATCGACTGTAAAACATCCAGCCCAACCCAATTTCCTCTTCAAGGCTTGCATTTTGTTGTTATTTATTAATGTCTCCATAAGAAAGATAACCACGGGCTTTCTTTTGTGGACTAGGTCCACAAGCACTTGAACCGTCGTAGGATTGCCCATTCCCCGACAGTTCCATGATAGAAGACTCATTGATCTAGGCGGGCCTGAGGTCCAGGTCCCGCCTCTAACAAGTTTTTTGGCACAAAGGGTTGAGAAGAGTTATCCAGTAGCATTTGGACTTCACTTATGGGCTCAGTGTCAGTCCGGCCCACCTTTCTCTTCCTTTGATCCAAAATAGACGGCCCATAAGAGAAATGGGCGGTATTCGGATCCTTTGTAACATTAATGAGCATTAAATGATTTACCTGCTCCTGTTGCTTTTCATTAATTGGAGTTGACTCCTGCTCACTGCCAGCATTGTTGAAATCTGTTGGGTAATACCCCTCTTCTGTATGCTTACTTCCCAAACCTTCATCCTGTCTCTGGTCTTGGGTGGTGTGCTGTAAAGGGGGTTCAGAAGTTTCTGCATTGGTCGACCGCCGGGGAAAGTCCTGCAACATCCATTTTTGCCCCAAGTTTGGTTGAGTTCGCCGGCCGGCAACCCTTAGCTCAACGCCATATGGGCGAACAGTTTCCTTCGTAACACCTTCCAGTTGTTTGCTACAAAACCACTCACTATGACCAATCAATCCACAGAGAAAACAGAAAGTCGGAAGCCTTTCGTATTTGAATTCCACGTAGAATGCTTTGCCACAACTGGGTTTGATTCTCATCTTCCTCTTGAGGGGAATCGATATGTCAATGCGGACCCTTACTCTCATGAAAGTCTTCCAGGGCCCTTGCATGTTATCCTCGTCCACTCTGATGAACTCTCCCAGGAATGCGCCAATGACCTCTGCCAACTTCTTATTCATGAGGTTCGTTGGGATGTTATGAGCCTGAATCCAAAACTCCGAATGACTGAGGCATATGGTATCCGGATGAGCGTGTTGATCCACATGTTTCAGGAGGAGAAGATTTTGTTGGTATGACCATGGTCCTCCCTTAATAACACGGTGAAGGTCAAACTCATGGAAAAAGTAGAACATGAATAAATTGTTCGAGACTTCCCGAGCCAGCATACCCTTCATTGGCCT
Source organism: Ipomoea batatas (assembly GCA_002525835.2). Taxonomy (NCBI): domain Eukaryota; kingdom Viridiplantae; phylum Streptophyta; class Magnoliopsida; order Solanales; family Convolvulaceae; genus Ipomoea; species Ipomoea batatas. The sequence continues at coordinate 18,924,404 of CM008344.1, forward strand.
CCAGATAGACGCCATAGTGTCTTTAAGAAAGTTGAACTTTATGGGTTTGTCGGTTAAGAGAGTGCCTGCCAAGACAAATGGGGTTTCAATATCAGAGTCTTCAAAACTTTCCACATCGATCTGGAACTCCGCCTCTTCGGGATCATTAAGTGACATTGCTGCATAATCCAGTTCCATACTCTCAGGTATCCTGCTGCTAGAGGCCATCTCACTCAAAAGCACAGAAAAATGGAGGGTTGAGCACCACTGTCTTGATCTTTGAATGCAATATCGTTGAGGTTGCAAGTGAGGGGGGAATAGTGAAAGAGGGCGTCACTACAGTAATGAACACTTGCCATGCTTGGGTTGTTGAACTGACCTCATTAATACTGAAGTAAATGAAACTCGGACAGAAACAAACTGTAATGAATATCTCACCAACCTCGGATGATAGTAGACAGATGAGAGAATAAATGTTAATGACAGAGAATGAAATGTATGGCTCGTCTGCATGGACAAGAGGGAAAACTCATCAACAGGGATGAGAGCGAAAAAAAAGGGCTTCACTATGATGATTCTGTTACCACTGCGGATTTTCTTAATATAACAGAAGTCACTTGATATCACTACTTTATTAAGCTTATTAGTTTAAGTCAAGCTAATAAAAATTAGATTGATCTCACATTGTGGTCAAGCAACATTGCTATGACCCTCTCAAGTGAGAAGTCACAAGTTCAATCTCCAGTGAGGGCGTTGGCTCTTTGTGCTTCACTTGGTTGAAAAGTATGTATAAACAAATACTACATCGTAAGAGAGTCAATAGTATACAATTAATTTAACATTTTTTAATCGAGTCAAATGTGTATTTTTAGTATTGAAATTATCGAATTTTTAAAATATAAATTGTGTTTCTAAATTTTGAAAATTCATGAATATAATACAGAGTGATTACAAATTCTAAATTTTTAAAAAGTAAATGGTTAACTACGACCTACTAGCCAAGGGCCTTGTGGTCCAGTGGCATCAAACCCTTCTCTGTATACGGGAGGTGGTGGGTTCGAGCCTCAGTGGAGGCGTTGCTGTCTCTTTGTGCTATACTACACTGTAATAGAGTCAAGTAACATTCAAAAAGAAAAAAAAAAAAAAAAACTACGACCTACTATACTACTTGAACATGCAGCTCAACAACCTCTTTTCCTGTAGGCAATTAAGGAACTCTCATTGCTCTCTGCTGGCAACCTATATCTGGACTTCAAAACCATATTTAATTAATTTGGTGCCTATATAATAACGGAAATGATAATAACAGGTGTAATAATTATATAAAAAATGTCAAAGATATTGTGGTCTAGTGGCACCTGGTTTACACCCTCATATGATAGGGAAGTGGGTTCGAAACTTGGTGGAGGCAATTGTAATACTCAAAAAAAAAAAGGAAAATTATATAGAATAATGTACTTGGTGTGTTTTGAATAATAAAATTTTCGGTAAGGTAATGTATTTTATGAGTTAAAATAATGTATAATGTATTTTATGAATTATAATAATGTATTTTATGTGTTATAATAATGAACTTTATGTGTTTTTAGACTATGGTCTAAACAGTTATATATGTAGACCACGATACACGCAATAATAATTGCCTTCCCACCTACCAATGCCTATACATTTAAGAAGTCCGATCCGGAGATTTATACAAGTAATGATATTTATTATTTTAATTTTGTAGGTAATGAGAAAATTATCAACTATTATTCGTATTGAGTAAACTTCCTTAAAAGTGTTGACAAGAGTATTTTCTCCATTTGCTATAGCTTAAAGGGGTATTCATACCTCACCACTGAGAATTCAATCATGTGACTTTCCCTCAATAAGAATTACAAAGGTGTAAACTGAGCACAAGGTGCTTAGCAACAATTATTATTACGGAGTATTATTTAGAAATTTTATTTGCACAATTTGATATATATATATATATATATACACACACACACACACACACTCTTATAGTCTTATCACATAATATGCAATATAATTCATCATTTCAAAACTAATAATTGGTCATTATATCGAAACATAATATACAAAATGGGAGCACATATGTATAGGCATCCCAGATGGCTGCTTCCTCTATAGATTTGGACTAGGATGCAACATAATTGTTTTTAAATGACACTTTTTGTTTCTAAATTAGAAGGAAATAAAACAATTGTTTCTAAATTAGATTGAAAACTAAAACAGTTGTTATGTCATGGACCGAGTCCACCTTGCAAGGTGAACTTAGATCAAAGTTCATAATTTTAGAATTTTATGTTCACAATTTTTGAACTTTATATTTATAATTTTTGAACAATATGTTCACAATTTCAAAACTCTAACATAATTTTTGAATCTATATAACAAAATTGTGAATATAGAATTAAAAAATTGTGAATATTGAGTAATATAATTTTATATATTAAGATTTAAAATTACGAACATAGTGTTCTAAAATTGTGAACTTAAAATTTTTAAATTATGAATGTAAATATTTAAATTATGAGCATGAACCTGAGTTCATCTTACAAAATAAACCCAGATCAATAGCATAATTTGTTAAACTAAAAAAGGTTAAACTTTTACACACGTACACAAGCAATAAAATACTTTTCACGCAATCTTTTTACTCGAAGCTCTGAGTTTGCTCAGTTGCTGTGTACTCTTAGCTTTCACTTCGACCATGGAGGCCTGTGTCTATGGACACCTCAAATCTAAGCCGCCATGGCTTCTCGTGCTACTTGTTCTCGGTTTCTTGAAGCTCCTCGCCTGGTCTGTAACCCTTCTCAAATGGGTCGGTGCCAACTTTCTCCGGCCGGCCAAGAATCTGAAGAATTACGGCTCCTGGGCGCTGGTAACGGGAGCTACCGACGGGATCGGAAAAGGGTTTGCGTTTCAGTTAGCTCGGAAAGGGCTGAATTTAGTTCTGGTGGGCCGGAACCCGGAGAAGCTGAAAGATGTTTCGGATTCGATAGAGGCCAAGTACGGGCAGACCCGAATCAAGAGTGTGGTGGTGGATTTCTCCGGCGATTTGGACGGCGGCGTTCGGAGAATCCGAGAGGCGATTGAGGGGATAGATGTGGGAGTTTTGATTAACAACGTCGGCGTTTCTTATCCGTACGCCAGGTTTTTTCATGAGGTGGATGATAGGCTTTTGGCTGATCTGATTAAAGTGAACGTGGAAGGGACTACGAAGGTTACTCAGGCGGTTTTGCCGGCGATGCTCCGGCGGAAGAGAGGGGCGATTGTCAATATTGGCTCCGGTATCGCCATTGCCATCCCTTCAGCTCCCCTTCATGCAGTTTATGCCGCCACCAAGGCGTAAGCTAGCTCTATATATACACACTCTTTATAGCATTATATATA
>CM008344.1:18955596-18966451 GCA_002525835.2 Ipomoea batatas
TAAAGTAGCTCTATATTAGTTTAACATATTCAGTTTCATTTTATATACACTGCAGTTTCCTTTCAACACAACTACAGTTTCTTTTCGATATAACTATAGTTTCTTTTCGATATAACTATAGTTTCACTCGACATTATACACTCAAATATGTGAAACTGTTATTCAGTTTCATTTTATATACACTGCAATTTTCTTTCAACATAATTACAGATTCATTTCGATATAACTACAGTTTCATTCAACATTATACACTCAAATATATGAAACTGTTATTCAATTTCATTTTATATACACTATAGTTTTATTATAACACAACTACAGTATCATTTCAATATAACTACAATTTCATTGAATAATATACACTCAAATATGTGAAACGGTTATTCAGTTTTATTTTATATACACTGTAGTTGCCTTTCAACACAACTAAAGTTTTATTTCGATATAACTGCAATTTCATTTTGATAATATAAAAACAAATATGAGGCCGTATCATTTGAGATAAACAATCGTTTCATTTGCGGAACTCCATTAAGATGTAATGGCAATCGTTTCTTTACTTAAAGAAACGGTACCCTAGATGTATAAATTAGATTCGTTCTCATTTTTCACGCAGAAGCATCAGTCTTTATACCGTGGACCATGCACCATGGCTGATACTGCAGTTGTGTTGAACGGATACTGCAATTGTGTTGAAAGAGAACTGCAGTTGTGCGGAACAAAGGCTGTTACATCCGTCTGCAATAGAGCTGTCAATACGGGCTCGCGGGGCGGGGCGGGCCTAAGCCCTGAGGGCCTAAATGGGGCGGGCTTGAATTTTGTTGGCCCGCCCCGCCCCGCCTAAGGCCCGCGGGCATGGCGGGCCCCCACCAATTTTATTTTTTTATTTTTTTGTTGTAAATTGTTAGTTTATTATTCCTTTATAAAAATTTTGTTATTTGTACATAAAAAAAAATTAAAATAATTTATACATAACTCACATAAAACATAATTCATCAAACATTTAACATTACATAATTGATTATACATAAGTACATAATCATATTAATAACATAACAATAATAAAACATTGCAAGCAATAATATATATATATATAATTTAAGAAAAAAACAGGCGGGTAGCCCGACCCACCAAGCCCGCGGGCCTTGGCGGGGGCGGACCGGCCCGGCGGGCTAAGCCCGTTTTGACGGCTCTAGTCTACAACTGCAGTTGTGTTGAACTGATACTGCAGTTATGTTGAACGGATAATGCAGTTGTGTTGAACTGATACTACAGTGTGTTGAACGGATGAAACGACCTCTGTTCCGCGTAACTGCAGTTTCCTTTCAACACAACTGCAATATCAATTCAACATAATAGCAGTATCAACCATGACCATGATCCACATGACCATGATCCACAGTATAATTTGCGCAGAAGCATGCTCGCACCAAAACTCTCCCAGGCCAATATATATGTATGTATGTTTCTTCATTGACCAAGTCATATAACATAATAGAAAAAGAAAAATTAAGACCTTTATGGATAACTTCAATTTCTTACATGAATGGTCTTTTTTAGGCTTGCTTCAAAAAGTTTAGAGAATGTGTTTTTTAATTGCAATGTACTATAGTTTTGAAACTTATTTCAGAAGGCTTAAAGAATATATTATTTACTTAAAATGTACTTAAAGTATTCTTGTTCATAACTTTAATTTCAATGCAAAATGAACAAAAGGTGGGAAAAAAAAAAAGAGAGAGAGAGAGATTTCGTTGAAAATAACATAGAAAGCATGCTAGTTCTTATAGTTCATAGAATCATGATTCAATTGCAGCTAATAAGTAATTAATATGATACTTAATTACTTTCTCTAATAATATAACTAATTAAATAAGGCTCTGTTTGGCAGAGCTTATTTAGGAGCTTATAGCTTATTTTAAGCTACTAATAAGCTATAAGCTCTGTTTGGTAATGTTTCAAAAATAAGCTAGTAGCTTAAAATAAGAGCTTATTTTGAAACGCTACTTGGGTAGCTTTTCAAAACTAAGCTAGTAGCTTTTTAACTTTTTTCCATCTTTATCCTTATTATTTTAAATAAATAACATCATTTACCCCTCTCAATTAAAAACCCTTTTGACATTTTCTTTTCATTATGCTTGGTTGTAATTTCAGTTTGACATTTGTGTTTGAACATTAATTTTTGTATGAACTAATCTTATGAATTATAAACTTTTTTTTTTACTTTATATATATTTCAAATATATGTTCTTACTTTATATTTTATTTAAATATATTGATTTCATTATTTTGTATTTTAATATATAAACAAACCTATTTAAATTTAAAACTATTTAAATTGTATGAAGATGTCCTTTTTAGTCTTTTTACATTTATCAGTTTATCAAAAAGCTACTTTTACCAAACACTTTTAACCATAACAACTAGCTTAACAGCTATTCAGATTTCTTCTTCGAGCTTATAGCTTTTTAGTTTTCAGCTACTTTTCAGCTTTCAGCTACCTTTTCAGTTAGGTTTGCCAATCATAGCCTAAGCCTAAGTCTAAGTAGAGAATGTAATCGCATAAATATACAAGCTTAAAAGTATTGTTGGAGATTTCTAAAAAGAATATATTCATAACTCATCATTTAAAAATAAATAAATTTCTAATGTTAATTGAATTTAATATATTGACTAAAAATAAGGGTCATATAATAGTATTTTTTTCATTTTTATTTTTTTAACTGTTATTTTGTATGCAATCATTATTGCATGGACCATGGTCCACACATTTGTGTGAATCATAAATAAAAAATACATTTTTAATATATTAAAAGTACATTATTTGTATACATAAAATACATTATTTGAAAGTACATAATTTTTTATATATTATCAAATAATGTACAATCAGTACACAAATAATGTAATTTTAATAAATTAAAAAATGTATATTGCATTTATAGTCCACACAACTATGTGTAATTTATCTTTTTCATGTGCGATGTGCAAAAATAGATGCCCAATATTGGTACTTTATATTAAAATCTTATATTCATTTAGATTTTCATGCGTGATGGGCAAAAATAGATGCCCAGTATTGGTACTTTATATTAAAATCTTATATTCACGATGATGATGATGGTGGTGGTGATGTAAACCATTTTTATAAATTTATATTTATATTTTAGTAAATAACTTATATAATACTTCAATATATAATGTCTATATTAGAAGAATAATGTCAATATTGCAACTACACACACATACACACACGTACTGCATCGTTACGAAATGAATCATATTACAAATTATATTACGCAGATCTTTAACTACGTACTCGGATGTCTACATACTTGAATGTAAATTTCTTTGATAAACAATGTGTAAAGTCGGAGACATAAGAAATCTTCCCACTTTAAACATAATACCCACATTTCGCTACCAAATTTCAAATATTGATCTCTTAGTCCAGGAACATTAACTATTTCTAAATGAATAGTTTTGAAACTTATTTCAGAAGGCTTAGAGAATATATTATTTACTTAAAATGTACTTAACGAATATAATATGTGAGTATGTCTTCAACCTATATATTGCCAGTAAGAGCAGAGCAGAGCAGAGCTTTGGTCTTTGGTCTTTGCACTCATAAAAATATTTCGGAGTCACAAAAAAAGAAAATGTTGTCCGTTTTGGAAACTGCAGCCAAAGAAAACAACGTAGATATTCTGTACGAAACAATAATCCCAGAAAACCCAAACATCCTCAAAGAAATCGAGGACACCCCATTTGCACACACGCCGCTGCACGTCGCCGCGTCACATGGCAACACCATTTTCGCGGCGGAAATGATGAGCTTAACGCCGTCGTTTTCCAGGAAGCTGAATTGCGAGGGCCTAAGCCCTTTACACCTGGCTCTGCAAAACGGACATCTGGAAACCGCAAGGGAGATGATAGAGTTGGAGAGTGGGCTGATTCGAGTGGCGGGGAGGGGAAAGATGACGGCGATGCATTTTTTGGTCTCCGTTATGGGTAACGGCGAGAATGATGATGTGAAGAAGAAAGTGGATCTGTTGATTGATTTTCTTGAGGCGTGCCCTGAAGCCGTTACTGACGTGACGGTTGAAGGCAGAACCCCCTTGCATATTGCGGTGGCTTCAAAGCGTGTTGATGCTTTTAAAGTGCTGTTTGGGTGGGTGTGCAGGACTGGACAGAATTCTGTGTTGGACAAGCATGATATTGATGGCAACAATTTGATGGATTTGGCTAATAAGAACACTGATCATCAAATTGAGGTAACATTATTTATGTACCTAATTAAAATTCTTTATATTTTAGACACTCTACAATTCTTTCCCCTTCCCCTTATATGTATTGTTGGGAATATATCGTTTACCATTTGTATAAGAACTATTGTTTTCGATTTAGGGCTACAAACCCAACTACGAAAAAAAAATTAAAAACAACCGCTGCCGCCACCGCTGCTGCCACCAATCCTGACGTCGCGCCGCCAACGGCCGGCGACACCACCTCCTCTTCTCGCACCATCTTCAATATTGTCTATCCAACCACAACCTCAATAAATACCAACAAATAGCCCATCATCACTTTATCTCCATTAAATTTACTTCCTGAAACTATATGTTATCGGAGACTCAAGTTGTTTCTTTTCTCCGTGGTCAAAATCTCAGTGGATACATTGATGGCATATTACTATGTCCAGCTTCATTTATTAAGGCTCCGGAGGAGTGTTATGTTGTAACCGGTCCTGCGGGCATAAAATTTGGTCCATCAAGATTATTTTATTTTGTTCAACAGCATTCTATCAAGACAAAGTTAAGAGTTACAAATGATTTAACACCCAAAAAAATCTTGAGTATATCCAAGGTTGAGTAAATATGGAATATTGTTATGAAATTTGATCGGGACTATAGTATTTATAATACTAATATAATAATAATACTAATATAATGATAATAGCAATAATAAGAACAGCACCATAATGGTACTAAGGAGAGAGGATCTTGTATTCATCTATCCATAATCGTATATAATGTACAAAGGGGGTGTGGGTTTATATAGCATCAGGATTGGAATAAAGAAATATAGTTTATACAAGAGTAGGATAACTATCCAAGCTAGCTAAGTTGGCGTGTCAAGCTCTTTTGTGTAAGCTAGAGGACACGTGTTTGAATCCCAGCAGCATGAGTCATCAATGTTTTGGTACTTGAGGACTGATTGCATGTTGAGACTTTATGTCTAATACTTTACTGTACGTAAGCAGTGACAATAGTGCTCATAGCTCAGCGGGTAAGACTCTTCTTTTATCTTTTATTTTACTGTACTTGGGTTCAATTCTCTCCTTAGACATCCACCTTATATCTTTTATTCCATAACAAATATATCTTTCTTAACCAAAAACTATGAAGAACAAGACACACTCTCATATGGGCAGCACTTCCACATTAAAAATTCATGCAAATGGGTCCTCACCACTCAAGCTTAAACACAAGATTTTTTGTCGAAAAGTCTGTTAAGCCTATATGTGACTAATATTCTCCTTGGTAGTTTGTTAGCTCTATTTCCATTCCTGTAGACTAGCTTAGTTGTAACTTCTCACCATTCCTTCTCCTTTGTACACTATTTATAGTGGGTTAACCTTTCAGTATTGAATACAACTTACAATTAGCTTATACTCTAATATGGTATCAAGAGCATGAATCTCTTATGAAGTTTTTTTCTTCTTCTGCATTCCCTTTATCAATGGCCTTTAGCTCGTTTTCTGCATCCACCGACCAAATTATTCAACTTAATGCTCCTACCAACCTTCCCATTAAACTCACTATCTCAAATTTCCTAGTTTGGAAACGCCAAGTCCAATCCACTCTTGTTGGCTCTAATAAGGTCTTGGCTAAAAATGGTCAACGAAAAGGGTCATATAAGCATATAGCATATACAAGATGGACTCAAATGATGCACTAGTCTTTTCATCCAACTTTTCCTCATTACCCAAAGTCCCTTTTCATTGTGAACAAATTTATAACATAAGACTCTCATTTCATACAAATTGCAAGGCTTTTTACATTCTTACCTCTTTTTTTTTCTTTTTTTTTTTTGCAACTTCTAGAGCTTCACCTTAGAGAAATGAATACCCCATCAAAGATTTAAGTCATTTAACTATAAATTTGAAAGTAATTTTTAATTGCGCTTCTACGAATTTTGTCTCACCCACTCTATTTTTACCTCAAAAACAATTAGGGGGTTGTAAATTAAAGACTCTTTTCACTTTTTTTAATTATCTCTTTCGCATCCTACAAACCCACAATTGCCTCTTTCATAGTAGGGAGGGGATTAAAGTAAACCCACAACCTCCCCTTTTGTCTTATGTCACAACTAGTTCACTATGGACTATCAACCATACAAAACCACAAACCAAAACTTGCACACATTTAATCGGGAAAGTAAAGGCCATGTGGAATGGTACTCGGATCAATAACGGAGAACTAATTAAATTGAGTAGGGTATTTATAGTTTAGAACTTAATTAACCAATAATTGTAGTCGATGACTAAATTAGTAATTAATTTCGATATCCCGGTTTTGGTTATTAACTCTTTATATAACTAAAACAACCTTTCAAAATATAAGTTAGTTTTGACGGAATACACACCAATATAATATCACATTTAAAATTTTGGTCCACTTTTTTGTGTAATCGAAAAAGGTTTGAAAATTAACAATTCTCTAGCAGTGACTAGCTAGATGACACTAGTTATAACATTTCATGTTTTTAGTAATGGTAATTTTACATTGTGATTATTGTAACACTAGCTTAATTATGTGCGATATATATGTGCATGTGCATATACACCATTTAACGTTTTTCATTGAATTGCATGCATGCGCATGCATAAGGATACATTTATTTTAGATAGCCTTAGTTTTTATATATATAGAAGTGATGATTCACGTGCGAAGAGTCTCTCAAGTGAAACATGTGGTGAGATTTGAGCCGTTAATCTAGATTGGATCAACGGCTCAAATAAAGAAATTTTTTTTTAAAAAAAATTGCACTTCCTTGAAACTGGATTAATATGATTAATTGGCTCAAACTGATGCACATTAAACTATAAAACTAACTTTGTTTCAAAAAATAAAAATAAAAGTTGCACATTTAAGTTATAAAACAATGCACCTTAACCTTTAAACATACGCACATTAAGTTTTAAACTAATGCATTTTAAACTAAAAAGTGGCGCACCTTAAGCTATAAAACTACGCACCCTTAAGCTATAAAACGACGCATCTTAACCTTTTAAACTTAAGAACCTTAACGGTACTACTCAACGAGCTCAATAGACCCTTTGGTTCAACAGTACTACTCAACTGGGGTAAATTATTGTGTGGACCATGGTCCACGTGGCTGTGTGGACCATGAATGCAATATACATTTTTAATATACTAAAAGTACATTGTTTGTGTATTGAATGCACATTATTTAAGAATATATAAAAATTATGTACTTTCAAATGATGTACTTTCAGTATATTTTAAAAATGTACTTTTATTTATGGTTCACATAAATGTGTGGACCATGGTCCATGGAATAATGATTGTCAACGGGGCTGTTGAACCCGTTGGGGACTCGTTGTGCATTTCCTCACTAACGCACCTTAAGATATAAATTTAAACACCTTAAACTTTGAATCTAGCCAAAATTACCATAATGCGACCGCGTTTTTTTAAAATTTGTCTTCATTTTGCTGATTGTTGATTTTAGCAAGACCAATGACTAAGATTTCACCCCATTCTTTACCTTAGCCAAAATTACAAACCCACAATTGTGTCTTTCATAGTTTAATTAGTAAACCTCACAACCTCCCCTTTTGCCTTATGTCACAACTAGTTGACTATGGACTGTCAACCACACAAAACCACAAACCAAATTAAAGACTTGCACACATTTGACTATTTGAGTAGGGAAAGTAAACGCTATGATATGGTTCCTTACATGAATGCAGGTTATGAGAATACTAAAGGGGTTTGTGTCTCTAACCAAAGAAAACAAGCAAGGACATACCCCCACCGAGAGAGGACAAGGCTGCAGCAACAAGATAGTGGAGATCAAACAAGAGAACGAAGACATATCAAAGGAACATCGCCGCGCATTCTTCATGTCCCAAGAGACATTTGTGCAAAAAACCATCCGTATTATTGTGAGCGCGCACAGCGGCATGTCCATGGACAAGCGCAACATGATGTTAGTTGTGGCCACGCTCGTGGCCACCGCCGCCTACCAAGTCGTCCTCCAACCCCCTACTGGCATCGCGCCCCCAACTCCCGATCATACAACAACAACAACCCAAATCACTTCGGACAGTAGTTTCTTCGGATTGTCTATGTCAACCCGTGGCAGCCTGTTCAATGTGTTTGTGCCTCTTAACACATTGGCGTTGAACCTCTCTTTAGCTTTGATACTATTCGTACTCCCCATTGATCTAGGGAGCGGTATGTTACACTTAACATTGCTAGCCATGTCGGTTAGCTACATCACAGTGCTGGAATACATATTAGAAAAGCATAAACTGCCTTTAGTGATATCGGAAGTTATTTACGGCATGTTTGGTGTGGTTTTTATTGTACATCTTAATGTTCTCACATTAAGAGTACGGTCGCGGATGGCTAACAGAGATCAGTCGCGGAAGGTTAAGATATTCAGAGATCTGTCGCACAAGCTTTCTAATTTCAACCTGCAGATAAAGACCGTGCTCCGCTCACCTGCCCTAACCACTAAGGACGGCAATAAAGATAAACCCAAATGCCAGTGAAGATCACAGGGAATTGAATTGTTATTTACTTTGTTTTTTATTGTTTGATGTGTAATTATAATTTTTGGTTACGGTGTGAGAAATTACGCTGTATTTGTGTAATTGTGTTGTTGGGTATGATGTGTGAAGTGAAAATATGTTGGAAAAACATTGTCATGTACTATATTAATAATATTTGATTGTTTTATTTCTCCATAAATCATAAACTTTAATGTCGCAATTTATATTTTATTTGGACTATGGTCTACAGTGTACTGTAGATCCTGGTCCAATATACATAATTTAACTTCATAATGTACAAAATTCATTTTCATAATGCACAGAATTCACGTTCATAATACGCATATACGTAAACACGGTATAATGAACATGAATTAAACACTACTTAACGTAATAAACAAAATGTATTTGTACTCAAAAAAACAAAATGTATTTATGTGTGTGTATTATGAACATGGATTATGTATATTATGAAGTCAAATTATGTACATTGGATTAGGGCACTGTGGACCATGGTCCATGATATAACGATTGGTTTAATGTCCAAAAACACTAAACTAACTAATATGTATTTCCATTCACTCTATGGTTGGTTCATAATATTCATTCTATATGATCATAAAAATAAAGCTTGATGTACATAAATATTATATATATTACATTAAAATAATGATTTTATGTACTATGTGGATTTATTTTTTTAAAAACCTCTAAAAATATATATATATCAGTATGAATGTCATTTAAAATATCTCTGTTAGAACTTTTTAATGATATATATGAACCCCTCTCTCTCTCTCTCTCTCTCTCTCTCTCTATATATATATATATATATATATATATATATATATATATATATAACCCTAATTCTCTCTTCTCAAGATGAGAACTATTGTGATTGTATACTCAATAACAGAGAATGCATGTTCAGGTTACATAGGTATATATACTAAGGAATCATTGCCAGTGATTTTAATCCTTAAGTTTTACCATGACAATATACACTTAACTCTTTAAAAAAGTTACTGATAGGGAATATACCCCGGATATACGACCCTTAGTACTCTATACGTATGTTCGTTGTACTATACGGGTATTGGGCTTATATTAGGGCCCTAACCCTTCAAGTGAGGGGGACTTTGGAGGGCTTTTTCTCTTAACTCTCTCTCTCTCTAAACATGACCAGGGCTCTCTACTTTCTCTCTATTTGACTCAGGAACATCAATAAAGAAGGGATTGAGAGCTCATTTATGGATTTGACATTATACTTGATAGCGTAAATTGTCTCGGGATTACGGTTACGCTACGAATACGTATGTTGCAAGTGAATGGAGAAAAAGGGGCGCTCGGCGAGTCAATCGGTCGGTCGGTCTACGGGCGACGACTGAGCGGTCCGAGGCTACGAGTTGTAATGGCGAATGGTAATCTGTTGAATGGATTGTAATATCGAGTGGATCACGCGAGGCGATCGTTACAGGTGTTCTTAACTATTACAAACGACTGGTAGTGTTGTGAGGTGCTTGTGAGTAGTGAATGTAGAACTCAATCTGAGATGGATCCTCCGTGAAGGAGGGAGACCCATTATTTATACTAGTTGAAGGCGGTCTTGAGCATTTAATGAGCTGCTGCAGGTGGCTTGACGTGGCGCCTTCCCACTGGCTCGATCAGACGGTCGATCTACAGCTACGCGTAGACCAGCTGCTCGAGGTATCAGTACCGCCATCTCTGCAAGTTGTCAGGCGCCGCACTGCGAATCAAGTGGATTCTGATGTTACTTGTAGTGTAAGTCAAGATTTCGGCTTGCAGGTTGCGTCACTTTATTGACCGACCGGTCATCCTTCGGTAGATCGGTCGGGTGTGTTTCTGTCGGGGCGACTCCAAGGGCGATCCGAGAGCATTTTGTCACGAGGCCTATCGGTACAAGCAAACTGGTTGATCACAAGTGATTTATCCCAGTTGGGTTGATGACTATGACGGACCAGCCAGTTGGCGATTGTCGGATCGAGTGATACTTGGCCGACCGGCTCAACGGGTAATCTTTGTACGTATTTA
>CM008344.1:18974128-18999330 GCA_002525835.2 Ipomoea batatas
GGGGTGTGTTTATCATTGCCCTTGATGTTGAAGTTATCCGAGGTGCGATTTTGGGACAGGTTGGAGGTGTGTTGTAGTTCATCTTTACCAGTGAGAACCTCTCCCTTTTGGTGCACCAAAATTGATGATAGTGTGACTTGATAAAAGACAAAATTGCTTCTCCATTTGTTAGTTTAAATATATGAATGATTTTCTTAATCTAAGCTCTTTCCATGTATCATTGTCTGTTGGAATGTTGATTTAATTGTAGTTAATCTTCTCGTGTGTATGCTAATTTAATATGCAAAATTTATAATGGGGTATGTATAATTCTATGATCTTTCTTCCTGTTAGCATGCTGAAGTTAGTAGTTTGATTAAACCTTAATAATTTTTTTTTATCATCAAACAACTATTTGATGGGCAAACTTCAATCCTTAAGTGTGCAAGAGTTTTCTGCTGAACTTATGACGCCTGATCCTATTATCTATAATCAACTGAACTGCATTGTTACAACTTACAACGGGGCAATTTAGTGATGATCAACCTACATATTGCTAGGATAATTGATAGCATACCATTTTGTTTGTAAGATGTTTAAAAATTTCTATACAATAGCAGCACTGTCTTTGAAATTATCTGATCATCTGTATGAGATGGTATTTCTGATATACATGTATCTGTATTCTTAAGCATTCACTTTGCCATCTAAGGCTTGACAGTGTTTTCCTTCCCCTCCAATTCTATGGCATTCCCCTTCTACTATACAGTGTATGTTACCTAAAATATTAAAGCAATTGCCATTATCTTCCTGCCTCCAAGATTGTAGCATCATTTCGTCAAAACTTGATGGGATACAGCTTGCATCCTTGACTCAAGGTACTTTGTTCATCTCTGTAACTCTGAAAGTGTTTTATCTTGAGAAAATGGGGATTCTTTGGACCATTAATTGATTTAAATTCCAATACATATCATGGTTCCCCTCTATAGCCCCATTCATTAATGCAAACATGATTTTTCCTTGATTATGGATTTACATGCTTTTGGTGTAGCACAAATTTCATTATCCCAGTGATTGTGGATTAATTAATTCACTCCTTAGCCACATTCTCTGGTTGAGTTTTAGCTTTTGATGCTATAGTGGTATTAGCTTTATTTCATAGACCAAGTTCAATGTGTGGTATCTAACACAGCTTGTGTCTGCAACGTCCAATTCACCTTAGTTATGCTTTATCATCCCCAGATGTTAAGCTTTTATTTTATGTTTTTTTTTTTGGTCCTCCATTGCATTTTGCTTCCTTTTCCATTGCCTCAGTTTTAGTTATCTTCTAGGGAGATGGGAAACCAATTGAATGGTTCTATTAAATAACTTGATCATTGTAGGTAGAACTGAGTGTTTTTTAGAAAGTTAGTTGATATATATAGGCTTGTGGTACTCCAAGTCGTGTTATATAGGTTTACTAGCCTGTTGAATATGACTCATTGACTTGGGGACAGTTAGGCTATAGGTGATTGATATCGTAGCAAAAGCTTTTAGTGCGAAATAATGAAATATGGCAGGGAAAGAATGATTGCCTGGATATGAAAGACGCAAGTAATATAGGCTTTTGTGGTACTTAGATTTAACTTCAACTACAAATATAGCCACTTTGTGGCTTGTGCCTCACTGAATGGTGAAGTTAGGAGTGTTTCATGGTTTCTCCTTTTTTACTTATATCAGCTTATAGAGATTTGTTTTTAAAAAAAATTCCTAAGTAATGAATACTCTACTCATGGCTATTTAGTATTTGCTCTTGAGAAGGCAATCTACTGCCAGCATCTGTGAGATCACATTTTCATTGATATTTTTAATGCTGACCGGATCTTTTATTGGATCATTAGTTTCTTTCATATGCTTTATAATTTTATTCTCTCTCTCTCACTCACTCACTGCATGCAGGGATACACTGTTCAAGAGAGATTTAGGAGTCTTATACCCAACTAAATTAGGGACCCATCTGTTCTTGTGATCATGTATGATGTTGAGAGTATGTTTTCATTTAATTTGTTATACTTTCATTGCATTAGATGAGAAAGGACTATATTACCACTCTAGATGACAGGACCATGAAAATATAATTTCCATGAGTGAAGTGAACCACCTGAATTCCTATCTTCTGTAGTAATTCTTGCGTGGTGAAGTTAGGAGTGCTTCCTTCTTGTGTGGTATGTTCTGATTTATGAAAAAATAATAATAATAATAATGAGTTGCAATTTTTATTCATTTCTTTTTTTTCCCCCTCTTTCAATAAGATTAGGAAATGTAGCAAGAGCTTTACTCCTTAAAGTACACTTTATCATTTTCCCTATCTTTCATTTCTCCTTAAAGTCTAACCACATTTAGCGGATAGGCATTTTATCAGTAGGCATCAACCGTTTAGTTGATGTTCAATAGTCACAGCACTACATTAGGGATTTTTTTTTTCCTGAAAATATTACATGCAGTCATGTGTCAGTAAAAATATGTCTTGCAAACTTTTGTTCTTTGTGAAAGTTTCATGTCTGTAGTTTATAAGTCTTTTGACAGCAACCATTTGATGGAAAGATTGGTAGAAGTTTTCATAACTTGACAGTGATTCTTTTAATTCTTTTTGTACCATCTCTGATGTTTATTTGAGTATGAGTACTTTCACAGTGAAAATGAAAAGTTTGTGAATAGGAAGGTATACTTCTATGGTGGTGGAAGTTTAGGTTTCATTTCCAAATGAGTGTATGATGGATGCTGTTATATTGTTGGGTAAACAAAATAGTAACCCCGTTTAAATTTTTACCTTTTGATTGTGCATAGTTGGCTTTATTTAAAAATTATTTTTAAATTCAATAACCACCATGTCAGCAAGTTTCTAGGTAGATGCCTCATTTTGGGTTGAATTGCATGAACTTGTGTTGTTCAGAGACCTAATTGTAATTTGGTGTGCAGTTGAGTGGCCTATTTGATCCTTATTCAAAAGAAAAAAAACATGTAACATAAACTGAATAACAGACGATTGTCGTCAAAATTAAAATCTAAAACGACATTGTATAGGACCAAGGTCCACAGTATAACGATTGATAAGGGCCCGACCATTTATGGCAAATTATTGCATGGACCATGGTTCACACAGTTGTGTGGATCAAAAATAAAAAGTACATTATTTTTGTATTGAAGGTACATTATTTAATAGTATATATCAAATAATGTACCTTCAATACAAAAATAATGTACCCTAAAATAATGTACCTACAGTACAAAAATAATGTACCGTCAGTACAAAAATAATGTACTTTTTATTTTTGGTCCACACAGCCGTGTGGACCATGGTCCATGCAATAATGATTGACCATTTATATCATGGGTCATAATTCACATAACATTATGGACCATAATGTAATGTATTTCATAACACAAGACACAAAAAATGGACCATACACACGTTATATATTTACTTATCTTTCAAGATTCATACTCGTAAAGTACATAATTTCATAACACAAGACAAAAAATCACAAAACACAAGACACATATACACGTTATATATTTACTTATTTTTCAAATCTAATTTATGTTCAAAATTTGTGTGCATAGGCACATAATTTCACAAAATAAGACACAGAAATTCATAACATAAAACACAACTACTAATCTGTTTCATGTAAAGAATTCATCCTCTTAAGGTACACAATTTTATAACACAAGAGGTCAAGCGGCATGAAGTGATTCTCCCAAGTGGGAGGTCATGGGTTCGAGCCTCAGTGGGGGCAATGTTGACTTTGTTGGGCTTTAGTAGGTTGAGAAAGTATATGGACAGATACTACATGTAACATGGTCAATAGTATTCAAAAAAAAAAAACTCACAACATAAAATAATATACATGCACCAGAGCTCACAGTGCACTGTAAATCCTGGTTATAAGGATTGAGGGCAACTACATCAATGATTTTAAAAAATATATATATTTTGCAGAACAAAAAAATTTAAGATTAATTTTTTCACCAATATGGTTGAGACTTTTTGATGGTCTTTACTCCAAATAAAAAATTTTTGTAAGATCCACTTGATGTGAATAAAAGTCTAGAATGGGTTGTGATTACATGTTTGGTGGACTAGTTACACCCAGCTGGTGCGTAATTGTTATTTCATGGACCATGGTCCACACAGATTGTCCAAAACGACGTTGTCTCTCCACTTAAGAAGAAACAGCGTCGTTAGATGCCCGACACACGTCGCGCATCTTTCTTTTAAAAAAAATATATATGTATATATATAACCTGCTTCTCTCTTGGACAAAGACGAACAGACACACAATAACCCTCTTTTTCTCTCCGACACCATATCCGTTGCTCCAAACACACAGGAAGACGACGCCATCTCCGCCTACTCCATTGCTGCACTATACAGGAGCTTCTTGAAGGTAAACATTCCATTCTAAACTCACATTGCAATTACAAACTTAAACAACACTAATTAGGTACATTTTTAACTACCTAGGGTTTTAAAAATTATTCAAGCAACGATTAAAAATATTGTTCATTGTTTATATGTTGTTTAAAGTGATATAAATCAGAGTGCAATAATAGTGCAGTGATGTTGTTTAAGGTTTACTGTCAAGTTAAAAGGCAAAGATTAAAATTAAGAATTTTACAAAGCAATTTATGGAAATCTGTCAAAAGTCATTGCTAATGTGAGTAGTAAAAGGATGTCTTTTTGCACCTGTAATTTTCAATGGAATATAATATACTTACTCCAAACAATCTCATCTGCAATTTACTATTTACCTCCAATTCAGATTTAGGATGATAGGATGTTGCATACCCATGCACTTTTGGTTCTTGAATAAACTTCATGGTTTAATGATAATTAGGCAACAGATTAGTCAAGAGTCTAATGTTACTATCAAGCTATATCATGAAAAGTTCATTGTCTTGTGATGTTAAATTGATCACTAGCCACAATGTAATTGTTCAGAAATTACAATTTGAATTGTTGTGGGTTTCTTAATACTAGATTAAGACATCTATTAGGCAAGATTAAATTGTAAAGAGGCTACATGTGTTGCTGTAATTCCAGTATGTTGCCTGTGTTTTGAAGATGTTGATGTGTTATAGTTTGGAAATGCAATTTGTGAATTTAATAAAATTGGGAATATGAATTAAAATGGGGATAATTACAATATGAAAACTTGTGTATTTCTAAATTAAAATGGGGATAATTTCTTAATCAAAATCCAATCGGAGCATAAGTTCAAAGTTTGTACCATGTGCTCTGAAACTTGGGCTTCTGATTGAGGTACATTATTTCTGTTCATTAGGTACATTATTTTAATATATCATTTATGTGTGCTTTTTGATTTGAAAGTTGTGTTTCTGATTAAGGTACATTATTTCTGTGCAATAGGTATATTATTTTAATGAATATGGTACATTCTTTTTATGCATGATTTATGAGTTAATAACCAAAATTGTCCATCGACTATAGTAAAATTACCAATTTGATCATCGACTACTATTCTTGCCTAATTAAGTCCTCAACTATGAAAACATTACTCAATTTAGTCCTCCGTTATCATTACCGTTAAGTCTCCGTGTATATCGAGGGCAATGATGTAATTTTACACTTTTCCTTACACAGAATGGTCCTCTAATTATGTAAAATATCCGACATGGTCCTCAAGCCCTGGTTGTAGCTCAGCAAGCTTTAGATAAGCGGAAAGGGAAGCAACCCACTAATCAAGCTACATGGAAAAAAATGCCGAGAGTTCAAGATGGAATTCTTAAGTACATGTTGAAGCTCATGGGAGTTTGCAAGGTTCAGGGGTTTGTCTATGAGATCATTTCGAAGTAGGGTAAATCACGATCAATTAGTGAATCGATCATCTGATAACATCATAGCATGGTGGAAGGAAAAGGTAAAGTTTGATAAGAATGGTCCTGCTGCTCTAAGTATAAAGCAGAACGATATGCCAAGGTAGAGGGATCAAAGTTGGTAATCTAATGGGGAACTCACAGAGTGTTCCACATGATTTTACAAGATGAATGCCACATTGGGATCACTTTTATCTTCTTTGATGCAACATTGTGACCCACATTAAAGGAAGCACAAATGGAAAAAAGTGTACCACCACCCTGGTGGTCAACAGGGAATGAAGAATGGTGGAGTAAAATAGATTTGCCTACAGGTCACAGTAGTCCACCCTACAAGAAGCCACATGACCTGGAGAAATGTGGAAAGTTGGTGTTCTAACTGTTGTTATAAAGCACACATATCACATGATATTGCAAAGATCATGAACTTGGTTCGTCAATCAGAGTGCTTGCAGGATAAAATGATTGTTAAGGAAACCTCAATTTTGTTGGGTGTCTTATAAAGAGAGGAACCCCTTATCCAGCAGCCAAGCGGTGACAATGGATTATCTAGCATAAGTGAGGCACATACTTGGCTATAGTGAAAGGAAGAGACCTTTTGTTAGTAGAGACAGTGATTATGATTTTGATGGAATTTATGATGTCCATGGCTCAGTTTCATCAAGGGTGTTCCGGTTGGCGTAGGCTCCAGATGCGAAAAAGAAAAACTTAAATAAATAAAGAAGTGAAATTATCTTTTTACCCCTAAATTTAACAGCTTATGGATGGAATTTTGACAGAAGACTAAATTGAGTAAGACTTTCATAGTTGAAGATTTAATTAGGCAAAAATGATAGTCGATGACTAAATTGGTAATTTCGCTTTAGTCAAGGGACGATTTTGGTTATTAACTCATGATTTATCTTTACTTTCTGTTGTGCATTTAGTTTTTTCTTTTAGTAAATATCTTATTTCTTTGTAGAGCATGGCTGGATTTATTCGGTAGAAGCCCACCCCTCTTAACTTAGAAATTTGATATTCACTAAACATAATATCAATGTGTTATGTTACAAACATTTTAGTTGTAGCAAATATGTCTAGCCAAGACTTGAATCTTACATCACAAAATGTTACAAAAACCTAACGGAAAAGGAAAAAGAATTACAAGCACTGAACAGAATCAATCTGAAAGATCATCAGACTATGCTAGAGAACATAGATCAAAGAGAAATCAAGACAGGTGCTACAGGTGTTGATCTAATCAGGGCACTGCTCCTAGTACTGTAAAGAAAGAAAAAGGTTAAAGGAAAATTCAACATCAGCCTAAAAATGAACCTGGATTTGCTCAAGACAAGGATGTCACCTATGGAGCTAAACATACTGTTGCCAAATCTCACTATTGAACAGAAAAACTCTGTCAAGGAGATTGGTTTTGGATCATTGCTAGAGTTTAGATTGTCCAGCTTGGACAATACGCTGAATACATATTTGGTACAAAACTTCAATTTGTATAGATGTGCTTTGAAGTTGGGAGAATGAAGAAATATTACTAACAAAAGGATGATATGGAGAGCACATTAGGCCTCCACAAGGGTGAGATTGAAGTTGTTAAAGGAAGCAACTCAAATGCAACTGAAGATTACAACACCCTACTAGAAGATGGAGAACGCGTTGAGGAATAGACATTTGTTCTCCATTGGTGAAAATACTTTCCCAGGGAATAATTGAGAAGAACTATCATGGTGACATGTTCAAAGGGGATTTTGTGGTGTTTGTTGTTTCTAGTTTGTTCAAAGGCCATGCCAACAGGACATCAAATTTTAAATCTTGTACTCATTTTTAGATGTAAAACAACATAAAGAATTTGAACTAGTGTAGGTACATTTTCAAACGTATTATTGAAAGAGTTGATAAATGGAAGGATACACCTACTGCATTCTTCACTGGTTAACTTATCTTCTTGATGGTAATACCTCTGATTCAATATAGTTGGTGATAGAGCTACAATGAACGACGTAGAGAAGATATCTACGGGAATGAAAAACTGGTTGCAGCTATAGTTGAATTTGGGGAACTTATGGCTAAAGTTGAGAGCAAAAACAATGGGAAAGACATTATCAAAAAAACTTTCAGCAAGATGTCTGATATGTTAAACATTGCATCAACTTCTCAGCCTCTTGAGACTTCGACATTATTGGAAGATGATCCAAGTTCAATGACGAGAGCTTTCTTGCAGTAGTGGCAACATTGAAGAAAGCAGTCACAACCAACATAAACCCTGTTGAACTTGAACATCCAAAAGAGGCAGCCATATTGGAATTTGTTAACACCTATATTCCCCGGATGTTTAAAAACCAAATGAAACAGCCACCGCACTCCCTATTGAACACAGTGCAACTATCAATCTTCAAAAGACTGAAAGGAGCACAACAGAGGTAAAAACATTGTTTGACGTGTAAGTTAAGTATATATTTTCAACTTTACTATTTCCGTGAACATGGTTGGCCTCTGTTTTAGTATTTTGTGTGTCCATTTTATTTAGTTGAGGTCTAAGTATGAATGATAGAATATCAACTTTTGATACTTCGAATCAGAAACTTGTGCCTCAGATTGAGGTACATTATTTCTATTCATTAGGTACATTATTTACAAATAAGGTACATTATTTTAATCCATCATTTATATGTGCTTTCTTATTTGAACGTTGTGTTTCTGATTAAGGTATTATTTTTGCACATTAGGTAAATTATTTTTATTAACAGGGTACATTATTTTATGTGACAGTGTAATTGAAGAATCAAAGTCTGATTTTGAGCATGTCCATCATGGGGGGAGAGAGAAAAAAAAAATTTAAATCTTCCATTGTCTTGAGGTCTTCATATTGGACAACAAACAATGAAAAGCTTTCCTTTGTCATGGAACCGTCGGCTGAACATCCAAAGGAGTAGGTTATTGATAATGTCATTCTATACTAATTTTTGTCTTTAATATGTGTTAACAAGTCGTTTTCTTGCAGGAAATGTTGTTTAAGTTTAAATGTACTACATTGCAAGAGACCAGTTCTTGACTCTACGGAGCGATGAAGTAGAGAAGAGTACTATAGATGTTGGGAGCTTAAGAATGAATAAAAAAAAAATCACTCGTGGAATGGGTGAGCCAAAATGCATCTACTTCACCATCAATTTTATTGTAAGTGGCTAAACTTTCTCTTATATTACAAAAGTATATTGATAATGCAAGTTCTTATTGCTTATGAGATATTCTATACAAAGTATATTATTTTTGTTCACATGGTACATAATTTTTGTTCATAGAGTACATAAAAATTAGGTGTATATAATACATTATTTAATGATGTTTCATTCTGTTCCATAAGTACTTTCTGTTCCATTCTAATCATTATTATTTGACCATGTAATATGGTTTACTTAGTAATATAATTTCGTGTTCAGATGTAAATTGATGATTGGAAAAAGAACTCTCCATATTCAAAACAAAGACAGTTCAATAAATATCTGGATTTTGAACTTCAATTGGCCTCCAACATTGACATTTCTGATGCAGAACTGGTAATTTATAATACATAATATTATAAATTAATAAATTCTGTGAAAACCATTTTATATACACTCATTGGATATACTTATAAAATCATAAGTTTTCTTCGTTGTTCTACGCCATTATCACTACTTCATCCTCTGCTTGAATTTCAAGAAAAGGGTTGTCTAAATATTTGACAACAAAACACTTGGCAAGGGGTATCAACTTTGTTCAAAAATATGAGAATTGTGATCAAATTCTTGTAAGTTGGAAAACCTAAGATTCTTATGAGTTTAAATTAAAAACAACTAGGTATTTGATATATTATAATGAACATTAACTAATGTGCAGGTTGAAGCATTCAAGAACTATTGCAAATTTAAAAGGATCACAACCCTGTTAAACAAAATGACAAAACATGAAGATGAGGATGATGTGTTTAAACATGGATTGGTGAAGATGTAATGGAAGAATTCTTATAATGTTACTGATTATGGAATTTATTGCATGCGTCATATGAAGACCTGTAAGTGTATTGGACCAAATTGGGATTCTAGATTTAATAAAACACCGGTAAATGTAAATACGGTCATTTAATCCCAATTTGGTCCAATATCCTTAATGGTCTCCATATGACGCATGTAATAAATTCCATAATCAGTAATATTATAAGAATTCTTCCATTACATCTTCACCAATTCATGCTTAAACACATCATCCTCATCCTCATGCTTTGTTATTTTGTTTAATAGAGTTGTGATCCTTTTAAATTTGCAATAGTTTTTGAATGCTTCAACCTGCACATTACTTAATGTTCATTATAATATATCAAATACCTAGTTGTTTTTAATTTAAACTCATAAGAATCTTAGGTTTTCCAACTTACTAGAATTTTATCACAATTCTCATATTTTTGAACAAAGTTGATAACCTTGCCAAGTGTTCTCTTGTCAAGTCCTTGGACAACCTTTTTCTTGAAATTCAAGCAGATGATGAAGTAGTGATGATGGTGTAAAACAACGAAGAAAACCTAAATACATATGATTTTACAAGTATATCCAATGAGTATATATAAATACTTTCACAGAATTTATTAATTTATAATATTATGTATTATAAATTACCAGTGCTGCATCAGAAATGTCAATGTTGGAAGTCTATTGAAGCTAAAAATCTAGACATGCATTGAAATATTTTTATTTTGAATCTGGAGATAGTTCTTTTTTTCAAACATCAGAATCATCAATTTGCATTTGAACACGAAATTATATTATGAAGTAAAACATATAACATGGGCAAATAATAATGAATAAAATGGAACAAAAAGTACTTATAGAACATAATTAAACACCATCAAATAATGTATTATATACAACTAATTTTTATGTACACAAATAATATACTCTATAAACAAAAATTATGTACCCTGTGAACAAAAATAATGTATTTTATACAAAATATCTCATAATCAATAAAAACTTACATTATCAATATACTTTTGTAATATAAGAGAAAGTTCAGCCACTTACAATAGGATTGGTGGTGAAGTAGATTCATTTTGGCTCACCCATTTCACGGGTGATATTTTTTTATTCATTCTTAAGCTCCAAACATCTACAATACTCCTCTACTTTATCACTCCGTAGAGTCAAGAACTGGTCTCTTGCAAAGTAGTATCTTTTAAACTTAAATAGCATTTCCAACAAGAAAATGACTTATTAACACATATTAAAGACAAAAATTAGTATAAAACATTCTCAATAACCTACACCTTTATATGTTTAGCCCACAGTTCCATGAAAGCAAAATCAGACAGTAGCTTCTCCTTTGTAATGACAAAGGAGAGTTTTTCATTGTTTGCTGTCCAATATGGAAACCTCAATGGCAATGGAAATTTGTTTTAATTTTCTTCATTTTGGACATGCTCAAAATCATATTCTGAATCTTCAACTACACTGCCACATAAAAATAATGTACTCTATCAATAAACATAATGTACCTAATGCACAGAGATAATGTACCTTAATCAGATACACAAATTTCAAATTAGAAAGCACATATAAATGATGGATTAAAATAATGTACATTATTTGTTAAACTAATGTACCTCAATCATAGGCACAAGTTTCCTATTCGAAATATCAAAAGTTGGTATTCTATAATCCATACTTGGACCTCAACCAAATAAAATGCACACACAAAATATTCAAAGAAAGGCCAACAATGATCACGAAAATAGTAAAAGTTGTAATTTTAGACTTAACATACATGTCAATCAATGTTTTTACCTCTGTTGTGCTCCTTTCGGTCTCTTGAAGACTGACAGTTGCACGTTCAGCAAGGAGTGTGGTAGCTGTTTCATTTGGTTTTTGAACATCCGGGGTAGGTGTTAACAAATTCCAATATGGTGATGAAGATGGGTCATCCAATGCTGCCTCTTTTGGATGTTCAAGTTCAGCAGGGTTTGTGGTGGCTGTG
The DNA here is from genome assembly GCA_002525835.2 of Ipomoea batatas. NCBI lineage: Eukaryota > Viridiplantae > Streptophyta > Magnoliopsida > Solanales > Convolvulaceae > Ipomoea > Ipomoea batatas. The sequence goes on from CM008344.1 coordinate 18,985,985, forward strand.
ATTGCTTTCTCCAATGCTGCCACTGCTGCGAGAAAGCTCTTGTCATTGAAGTTGGATCATCTTCCAATAACGTCAAAGTCTCAGCAGGTTGGGAAGTTGATTCAATGTTCAGCATATCAGACATCTTACTGAAAGTTTTCTTGATAATGTCTTTCCCATTGTTATTGCTCTCAACTTCAACCATAAGTTCCCATAATTCAACTATATCTACAACCAGTTTCTTTGTTCCCATAGATATCTTTTCTAAGTAGCCCATTGTAGCTTTATCACCAACTGGACCCTACACCTCCACGCCATCTCTTTATTTTTCCTTTCCTTAAACAATGTCATTGTTTTCAACCGCAGTAACTGTTTTTCTAACTCTGTCCAAGACCTTTCCCTTACCACATGCACCACTTTCCTTTTCAATTGCAAATCGTTTTTGGACAATATCCACTGTCCAAGCTGATATAACAGGGAACTTTTTTTTTTTGTATTTGCTGCCCTTTGAATTACAACCTATCAAGTTATGAAAATATATATATATATATATATATATATATATATATATATATATATATATAGTTTTCATACCTTGATATATATAAAGTTAGTATGAAAGCCAAAAACGCATTAAGAGAATAAACAACATATATTGAATCAGATGTATTACCATCAAGAAGATAAGTGGACCAGTGAAGAATGCAGTAAGTGTCTTCTTCCATTTATCAACTCTTTTAATAAGACTTTTGAAAATGTACCTACACTAGTTCAAATTCTTTATGTTATTCACATCTAACAATGAGTACAAGATTTTAATGTTTGATGTCATGTTGGCGTGGCCCTTGAACAAACTGGAAACAACAAACACCACAAAATCCCTTTTGAACATGTCACCATGATCTTTCTTCTCAACTATTCCTTGAAAAAGTCGAACAACTGTTTATTCCCCAACGCGTTCTCCATTTTTATTCCAGCATGGTGATGTATTCTTCATATGCATTTGAGTTGTTCCCTTCAACAACTCCAATCTCACCCTTAGGGAAGCCTAATGTGCTCTCCACATCATCCTCTGTCAGCAACATTCCTTCATTCTCCAACTTCATAGCACATCTATACACATCGAAGTTTTGTCCCAAATAGGTATTCAGCTTATTGTCCAAGCTGGACAATTTAAACTCTAGCAATGATCCAACACCAATCTCTCTGACAGAGTTTTTTTGTTCAACAGTGAGATTTGCCAACAGTCTGTTTAGCTCCATAGGTGACATCCTTGTCTTGAGCAATCCAAGTTCATTTTTAAGATGATGTTGAATTTTCCTTTTACCTTTTTCTTTTCTTTACAGTACTAGGAGCAGTGCCCTGATCAGATCGACACCTGTCTTGATTTCTCTTTGATTTCTGTTCTCTAGCATAGTCTAATGATCTTTCAAATTCATTTTGTTCAGTGCTTGTAGTTTGTTTCCTTTTTCGGTAGGTTTTTGTAACCTTTTGTGATGTAAGATTTAAGTATTGGCTAGACATATTTGTTGCAACTAAAATGTTAGTAACATAACACATTGATATTATGTTTAGTGAATATCAAATTTCTATGTAGAGAGGGTGAGGTGTGCCGAATAAATTCAGTCATGCTCTACAAAGAAATAAGATATTTACTAAAAGAATAAACTGAATGCACAACAGAAAGTACCGATAAATCATGCATAAAAACAATGTACGCTATCCATTAAAATAATGTACCTATTGCATAAAAATAATGTACCTTAATAAAAAACACAACTTTCAAATCAGAAATCACAGAGAAATGATGGATTAAAATAATGTACCTTATAGATTAAAATAATGTACCTAATGAATAGAAATAATGTACCTCAATCAAAAGCACAAGTTTCAAAGCATAAGATACAAACTTTGAACTTATGCTTTGATTGGGATTTTGATTCAGAAATTATCCCCATTTTAATTTAGAAACACACAAGTTTCCATTGTAATTATTCCCATTTTAATTCATATACCCAATTTTATTAAATTCACAAATTGCCTTTCCAAACTATAACAGATCAGCATCTTCAAAACAAAGGCAACAGATTGGAATGACTTTTGTATAAGGGCATAAGGGGCATACTTTTACTACTAACATAAGCAATGACTTTTGACAAATTTTTATGCATTTCTTAGAAAAATTCTTAACTTTAATCTTTGCCTTTAACTTGATAGTAAACCTTAAAGAACATAACTGCACGATTTATATCACTCCAAGATTTCAACCAAAAATATGCAATTAATTCTCACACTCTCCAGTAGTTATACCACAAACGAATATAATAATGAGAAACATACACTAGACAAAAAATCAAGCAGGCAATGTCATCCCAAAATAATGTACCCTATGAACAACATATAAACAATGAACAATATTTTATAATTTTTGCTTGAATAATATTTAAAACCCTAGGTAGTTCAAAATGTACCTAAAAAGTGTTGTTTGAGTTCGTAATCGCAATGTGAGTTTAGAATGGGATGTTTACCTTCAAGAAGTTCCTGTATTGTGCAGCAATGGAGTCGGTGGAGATGGCGTCGTTTTCCTGTGTGTTTGTAGTAGCGGAGATGGCGTGGGAGAGAAAAAAGAGGGTTGTTGTGTCTGTTCATCTTCGTCTAAGAGAGAAGCAGGTTTTATGTTAAAATAAAAAAAAATTAAAAAAATAAATAAATAAAATAAGAAGGTGCGCGACTTCTAACGGCGAGTTTTGGAACATCCAATAACAATTGTACTAGGGGTGAGCAATCGATCAATTACATAACCAACTGAATAATCAAAAAATCGATAGTAATTTTTAACCGATATAAGCAAACTAAACCGACCAAAGTAAACAATCTAACATACTGATAATTTCAATCGGTTATGTAGGTTACAAAATAACTGAATAATTAACAAAGTATGGTTATTTCTCAAGTATAGTATACAGGCACATAGTGATACATAAAATAATAATAATAAACCATTACACAACATGATTATTTCTCAAAGTCAGTAGCAATACAAAGCAAGTATGGTTATTTCTAAAAAATTTAAATAAAATAGTAATGAACCATTGTCAGTAACACACTGTCCAGACACTACAATTAATTTTCAAACCAAGTAACAACATAGTCCACAATTAATTTTCAAACAATTGAAGCCAGTGACAATTTTGTATGAAATGCTTTTAAAAGTTTAATGTATGAAATCCAGCAACGAGGAAATTCCTTTTAATTTTATATGTAAAAATTTACTTGAGTTGCAGCCATTGAGTCCTGTATTGTCGTCGCTGACCGTCTAAGGATGTGAGGAGTGAACAAGCGAGGGCGGAGGGCGTGAGGTTGTGAGAGACGAGAGACCAGGACGGTTGCCAGTGAGAGGCGAGAGACAAGTGACGAGGGCGGACTGTCGGACTGATCGAGGAGGAAGAGACAGAGTGGTCGTCGTGTCACTAGTCGAGAGTCGAGACAGAGTGTAGACTGTAGAGTCGTGGGGAAGAATTGAGAAAGTGAGAAGGGGTAGGGCACTAGGGCTAATTGAATTTTGTTTTGAGTTAATACCTACTCCCTCCATCTCATTTTATATGTCTGATTCGGTTAATGAGAGAAGTTATTTTTAATTCAATTTTTTATAATATTAAATTTAATATTAATATACAAAATTTATATATTTAGAAACTACACTAAAAGTACTATTAAATACAAAAAAAAAATCAAATTTAAAAATAAGTAAAAAATAAATAAAGAAGAAAGAGTTGGTTTGACCAATGAATAGTAAGTAGAACAGGTAAAATGAGACTGATGGAGTAATATATTAGTCCTACACCAGTAGTTATACCGTGGACCATGGTTCATGATGCATTGTGGACCATGGGTCATGGCTGATACTGCAGTTGTGTTGAACGGATACTGTAGGTCTGTTGAACTGATACTACAGTTGTGTTGTAAGGGAACTGCAGTTGCGCGGAACAGAGATTGTTTCATCCGTATGGAATTACAATTGTGTTGAACTGATACTGCAGTTGTGTTGAACGGATACTGCAGTGGTGTTGAACGGATACTGCAGTGGTGTTGAACGGATGAACGACCTCTGTTCCATGACACAACTGCAGTATCAGTTCAACACAACTGCAATATCCGTTCAACATAACTACAGTATCAACAATGACCATGGTCCACAATATAATTTGCGGTCCTAGACTATAGTTTTACTTGATTTATTTCTAAGTTACTTTTTAAGTTTTTTTTTTTTTTAGTCTTCAATTTTGATAATTTTACACAATTTAGTCCTCTATTAGTAAGTTAGGAATTCTATTTGTTGGCGATTATTTTTTCAAATCAATGGTTCCATATTATTTTTGATCTAATATTTGTACATGATTTTCCTATTCTAACCTTAATTATAATTAACTATTCTCTTAAATACCCTATATATCTGTTAATGTCTTCCGTCTTCCGTTTTTTTTATCAAACAAGGCGGGGGAACCCAAGGATGAAACCAAAAATCTAATTAGTCTCTCTAACTCTTCGGACTCGCATGGCATGCACAAGATCATTTGCGAATGCTTCCTCACACTCTGATGGGCAGGAAGATAGCACCTTCCAGCCTGTCGTTTGGATGGTACCTAGCATGGCAAGGGCGTCCGCACTTCTATTTTGTTCACGGAGTATGACTCGAAGGGATACATTCCAGTCTTTGTTGCACCACTGGATAGCATCATGAACCAGCTCACGAGCAACACCCCGGAGTTCAGCTTTTCCATGAATCCATCGTACATCTTCCTTAGCATCCGACTGAATCTCCAAATCACGAACTCCTCTTTTCCACGCCCATTCCATGGCCTTGACAATAGCTCGAGCTTCCGTCACAGTTGGGTCGGCATAGTCAGACCTTCCCACAAAGCCTTCAATCTAGTCACCATCTTCATTTCTGAGGACACCTCCTATGCCTGTTGTCTTTGTAGATGCTTTGACACTTCTGTCCACATTCAGCGTATAATGGTGGGTAGGGGAAGGTTTCCAGCACAACTTGAGAAGTTTCTCCGTGGTTACTCTGCTCCCCATATTCGCTTCTCGGAGGAACGCCCGGCTTACTTCTTTGTCAGCTTCTCGAATCCAAGTTGTCTTCCGATTAATCTCCATGTGACCTGCATTAAAAATCCTTTCGTTCCTCCACCTCTAGATCCACCAAGCGGTTATTGCGAATTTCCTGGGCCACTCGCATTGGTCTTCTTCTTCGCTCTTTTGTATGATGTTTTGCTCCAGCCACATACGGAAGTTGAGATGCCTCTCTCGCTCCGTCTTCCATTAATGTGTGTGTCTGTTAATGTCTTCGGACAACCCTAAACATATATTCAATCAATTCTCCGATTTCTCAAAAGTCCGCTGCCGCTTCGACCGCCTCTACTTCTTCTTCGACCGACTCAGTTAACCTCCTCCATCAAACAGCAACATCCAGCTTCGACCGCCTCCGTCGCAGTCACAACAGCTTCCTGCCGCTTCGACCGCCTCTGAAACTGTGAGTCTCTTATCTTTTGGCTTGATATTAGTAATCAGCTTTCTTACAGCCTGCATGTCAAATAGGAAGTCCTAATTAAAACCAATATAATTAGTTTGCTGTTGTATTTCAATTGTCTACCCATGTACAATTGTATGTATAATTAACTTCATTTGCCTTTAGTATTAGAGACACACACTAATATTACTACTACATGTAAATACGCACCATGTGCGGAGTTTTTTTTTTTGAGTATTAGTGTGTGTAAAAAATGTAAAATCAAATATTTGAGCCTTTTATATATTACTGCAATGTAATATATACTCCGTAATTTTTTTATGTAAACCAAAAAATCAAAAATGCAACAATGCTAATCTAAAAAACATAATAGGTGTAAACTGGACGTGGAAATTACTGATGGAAATAGATGCCTTGATGCTTCCATGTTTTGGAAATGTGCTGAACAACTATTACTCTTAACCAGCAAACAAGTTATGTAATTGGAACAACCGGTACTGCTCCTCTTCCAACCACAAATACTCATGTTTAACATTAAATTAACCTATAACAAACTACATATGCATCTAGTATGGTCAACAACTAAGAATTTCACATATCAATAACCGCTTACAAGATCTAGAATATATAAATACAATTGAGATCTCAATCATATACACAACAAGGCAAAAACAATGTATCATATACCATAACATCATTGCACGAATCATTCTCATTCACTACCACCAATAAACAAGATGCAATAAAGACACAACTAGCAAAAAGGAAATTCAACTTCACTAAAGATTGGAGAAGATGGAGACAATTTCGAGCCACAGCAAATTCACACTAAGAAAAATTAATTTTATTCTACTCAAATTAGTACTCTTTATCGAATTGTTTTCTTTCACTGGTTAATCATGATAGATAGTCATTTATAGTTAATGGTTTATTTATTTTTACTTACTTTAGTTGTTATTTAGCTATTTACAATTTCGTTATTCTTTATTAAAATATATAAGCGTCAAGACTATTTCTTTGATTTTTATTAATTTAGCATTTTTTTATAATTTCATTATTTTTAATTTCTTTATCTTTTATCCAAATATAAGAAATTTTAACATTTTTTCTCTCTCATTATTATATGACTATTTTAACCAATTAAAGAACACTAATTTAAAAATACGCATTGGGCATTGATTTAATCGCGTGAAAATTAGTTATAGAATAAATTTAAAAATTTACATATTTAAATACCCAATTAACCTAACATTCAATCATCTCAAATTCGACTCTTACAAAATACTTAGAAACATTAAACAATACTTAAATTCAAAATGTCCAAATCTTAATTCATTGACCAAAATACAATATATCCATACATAATAACTTTATAAATTAATAAAACAACAAAAAAAAAACTAAATTAAATATTAGTACATATAGATATTAGTATATTACATATAATTATATAAATATAACATATTATCAAAAATATAAATATAACATTATGTGTGTGTGTGTATTTTGAGAATTCAAGGTCAAGATTCAGGGTTTGGAATTGGCAGGTAAGCCCCCGTCCCCATCCTCTGAAAAAATGTGTCGTCCCTGCCCCCGTTAGGGCGGCAACTGTGTTTTTCCATCGTAGTCGAGTTAAATTGTCATCTTTAAGGGCCAATACTTACCTTTTAATTAGGTAGAACCGGTGCGAATTTCACGACGATGAGAGTTCTATTTCCTAGGATACCATATGTCATTTTCCTGAGAAGAGAAGAGCCAAGTCCAATGATGAGGCAGCAAACCTACACTGATTTCCTCAATTTTGGTAATGAAACCTGGTCAACTAGACCCAACCATCACTGCTTTCTCCATTACCAAGAGAGGTGCCTCTTTAATCAATGGCTCCCACTCTTTTGAATGTAAACAACATGGTAAAATTTAGTGTCAAAAACTCAGAGAGTAGATAGAAGTGTATTTCAAATACAAGAATAAAGGCTACCCTTCTTTCTACCAATCTGTAATTCAAATACAAAAACAATCAAATGCAATGATTAAAGTAAAGCTCAGTGACTTGCAGTTTTCAGAGTCAATTGCTCAAATGTTCAAAGAAAAGCAGTGAATAATTCAGTCAAAGAAAGTACACAGGTCCATTCACTAGTGTATTCAAAGCACAGGTCTCTCTGCTAATACATATGCATATACATATACATATTGTTTATATAACTTAAAGAAACTATGCATATAAAGATGATATCTGAGAAGAGAATGTCACATGCTATCAGAAAATATCGTTTTATAGACTTTAAAACTTCATGTAAGGTCTGATTATTCAAACAAAAAGGTTCTTCATAGTATACAAATCTCGGTCCAAATCTGATTCTGTCAAAGTTCTCATTAATACTCGGTTCATTCAATAAAATCCACCAACTAATAAGCACTGTTTTCTATACAAGCCAACATCTCCTTGTTAGCTTCAAACTATTGTAAGTGGATAAAAAAATTGTAGAGTTGCTATTTGTGATGCAGAAGTTCACTGACTAATTCCGCCCTTGTTGGAAGCTCCATTCAATTGAAAAATAATTTCTACACCTCTGTTAATGTAATTAAGACAATCAAATGGAAAACAGGCTGGGTGGATGTGATTAGGGGACATAATATTTCGCTAGCAACTTCAGTAAGCTACGCAGAATGACGGCTTATCATGTGGTTGTGAAGTAATCTTAACAAACTTTACTAAGCTTTACAACCTCCTTGAGCAACTGACTCACGGATTGCTTAATATCCTCTGGCACGGCCAACTCTGTAGGTACTGATTCCAAGCCGTACAGAGTGATAGTCCTCATTACGTGATGTAGTTGAAGCGTTTTGGCATTACTGTTCCACATACGCTGATTCACAAACTTACATGAGTCTCTTAAAGCACATTTTCCGCAGACCTAACATAAGAGCAAATAAGAACTCAACTAAGCAAGCAAGGGGAAAGTCTGAACGAGTGATTAATGATATGACAGAAAGGAGTCACAGCAAGTGTACAAGGCACCCAAATCATGTACTCCATGTAGGAGTGTAGGACATGATCACATGAAGCAAGAATTAGTTTCCATGGCCTAATGGGAAAGGACTAATGGCCAAACTTTTGAGCGTTATTTTATGCTCTATAAATAATATAACAGATCTCGAAGGAACCGTATGAAGTAGACTCACAGCGTCTTCCTGAATCCTGAAGAAATTTCGCAACATTTTGGCAGAATATACATGTTTCTTCACAAGAGAAGGACAACCAAAAAGTGCCACCTTCTTCAAGTCACTAGCAGAAAGCCATCTGAGCAAACAATTCACAAAAATGAGAATCAAGCAAGACAACATAAACTGCTTCAACTGTGCCATAAAAAGGAATACAGTCTGTAACAAAGTGAACTTTAACAAAATGATGAAAAAAACTGCATAACATTGAATGCTCATCCTTGAAATAATTGGGACTAAAACCTTAACCATGAAAAGAAGATCATTACTTGGCCACGATAGTTAAAAAAAAAAAATACAAGTACCACCATTTTTCTGAATTTATCAATGAGAACAGGAGGGAATAAGAAAATAGAAAGTGATTCTGAAAAATGGGAGTACTACATTTCTTGGTTTGTTCAGCTCATTAAGTTCAAGTCTGGTACTTCAACTTTTTTGGTTAAATCTGTTCCTTGGTACAAATTTCATGGGAATCTAAAAATTGATCATTTTCCAATGTTATGGGCTTAAATCCTAGTTGTACTTCAAGTTCAAGTCCTCTGACTGTGAAATTTAACTCCAATTCTCATATAACTTTCAGCTCAACAGCTCAATCAAATACCAAATGAGCAATAAAGTTATGTATGCATCCCACCATTCAACATAAAGAAATCGCGTGAAAACAAATATATAAAAAATAATTTTACAGTTAGCAGACTGAAGATTTCCAGCACATCAATTTGAAGGATAGTTAAATACATTGCAGCTATCAACAAAATACATATTCAACTAATGTCAAGCGACATGAGGGCAAGATAATCTACATAATAAGCAGCACAAGATCATGCAGACACATAAATATTTTAAAAAAAAATTAAAAATAGTTTAGTTCTCACTTGGCAACCCCCTGATGATCATTTGCAAACTCTTCGGCAGCATGCTTTATGTAGTGGCGGGCATAGCTATCCTCAAAGCAAGTAATATCAAACCTATTCTTCTGCAAAAAGTTAGCATCTTTAAAGTACCCTTCCTCGTACAAGTGAGTCACAAGCATAACCATATCAGGGGATAGCCCCTTGCCAACCATCAGATCCTCTTCCATCAAAGCCTGTGAAGTTTTTAACGACTTGCCATTTTTGGTTAAGTCATTTGCAAACAATTCGTGCAAGCTCTTGGGCTTAGAATCATTCACCGTATCTTCATCAGCCCTTATATCCTTCTTTATCTCCTCTGCTTCCCTTTCCCTTTGCTTATTCTTCTCCTCTATTTCCTTTTTTCTTTTCTCTTGCAAAACTCTCACCTCTTCTTCCAACTTTCTCAGCTTACTCCTCAGATGATCATTCTCCTCTATATGTTCCGTGCCTCGATGAGTTTCGAGAATTCCAACGGCCTCTTTGAAGAAAATGTCCAATGGCTTCTTATTCTGTTTCTGGCCGCTGCTAACATCGATATTTTCTGAACCTGTATCAACTTTGGTGCTGAAGAAATGGGAAATGGAAAGCGGTCTTCGAGAAATTACTGAAAGGCGTAGAGTTTGGTCAAAATCCAATGAAATCAAATGGGATGGAGCAATAGGGTTTTGGAGCTTGTGAACTGTGAAGAGACTCTGAGAGCGAAGGTTCCTCAGCAGTGTGGCTGCTTCTATTGCATTTCTTAGAGCCATGGAAGATCGCCGGAGTGGGAAAAGATTTTGCAATACTGTAGTTGACTGGGTGAGTAAACGATCGGTCAGTTACATAAACGACCGAAAAACCGATCAGAATTTTTAACTTTCATAACCAACCAAAACCGACCGAAGGAAATGATATAACCGACCGTCGGTTATGCCGGTTACCGAAAAACCAAACAAAAACACATTATTCAAAAAGTAATAGTTCATAACATAGTAACAAACTGTCCAACATATCGTCTAGAATTTATAGCACATATCAATGATATCATTTCAACATCCTAGAATTTATGTGAATATTATCTGAAGCTAGAAAGCCTTTTCTATTACTAACATATCGTCTTTTATCATTAATCATACATAGGTAATATAAAAACTCAAAGCAGAGAGAAACTGATAGTCTAAGTGCAAATAATGAAACATTAGGTTCCTGATATCTAAGGATGGATTACAATTTCCTGTACAAGTTGCAGTTGCATCGTAGCAGGGATGACTGGACAATTAAGTTCTTGTAGCAAGAGTTTGGAATGAACAATATAACTATGCCCAAACCTCAGCCAAAAGAAATGAACTTAAACTTTATTCAGTAACTTTAATACAACCCTCAAGAACAGAAACAAAGCTATTCCATTTTTTGTAAAAGAAGAATAAATATCCAGTAGTTATAAATTTTTAAATGCACAAGAAAATTTCAATTAGAGTGAAACAGCAGCTAATATGAAATTTAAATTATCTTCTCCTTTCTGTTTTTCTAACTTTCTTCTAATACCTGTAATATGCATACATTTTCTCCATTTCACTCTATCGACATTCAACACACATCATTTATTTGACTCTCATAGAGCATTAATCCAAACAAAGCTCTTCCATATTTCATTTTTTTGTAAGTAGATGTCAGAATATTGTAGCAAGTCCTCAGAGAATGTGATGAACTAACAAAGATGGCACCCTAAAATATCCAGGAATGGATGAATGGACCAGTGGCGAATGTCATTGATCCAGAGAGGAATTACATAATTTCATGTAGGGTGAGCAAACTGTGGGTCGTTTCCAAAAAACTGATCAGAATTTTTAACTTTCATAACAGAAAAAACCGATCAGAACAGACCAAAACCGACCTAAAGAAATGATATAACCTACTGAAAAACCGACCGTTACCAAAAAACCAAACAAAAACACATTATTCAAAAAGTAACAGTTAATAACATAGTAACAAACTGTCCAAAAATCCTTTGGTTATTTCTCAAAATTTTACATAAAATAATAATAATAATAATTAATTAATTAATAATAAAATTTTTTAAACACAATAACGCATTTCCAGGCTCCAAATTCATTTTCATACTGTTATACGAAAATCATTTTCATAGCAGATTCACAAAATCACAACCCTGAGTGTAAAAATTTACCTTGAGTGTCTACTGCCTGAGGTGAGGTTCGCCTGTCACCTTGAGTGTGTACTGCCTGAGGTGAGGTTCACCTGTCACCTGAGGCCCGTTCACGGAGCGACTGTGACTGTGTCTGTGGACTATGTCTTAGAGAGGTGAAGAGTTCAGGTGTTGAGTTGAGGGCTTGAGGCTTGAGAAGTGAGGATTGAGAGGTGAGACGTCGGCATCGCAAGAGCCGAGTGGTGTCGTGGTGAACTCACGAAAGTTGCGTCGTCGGCTCGTCGCGATGCTACTGTGCAGACGACCCTGAGAAACAGAACATGTCTAAGGAGGAGAAAAGGAATTTAAGGATTATTAGTGTTATTAATTGGATTGGGCTAGGATAATTAATTGGGCTGGAAATTTGATTTGGGCTAACGGGGCTTTTGGTTAGAGGAAATGAATTAGGTGGGAAAATAATTGTAATTTTATGTGAAAAGAATAATGCGGAAATAAAGTAAGTATTTAAATTCCAGTGTTTGGTTGACAGAAATAAAATTACTATGAATTTTAATTTCAATGTTTGGTATACATGGGAATTGAGAGGGAATAAGTAGTATAAAGTCCAAAATGCTCATTACTATTATTATTATTATTATTATTATTATTATTACATGATTGGGAACTACAGTTGTGTTAAAAGGGAACTGCAGTGTATATAAAATGAAAGTTAACGGTGCAGAACGAAACTGTTTCAACAGTTTGTTTTCATTAATCAAAACAACGTCGTTTTGATGCATGGACCACAATCAATTGTGGACTGCGACCCACAATAAAATTTGCGCACAATTATAATGGTTTAATTATTCTCATAATTTGGTAAATAAAATTTTATTACCAATTAAGCTTTATTAATTTTTACCAATTAATGATTAATGATTTTTCTTTTATTAATAGTATTGATTGATACGTGAATATAGAAACAATATTACCAATTAACATATATTAGTTAATTTTCAATTTACATTTTCATACCAAATAAGCTTTATTAATTATTTGACTAATAAAATATTTAATTAATTGATTACAAAAGTTTAGGCAGAAAAAATGAAATAGGAGAATTTTACTTTTATATTATTATATATATATAGTATAGATTAGCCCTTTTTTCCCTTATAAATTGTCAGAATCCAGAAATAATGTTAAAATACTCTTATGATTACTTAATTATAATGTCTCAATTTTTTATTGTTAGAAATTTTGTTATGTAAATATATACCACATACAGGTATTTGAAATTTACAAAATTTTTATGATAGTTAAGAATTTGGTCAAAAAATGAATTATAAAATTATTTTTAAAAATTTTAGGCTAAAGTGTCATCCCGCACCATGAACTAGGGATGTTAACGGGGCGGGGCGGGTGCGGGGAATGGGGTCCCCGTCCCCTTTCCCCGAAATCCCTCCACATTCCCCGTCCCCGCCCCGTTCCCCGGCGGGGATGGGGAATGTCCCCGCGGGAATTTTTCGGGGACGAGGAATCCCCGCGGGGATTTTTTTAAATTATGTAAATTTAAAAAAAAAATTAATATTATTAA
>CM008344.1:19064164-19074378 GCA_002525835.2 Ipomoea batatas
TTTTTTTTTTTTTTTTTTTTTTTTTTTTTGCAATTGATGGGGTGCCTGAGCTTTATTTATTTAATAATTACGACAAATGCGGGCATTGAGTGTTTTCCTTTGCCCTTTGCAATAAAAGATGTGGTCTTGTGTTTGTAGTATTTTGATCTTTATTTGAATTGATTATATATATTTTTTACAAATGGGGTCTAATGCTTTATTAATTAATTTCTTTATGGGGGATAGTTTTTACGTGGTTTTGAATTTGTTTGATATCAGTGATCTTGATCATCCTGTTGAGCACTCAGTTTGTTTGTGGCAAGCAATTCGATCTGTGCTTGGGATGACAAAAGTAATTACACCGTGAAGAGCTGTTACTGATTGGACTAAGATGTGGTATACTGGTATTATGATATTCCTCAGCTCCAAAGGTGGAAACATGTTTACCTACCGCTGGCGCACTAAACTTGAGATGAGTAAAATATTTTTCATATTTGCTAATTGTGCTTTATGGGTGCAAATTCTATTTTACACTTATTTGTGGATTGCGAGGTAGCCAAGTAGTAGCATTGGAGATTTTTTTGGAAATGATTTTTGCAAGTGGCAAGGCAATTCAATTCGATTATGGATTGGATTGAGAAGATCTTCTAGAATTTAAGAATGGATTATCATTGTATGTTAATCATGATATGTTGGAATATTTGAAACACCAAAACGATGACTTATGAAATAATTAAGGTAATCTCGTGTTCAATCATTTTTCATGAGACAACAATATATCTTAATAACTGGCATGAGATAAACTCAAAAGATGGTCATACCAAACTCCATTTTGAAGAAGACGTCTAAAATTGTCCTTCTAACACCACGACATGCATGGTTGCCTATCTTGAACAACCATACACTCAATCCATTTGTGTTGTAACTGTCTATATTTGAATAGTGTGATTGCATTGTTATTGTTCTTCTAAGATAGTCATGGCTACTCAAAACAGGCACCATGGCTATTTATATCCAATCAACTATACATCATAATCATAATAGATAAAGCTCTTCTTGGGTCAGTTGGATGGCCACAGCTAATGCTTGTGCAAGGACAACCTTCACCATATTTTTGAAAATGGAAGTTTAAAAAATTGACTAAACAAAAAACAAATGATATTGCAAGTGAAAGCCACACAAAGTAACCTACAAATAAAAGAACATCAATTGTACGTTTTCTTTTTCAAAGTTGAAATGTTTATATGAAACTTTTTTTTCAAATGTAAAATTGAACTTTTTTTAATAATTTGAGGACTTGTTTTGCCCCAAAAAAAATTGATTGTCAACAAGAAATAAAGACGGAAGAAATTTTGTTTTTTTGGTTGTCATTTACAACATGTTGATGCAGTGCAGACATTTTACTTAGTCATTGCTTGCATCCACAGGATAGAAGGGGTGAAAATAAACTGTAGCATCACTAAGAAATACGTCACAGAGCTAATGAAACTTGTCTTACCAGCAAGCAAACTAATGAGACTCATCATATTGTTTAACCAATAATTACCAAAACTCTTTAACTTACTCTCTTTTTTGGGTACATGGGATGGGGTCTGCAGAGAGGGGGCTTGCAGCTATAGTTGAAATGCAGCCAAAATTCCACTTTGGGTTGAATAAAATAACAGGGGAAAGAAAAACTATAGATGCTATATAAGCTTTGCACTGCCTAATACTTCCCTCTTCTCAATTTGATACAGAATAAAAGCCGATGATCGCCTAAGAACCAGATCTTCCATCCCATGACAGAAGACATAATGTAAACCGGGGAGGAGTCCCTCAAATTTGCAGTGCCCAGTTTCCAGAATTCTGCATTCAAGCCTCAGATATTGTCTTCTTCCTGATTGTGAAAACAGACTTATTATTCAAGAAAAGTCGTATATCTAAATTGAGTTTTTGTTTAAATTGTCGGGAATATCAAACAATATGTGAAATATGAATGCATAACAAGTAAATCAATATGCAATAACATGTATATGATCCCTAACATGAGTACAAAACCATTGGAGGTGCAGGAAAAGGCTGTTGGATCAGCCTCCTATTCAATGGACTGATAATACTCAACACATCCCATATAGAATAATCACCAAATGAAAACAAAATTACCAACAACATGCTTCAAATTTGAACTGATATCTCTCATCCCCATTAAACCTATCAACAGATGCAGATAATATAATGAACCCCAGACACAGCTTCATGCACTCCTTTGTGTGGCATGCTGCAAATTTGCAATTGCCAATTGAGATGAAGTCAGTTGGAGATGTTGACATGGCATTTAGTCACATTGGGAGAATGATGCATCAGAGTTAACACTTATTCAATTTGATGAAACACCTAAAACACTATAAAATCTGATATTACATGAGCACACAGTCACACAAACATGTATACAATGCACAAAACACCAGCATCCCCCACCCCTCTCCATGGTTACAAACATTATAAGATCATTGCGACCCAGTGCATGGAAATTCACATCAAATTTACCTGTTTAATATCCTCAACCAGACCCAGATCATAAACAGAACTTTCTGTAATGCAGTTTTTGTGGACTAGAGGACCCTGAGCAGGACTCATGTTAGTTCTTCCACTCTTGTCGCCCAAAGACTGAGTACTGACATAAACAGCACCTTTGAACATCCACTGATCCATTTCATCACTGAAAACATCCTCAAAAAGCTGGCCACACAAGACACATAAACACTGATTTTCATCAGCTGGAACCATCTGCACAGTACATTCCATTTTTTCGACAGGCCCTTCCTCAAAGCTAGCATTTNTCAAATTCTTAGGTTATTGTTTTTTTTTTTTTTGTACTACTGACTCTATTACAATGTAATATCTATTCATAGTTATTTTCTCAACTTAATGAAGCACAAAGAGTCAACAGTTGCCTCCACTGAGGCTCGAACCCACTCCCATCATCCATGTGGGAGTGTAAATCGGGCACAAAAAGTAAACACTTTCATATCAATGCTTATAACAATACTAATTGTATTTTGAATCTTTCATAAAATTGTCAAATTCATGCGTTGTTGTTAAAAACTTTTATATCAATGCTTATTATAACACCACGTACTAATTATATCTTGAATGCCTCATCAAACTGTCAAATTAATACGTTATTAATACTAATTTACTTCTTGATTATTATTATTTAATCACAACCCATTAAGGGATGTTTGGTTGATGAAATGCCAAATTACCTTTGGTAATGATGATGCGTTTGAATAATGGGTTATCACTAAAAGTTGGTCAAAGTACGTAATACTATCAATTGTTCAAAACAATTAATAGAATCAGTTATCAACTAATTGTCAAACACCTTACAAAATTATTATTATTATTATTATTGTTGTTGTTGTTGTTATTGTTATAAGGGATGGGACTCAGATCAAGGGAAAATCGCCAGAAACCAATTGGGTATCGCTTAATGTAGATTGTAGCATGCAGCGCAATATAGAGATGGCGGCGTGCTTAGGAACAGTAGAGGAAGGCGGGACGGTGGTTTCATGTCAAAACTGGATACTAATTAGCCCTCTATGGTATAAAGTTGGGCGATCTTAAAAGTACTAGATTGAGCCTTGAATGTAAGTACGTGTTTGGAGGATGGAAATTTAGAGTGACTCTTTGAATGTGATAAGGTGGTTGCATGGTACAACATCGCTTGCTAGTCCCCTGGCTTACCTGGCTAACATCTTTGATCAATGCAAACAATGGGTGAGCAAGGATTGGGAGATCAAGTTTGTGCATGTTTTTGGTGAACCAAACCACATAGCCGACTACTTTGCTGGCGTTGCAATTGAATAGGCAGCCAGGGGCGGTCAAAGTGGGTCGAAGCCCGCGGGCCGGCCCGCACCCGCCCCCGCGATGGGGCGGGTTAGGGCTACAAAAAAAGCGGCCCGCGAAAACGCGGGCCTAACGGGCTTGGCCCGCTAAGGCCCGCAGCCCACATGGGTTGGTCGTGCTCTCATGCAAACACAGTACACTAAGATTATATATATATAATTAGATTTTGGTTCAAATGCGGTCGTGCTCTCCCGTGTGGCCGTGCGATCACACACCACTCAATGTTACGAAATACACCACTCAATGTTAAGAAACACACCACAATGAAACACAATGAAACACACCACAATGTTAAGAAACACACCACAATGAAACACACCACAATGTTAAGAAACACACCACAGTGCATATTTGTGTGGTGTGTTTCTTAACATTGAGTGGTGTATTTCGTAACATTGAGTGGTGTGAATCGCACGGCCGCACGGGAGAGCATGACCACACCTGAACATGACCCTATATAATTATATATATATTAATTAATTTATTTTTATATATTTATATTTAAAAGCATAAAAAAAATAATTTTTTTAAAAGCCTGCGGGCCTAACGGGCCGGCCCGCAAAAGCCCGCTAAATATTAGGCCCGTAGTGGGGCGGGCCTAATGGGGCGGCCCGGCCCGCTTTGACATTACGGTGACCTTGGTGTGTGGATATATTGATGAACCAACAAAAGGGGTGCGTGCTGTGCTGCGGGAGGACTTGTCTAGTAGGCCAAGGCCAAGACGCATATTTGTGAGGCGCTAATTAGGGGTGTGCAAACCCGACCAACTTGATACCTGCTAACAAGGAAACCGAACCGAATCCCATCCGATTTCCATAAACCTAACCAAATCGTTGGATTATACGCTTTAATGTATTTGGGTAGGGTATATGGATTCTTAACCCGAACCACCCGAATATCTGAGATGTTATAGGGTTATGCATGTATAGTACTAAATGACGTCGTGTTCCATATGTATATATATCTACCTTAGGCCTAGGGTTTCTCATTTGCACAGTCTCTCACTCTCTCATTCTCATCTTGAATCTTCTAAAGAACTCTCATACTCTCAGTTCTCTATTCTCGCCCTCTCGTTTCTCAGTTCTCACTTCTCCAACTTTGAAATTGTGGTGGAAGCTTGAAGCCCTTTCTCTCTTGGCTCTTGACTCTTGAATCTTGAGTCTTGATGAGTTCTCTCGGTCACTTTGTGTTCTCACAGACCCGTTCTCTCTTGAGTCTCTTCCAGTTCTCTCTGTGGTGGAAGCCCAAAGCCCTTGTTAACTAGCTCATTGGTAGAGACGTGGACTGGTGGACGGGTGGTGACTGACTCACTTGTGTTGACTGTTGATTGCTTGAAGGCCCTTGTTCTCCTAGGAATTTGTGTAAGAAACGAAGTAAATCGTCAACCCTAGTTATTTAATATTTTTCATTTATTCATTATATTGTGAGTTGTGATTTATTTTGGTGGAACTGTGGAAGAACTAATACTGAAAATCTAATATATTATTGTTGTATACTTGTATACAGAGTTTGTGAAATACTGAAACTCTGAAATATCTTAATGTAATGTGTGTGTGTGTATATATATATATATATATATATATAGGCTAGACCCAATGAGATCACGAGATCTCATCTCAACCATCTAAAAAATTGGATTAATGGATGAGATTGAATTTAAAATGTCATTTATATAAGAATATAATTCATACATAAGGGTGCAATTGTGTAATTTCATTTTGTTGTTTAAACTTGGTTATAAATAAAATAGAATATATTTCTAATTTAAATGATCATATCCATGATAGGAATAAATTTTGATTTTTTTTCATAAAAAAAAAACAGCATGGAATAGTGTGTTGTTGCGTAGGCGGGTGCATGAGTTCATTTGGGTGTGTGCAAAAATGCTGAGTGAAACTGATCGTGATGTGAGATCCTTTCTGGCGCGTGTGCGTCAGTGTAGGGTGGTGTGTGCAACTGTGTGTGGTCGCTTTGAGTAGGAAATGAATTTTTGGCATGTTTTGTTTAGCGCGAAACTTTTAATTTTTATGTGATGCGTAGGTGTGTGCGTTTGTAAAATTGTGCACGTGAAAAAGTCTGAGTGTTGTGTGCGTGTGTGAAGTTGGGCGTGTGCAAGAGTTTGAGTGTATATGTGTCTTGAATGTGGACCTTTTTGGCGCATGTGTGTCCGGTCTTGATGATTTGTGTAATTGTGATTGAGGGTACTAGGTGCATAATGNTGCTCTCCCGTGCGGTCACACACCACTCAATGTTACGAAATACACCACTCACTGTTAAGAAACACACCACAATGTTAAGAAACACACCACAGTGCATATTTGTGTGGTGTGTTTCTTAACATTGAGTGGTGTATTTCGTAACATTGAGTGGTGTGAATCGCACGGCCGCACGGGAAGATACAGCCACACCTGAACATGACCCTATATATATATATATATATATATATATATATATATATACACGCGCTCCAATGAGAACGGGTGCCCAGGAGAGAAATAAGAACGATTTACAGTCGTCCACGTGTCTAGATCAACGAATAAGATGTAATTTAAAAAAAAACGATGCGGTGGCATTTTCGTAAATATCTTGAAGTTTGGTGCAAGTATAAATGTCTTATAAGTGCAAGTAGTTGGTACATATTTGCAAGTAAAAAGTGCAAGTAAAATCACTTACAAGCGCAAGTAATTTACTTTGTTAACATCCGTGCACCTAGGTGCAACTAATTATACCATTAGGTGCAACTAGTTATAACGTTGGGTGCACTTAGTATTGATGCTCGATGTACATTTCACTTGCACATGTAATACATTTTACATGCACTTGTGCACCTATTTTCACGTACAAATACAACTAATTTACCTTGTTAACATTCATGCACCTAAGTGCACCTGGGTATAACTACATCTGGACACGTGGCGCGCGACGATTGGTTCTTAGTTCTCTCATGGGCGGTGCATTCTCATTTGAACGCAATCATATACACACACACACGGAAGGGTTCCCGTGCGAAGTCAAGTTCTCGTGTCGTAGTGCGTTTAACACACAAAGGACGCACCTTAAGTTTAAAAATGACGCACTTAATCTTAAGCATTAAATGACACACTTTAAGTACACAAAACACGCACGTTAAGCACACAAACAAAACACTTTAAGAAGGAAAACCACACACCTTATGTTTTAAATGACGCACCTTAAGTTTCACAACTGACGCACCTTAAGCACACAAATCATGCACCTTAAGAAGGAAAACCACACACCTAAAGAAGGAAAACCACGCACCTAAAGCCTTAGGCCGATGCACCTTCGTTTCAACAAATGACGCACCTTAAGCACACAAACCATGCACCTTAAGAAGGAAAACCACAAACCTTAAGAAGGAAAATCACGCACCTAGAGTTTTAGATCGATGAACTTAAGTTTCAACAACTAAGACACCTTAAGCTCAAAACCACACACCTTAAAAAGGAAAACCACGCACCTTAAATTTAACCAAGATGCAAAAAAAAAAAAAAAATTGCCACTGCATTTTTTAATCATTGTTGATCCCGGGCGTTTATTTAGGCAAAATCAATGGCTCTAATTTAACCGCACAACTACACCGGAGCAACCCACCCGCACGGAAACATACACACACACGCACGCACACACACACACACANTATGAAACTAGGGATGTTTTAAAGCTGAGACAGAAATGATTTTGTCTTACGAGACGAGCTTCCAAATTGTTGTATTTTCAAACCTTTGTCTACTTTTAAGTGACAAATGGATTTCCTTACTTAGCCGTCGTGCTAACTGCACTTCATTGTGCCCCTTTATTAGTTGCAGGTTAGTGTGGACTCCTGTAGCTGGTTGAGCTGAATAGGATGGAAGTTGGAAGAATAATTTCCATATGTATGTATGTTGATATTGATGTTGTAGTTTGAAGTTGTAATTTTAGCCTGTGCACTTAGAGTGTAGTTTTATCAAAGAGGCGATAGAATTCACTCTAGGTGTGGCGGTGACACCCGGTTTACTGTTGTAAGTTGTAAGCTTCCGCAGCGTTATATTACGCATTTTGTAATGATTGTAAGAGCAGAAATCGGGGTGTTACAGTTGGCACCAGTATGGGCTGACTGCCCAGTATTGCTACTGTCTCCGGTCCTCATGTCTACTTCAAAGTTTTGGAACTCTTGAAGCCAATCACGTAACACCTTCCTTAACTTCCTCTCAAGATTTAGATCGTAGGGACGAAGGTTCGTGCTCCCTTTCGATCTAGTGTGCATAAAAGGAGGGTAACCTGCTGTTTAACACAACCACAAACACTCTTGGAAGGAACTAGTTATGGGTTAGTGCAAATATTTTTATTTTTATTAATTGTTTTTCGAATAATGAATAAAAATAAAACTTGATCTCCTAAAATTCACTAACTCTAATGCTAGTAAGAAATTAATCACACAATCGAAACCAAATAAACCAATCCTCGGCAACGGCGCCAAAATGTGCTGATGTATAATGATGAGTGTAAATATGGGTATGAATTGTCGTTCCGCTAAGGATTGGGGCTATGGCACGTAATTGTGTAAATTAAGAGTACTAGGCACTAGAGTATGTAAATTAACTAGAATCCAAGCAACTAATAACTGAATGATGGAAAATAAAAGAAAACAATTGACTAAGGAATTAATTGTATGATAAGGGAATGGGCCAGATTAGGAGATTGTAATCTTGATGTTCTAATCAACTCAGAATTAGGGAAAGAATAATTAACCAAGCGATTTATGGGCAATGCACATAAGAATTCAATTCAGCTACTTTTGTAATCAATAAATAGAATTAGGCTACAATTGTCCCACTGTCGTGATGCATCAATCATAACCTTAAGCACCTAAGCATTGTAAGCCCCCAAAATTACCCCTATTCTCATAGTAGGAAAATTAGGTTGAAATTGGTAAGACTTGAGGTCTCCATCCAACTTTTGTTGTAATGAATCCCTCTCCTGGACTAGCAATTAATTGTGGCCATTAATCAATAACAAGTAAAAAGAAATCCCCAAATCAACATAAACCCTAGGTAAAAGATTCAATCCCTTTATGCAATAATCACCAATTGAACATCAAGATTTACAATGGATCCCTAATCCAAACCCATAGGCGAATTACTCACGCTTGATTGGAGTAAACAAAGCAAAGCAATAATAAATAACCATAAACATTGCAAGAAATCTGAGAAGAAAGTAAATAAAGGAATAAGAGAACTTAACTGATAAAGAACAAATCCAATCTTCAATCCAAGATTCCAAGCTTGAAATTAAATAATCTAATGTGAAACTAATCTAAACTATGCTAGGGAAATATAAAGAGAAGGGAAAATATTCTAACTAACTAGGGTTCAGAACTCTGTAAGGGAACTCCTTCAATTGTAGAGAATAGGTAGAATATATAGGAGATAGATGGGCATTGGCCCATTAGGCAACTTCCAATTCTTTTTCAATTTGTATTCTTGTTTCCTTTCTTCTTTGTAATTCCCTTTTCTTCCAGAACTTGTCCAAAATGTTCCAAAATTCCTCCTTTGTTGTTCCTTGTAGATAATTCAACACTTGGACAATATAATACACAAACAATTCCCAGTTTCACTAGGATAAGGGAAAATACAATTAAAATAAGGGCTGAATTATTGTATAAATAGCAGATATCATCGACATTTGGGGTCCTTTCCATGTAAAATCATTCGGGGGTACTTTCTCACAATAGTCGACGACCATTCTACATACAGTTAGCTTCAGTTAATGAAAAATAAATCAGAAGCTTGGGGTTAATAAGGAATTTTTACAAACTTGTTCAAACTTAGCTTGGTATGGCAGTTAAAATTATTCGAAGCGATAAAGGTTTGGAATTCGATATGAAGGATTTCTTTGTAGAAAATGGTATAATCCATCAATGATCATGTGCTTACACCCCTCAACAAAATGTCGTAGTCGAGCATAAACATCAACATGTTTTTAGTGTAGCTCGTGCTCTCCGATTCCAAGCTGGCCTGCCTCTTGAGTTCTGGGGTCAGTGCGTCATTCATGTTGTATACCTTATTAATAGGCTCCCATCTTCAATTTTGGAAGGATATAGCCCGTATTACAAGCTGCATCAACAGAGTCCAGATCTTAATAGCCTCAAAGTCTTTGGGTGTCTATGTTATGCGGTTGACTTATCACCTTCGCGTCACAAGATGGCGCATCGTAGCAAGAAATGCTTGCTAAGCATGATGAACACACAGCAGAGCTTAGCGATCCCTCACTACATAATGTGCCCATATCAAACTGTGAAAAATTAAATACACAACCACTAGTGAGCAGCCCCCTTCCGTTGCCTAACT
>CM008344.1:19098475-19110680 GCA_002525835.2 Ipomoea batatas
GTCGAATTCTTCTCCTCGCTGGTGATTCTGATTCGCCAGAGCTGGAATCGAAGAAGTTCCTGCTCGATTGGTTCTACCTTCATCGTCGTCTGTCTCCGCCACCACCGCCGCCGCATAACTCCGGCCGCCGCGTTGCTCTGATACCATGATGAACTAAGCAGAGAGCAGTGAGATGAAAGGGAAAATGAGAGATTCTTGATTGAACATTATTCTGATTACATTGACTTTGGAAAGAGCAACTGCTCTTATTATATAGGCTATACAGTTTGTTACAGGGCAGTTGAAACTAACTAGTGGGGATAGAAAAGACATAAAAGCCCTTTGCTCTTGAAGCTACGTGTGCACTACTTCATCAAATCATACCCTCTAACTCAATCAGCTATCAGCTAATTTATCAAACAGGGTCTTAATTACCTGATCCCTGGCACTGGTTGCATTGAGGGGAGAATCTTGAATGGCGGAGGTGTACATATAGTACCAACCCATATGCACGAGAGGATCAGAGTTTTGGCCAAAGATTAATGGCGCATTAACAAAAAGGAATATGATATTAGTAATCCACTCGAAGAGTCGGATTGTTCCCCTCCAAACAATCAGAATGTCTCTTCGTCCTAAAGCAGCTTTTCCTTCATCCGTGGCCACAGCAACGTATCCAATCCAATTCGATTCCGAAAGAGTATACCCTAGAGCGTCCAGTGATAATTGAGATGGTGCATAAAAGTATTTGGTCACTTCATATCTGAAACAGTAAAAAATGCATATAAGGAACTCATGAATGATAGAATGAATTGAAGAAAGAAATTAAAGAGAGTATTTATTTATATATACTTGTAAGGGTTTCCTTTCACAAGTCCTGTATTTTGAAAGAGGTTTCTCCGGGCGTATCAGGGCAATCCCACATTTTTGGAAGCTGGTTCGTTAATGAAAGCATCGCCTACGGGTTCAATCATGGTTCCGTAGTGAATGAGGTAGCGGCGGAGATCAGAATCCAAAGGCTCCAGTAGATTTTTCCAGTTATCACTCCCACTTAGCTCCTTCCAACCAAGTTTCCCACTCCCACTCATCTCTCTTTCTCTTCTTTTTTAATTTCTGTTGTTGTGAAGTTGTATGTGGTGCTGAAACTCCCCACATACTCCCCCTTTTTATACACATCGCCCATTCCGCTCACGCTCCTCGTGCCCGCGAATTTTATTGTCCATAAGACGATGAAAGGCAAATTATTATATGGTCCTATGGATTATTTAAAAAAAAATACATTTTAATATACTAAAAGTACATGCTTTTCTCAAGATACTGAAGCACAAAGAGCCAACGCCCCCATCGAACCTGTGACCTCTCACTTGGAGAGTTAGTTGGAGAGCTACATCTATGCCGCTTAACCACAAAGTGTTCAACTTTAATATTTATACTTTCATAACTCAACCTTATCTTGTCATGCGAAGCGCTTATTAATGCTAGAGATATTGAAAGTTGTGTAAGAAGTGGCAAGGGAATGAAGGGATGTTGTGGGTTGAAGTGGAATTTAATAGTAGCATATAGTGTTTGGAAGCTAACTCAAACATAAATACAGTTCATATGTGATGGAGATATTGAAAATGTCCCCAATAATAGGGACTTGGGAATAATTAAGAGCTCATCTCGCTGGGTCCAAGAAGATGACTCGAGTGACTCAAGGAGAGTCCAGAGCCCATCTCCAGGTCTAGAATGATAGGCCTAGACTTAGTCATGCGGCCGACTGCATGGGCCTTGATTTAGTCTTATGGCCCACTGTGAAATTGACAAGTTATTAGAATTATTTTGTATAAATTGGCATTGTACGATTGTTACAACATCGTATCTCAATTATTATATAATCTTCTTGTAATACTCTTATTAAGCAATCAAGGAAATATTATTGCAATCATATTATCCTATCTTCTATTTTACTCTTTTTTACATTATATGTGAACTTATTGATCTATATAATTGCATACCCTGGATCAATTTTCTCTATCAATGTGAACTAAAGCAAATCAACAAAATGAACAATTGAGTTAATTAAATGAAATTAAAAGGCGGGACTTGGACCAATCTACGTTTGCATAGATGTTATAGTGTTCCTAGGATTAAGGCCGTGTAATAAGGAAATTATAGAGACACTACTAGGTGCCAATGCCACTCTCGTAGATATTGAACTTTAATTTCAATTAGTTTGCAACTCCATTCTGATGGCAACTTAAACCAATCAAATCAATTAACTAAGCATACAAGATTCACGTCTTCTTTCAACTCGCTTTTTTTTCAAAGAAAAATTAGATTTAGCGAGAGGTATGACTACCTCACCAAAGGGTTGTAATAAAAAAAAAGGTGTTTCGCTCCAAGAGACAAGAGAGCTGACCCAGGGGGAATCAAATTAAACTCAAGTTCTAACAAAAAAATTTCTGCAAAGAGAACTCACTCGCCATTTGAGCTACACCATTGGGTCAACAATATGATGATATTTGTTGGTTTTTATGACTTTTGGGTCGCCAACGACTGACCAACACTACTATTAAAATAACGAGTATAAAGAAAATTTGGAAAATATATAGTGAATAATTATGTTGTATTGTTGAATATTTCTTGTGGATAGTGAAAATTAGCTCCCCTCTTCCCATTAATGGGTCTATTGATACATATTTTGGGCTAAGAGCTCTATAAAAAATAAAAATCCTAAACTGCCTGATATTGAGAGTCCTTGTTACATCGGGAACAGGGGGCCTAATTCTTATTATACTGGGAATAGAAAGCTCAATCCTACTGGACTCCTACACTGCCTTGTACTTGCATCCTTCTTGGACCCTCTTGATCCATCTATTTTCTTGGGTCGGTTGGTGCAGCCTAAGCTTTGTGGTTGATCGGTTAGACTGGCTGCCTTGAAGGCGGTCAGACTAGATAATCAGCCCAATATACCATCCATCAATATAACTTTATGTTTGAAGTATGTAACCGTAAAAAAAGTTGAATATGTATACAATGTAAGCTCCGGTTATGTATGGTTAAGGCCTGTCAATTAGAAGAATATTTTGCCTTGAAGTATATTATGGATTTTGAATGATTTCATGAAGTATATTACGGCAGAAGTATACTTGCACTTGCATTTATTTTCAATAGTTTATGTGAATAAATTATTTGTATGATTTCTCTAATTATGAATGATTATTTCTTTTGATTATGTATAAATTGTATGTATATAAATTATATATACAAAAGTAATGATGGAATACGCACACTAAAAGTATGCTTACACCTATAAATTTAAGAAAAAAATATAATGAACTCTATATAATTATGTCAAGACCTTGTGGTCTAGTCGAACCCGATTGCACTAGCCACTAGTTATTAACAGATATTACATTGTGATAAAGTCAGTAGTATTAAAAAAAATTCTATATAATTATAATAATAATACGTGTTCAAACCCCTAGCTAGGTACTTAATCCCCCCATCCCCCCCCCCCCTCAAAAAAAAAAAAAAACGTGAGATCCCAATTAAAGAAGAAAAAGACAAACAAAAGCAATTAAGTATTTTCTATGGGC
The DNA here is from genome assembly GCA_002525835.2 of Ipomoea batatas. Classification (NCBI taxonomy): domain Eukaryota; kingdom Viridiplantae; phylum Streptophyta; class Magnoliopsida; order Solanales; family Convolvulaceae; genus Ipomoea; species Ipomoea batatas. The sequence goes on from CM008344.1 coordinate 19,102,033, forward strand.
AATTGGGCATAGAGAATTATGGAGAAGTTTGTGCTCTTAATTTTCTAATGCCCTCGCGCTGCGAATTTTGCCAATACTTAGCGTTGGGCGGCCAGTGGATGATAATGATTTGCACTAGTACGCCAATTGCCTAAAACCTTAATTTATTAATAATCGTAATATGCATCAATAATTTTGGATTTTGAAATTAAAAATTTTTGTCGGTTCTAGTGTCATCTTTGTTTTATCATAATTAAAATTAAAATTTACATTGCACTTATTATTTTACATCAACACCTGTCCACAAATTTACACATGTGCATTTCAAGTCTGATTATTTTTTGTTCCAAAGGAGCTTTATATGATTACTATGTCTCAATCAGGCCGATGATGATATTTGCTAAAAGACGAGTATGGTACTAATTAACTAATGGCTAATGGTTAATAATTAGTAAGGGACCAGCCAACAAATCATTTTTTTTCTCCAAAATATAACGTGAATAATTACGTCCACATCAAATGAATGTAAATTATTTCAAATATTTCGATGTCTTATGAGTCATGATTATGATATAATTTTTACTATAGTGTCCACCTTTTGGTCGTATGTATGTAAATAAATTTTCCTAACTTTAGTGGCTTTTAACCTTTTCGGCCATTATTTAAAATTTAAAATAATTTAAAATTTGAATCCATTAAAAGTGGTCATTCTAAGATTTATATTCCTTGTAGGGCTCTTAGCCCAAAATATGTATAAATGAAATGATAACTCAAGTTCAAAAAGCAATAATAAAATGACAAAGAAGATCAAATATCAAATAAAAAGAATCAATGGAAACTAATATATATCCAACCCAACGCATAATATCAGAATTGATTCAGAGAAGCTAGTGATCATCAAAATGAAGAGTAAACCCTTTTATCCTACACCAAATTGGTTATGGTTATTAACAACCAATCTTTCATTACTTTGTCGGTAATCAAAACATGCTCTTTGGCTTGATGACGAGTAGTCACAGTAGAATGCAAATATGACGAGTTGGACAACAATCCCATATAATCTTTAGCTTGATTGATGAGGAAAAACAGAAAAGTATCAGTACCATGCGCTAATCTTATCATCTCCTCATCTGCATATGGTGTTGAATTAGTATATAACCCATGATTTTTCGAAGCATTACTATTCTCTAAATCGCCTATCTTGGTAACCTCGTAAGTATCCATAGCTCTGAGTTGAGTGGAGTGAGAGTGAGAACTAAGAACTGAGAAGCCGACAAGGAAATGAGAACTCCACTACTCACTATATAGTAGAGTACGTATGTCTTGGTCTACTTTCCTTGAAGATGAGCGTTGAGAAAATGTAAAAAATAAAGCGTGAAGAAGACCACTTGAAATGACTAAAAAGCCCTTTGTTTTAACTGTGAGAAAACCTAGAAGTTGACAGAGGACTAAAAGTATGTGTCCAATATTTAATAAGTATGGCCAAAATTTGACAAATTTTTTTATGGTGGACTGAATGAGTCCAACCCCTAATAAATCTAGGACCAAAAAAATAATTAACTCTATAATCAACTATGTTATTTTATCATTGTTGTTTAGAACACTTAAACAATTACAGATCAAGAATTCTAAATGACAATTTACTAGATTGAAAATTGAAAAACGGATCCTTTTGTACAATTAATCAACGCAGTAATATCATGATAAAAGAAGACATATAAAAGGGCCTAGATGATGGTATACTTGGCTAACTCGTTGGACTAGTCAACCAAAAGGGCCTGGGCTACATGAGCCGGGCCCGAGAAAGTAACTGGATCAAGGAAGCGCAAGAAAGATACCTAGTACGGAATATGAATTTAATAAGGATTGAGCTTAATATTTATAATTTAATTGATGTGATAAATACGCCGACTCCCACAAATAAGTACAAGTATCAAGGTCAGATCACTTAGGGATTCTCTCTGGGTCTACTTGTTGGTTTAAGGCGTAAGCTCAGATAACCGAATAGGGGTCAGAGAGTTCCGAGCTTATACGTGGTAGGTGAAAATGCCAAAAGTCCCTCCCCTTTGTCATAAATGCAATATTTATAAGGGAGGGAAATGAGACACATGTCGTGCCACTAGCATGCTCAACACGTGTTACGCATGCATCAGGTGAACTCGGGATGGAATAGCGCCTCACCAGCCACATGTACTAAGGTTCCTGAATATCTATTAGAATAGGATTGGCCCGAGGTCGTAGATACAGACCCCACGTTTAAGTGTACCTGCTCGGAATGCATCTACGACCTGGGGTCCGTAACAATAAGGATTGGGCTTATTATTCATAACCTAACAATGACTGCCAATATGAGATAGTCTAGGATTTCTATTCACTGCAGGGCTCGTAGTCCAACATATGTATAAATAGATCGACCCCCCATGAGGAGAAAAACAAGAAGCAATTTTCACTATTCACAAACAATTCTCAACAGCTCCATACTTTCTCTATGTTTTTTATATTGTTATTATAACGGTAGTGTTGGCCGTTGACTGTCCAAAAGTCATAATAAAACCAACACTATTAACTCTTAATATATAAACTTTTTACTAGTTCAATCTATTAATTGGACTTATAAACATTTTACGCGTTCAAGACCATCAATACTGACACTATATAACACAATCCGAATAGCATACATACATTAGTATACACTTGGTACGAAAAGACACCAGTACTACCAGTACCATAAAAATTCTGATCACAATAATACACGCCATTAATAATAATTTTGTATTTCATTTTATTTAATATTTAGAAAGCGCACTAGCACTGTTGGTCCCACAAAGTGCAACTTTAGGTATCAGCTGTGGATTTCTTGTAAACCAAAGTAACCATATTACATTTTCTTCAATTTTCAAACGTTGGGTGAGTATATTTGCAAAGAAAGGCAATTGAAGGTCTTTGGGTGTATTGAGAGAGTCAATATCCGTGTGGAGCAATGATTGGCAGGCCAAAGATGTCCTTGTTTCTGGAAGGCCTGCCGTTTTGCCGTTAAATGACAAGTAAATATTCATGTTGTCCAGTCTTATCTTCTTCTGTGTTCAAACTTTGGTTTTGTTTGTTATGATCAAAACATGTAAATTAGGAAAACTTGTTCGGCAAAACATGGCCTTGTATCGTTTATTAGGAAAACGACGTTGAGAAAGATACATGTTATCACCAAACAATTCCATTTTCCATAGATAACTTCATGTAAATTAACGTATGCAAGGTGAGGACTGTATATGTAGATATGAGATTATAAATCAGGGGACTAGTTAGCTCGATTGATCTATAGCGAAAATGGCTAATTACTTTAACCTTGTTCTAAATTTTCTCTGCATTGCATGTCTTCATTTTTCTGCCATTTTCGGGATTGAGTCCGAGATTTACATTGTTCATGTTGAGTTACCAGACGGTCTGATCTCCAGAGATTCACATTATCAGTCGTTTATGAGTTCGGCACTGGAAACATCAACCGATTCCTCCAACATAATCTAATCTTATCAGCATGTTATTAGCGGTTTTGCTGCTAAATTATCCCCTGGTGCAGTGAAGGCGATGGAGAAGATGGATGGTTTCGTGTATGCGCGGCCCCAGAGAGTGTTAAACTTGCAGACAACTCACACTCCAGACTTCTTGGGGCTGCACCTGAATTCAGGGTTCTGGAACAGCTCCAACTATGGCGAAGGCGTGATCATTGGGGTGCTGGACACCGGAGTTTTCCCCGAACATCCATCGTTTAATGATGACGGGATGCCTCCTCCACCGGCTAAGTGGAAGGGGAAATGTGACAATTTTGAGTGTAACAACAAGCTCATTGGAGCAAAGAGTTTCCGGAGTGGAAACCAGTCTACCTCGTTCGACTATGTTGGACATGGCACACACACGTCTAGCACGGCTGCTGGGAACTTCGTAGGCGGTGCTAATGTCTATGGAAGCGATAATGGCACCGCCGCGGGAATTGCCCTCGGGCACACTTGGCTATGTACAAGGTCTGTGGTGGGGGTTGTCCTGAAAGTGACGTTTTGGCGGGCATGGATGCCGCCATTGAGGATGGTGTAGATGTGGTTTCAATTTCCCTGGGTGGACCGTCTGGACCTTTTTATGATGATGTTATAGCCCTGGCTACTTATAGGGCTATGGAAAAGGGGATTTTTGTTAGCTGTGCGGCAGGGAATTCAGGCCCTAATCTTAGCACCGTGTTAAACGAAGCGCCCTGGATTCTCACGGTGGGAGCCGCCACGGTTGATAGAAGAGTGGTGGCAACGGCACGTCTTGGAAACGGGGAAGAAGTAGATGGGCAATCAGCTTATCAGCCTGATGATTTTTCCCAGGAATTACTTCCACTTGTGTATCCTGGGATGAACGCCAGTGATTTTACTGCAAAATATTGCGACAATTCTTCATTGGAGATCTATGATGTGAAAGGAAAAGTTGTGGTGTGTGATATGGGTGATCCAGTGCCCACACTTGTAAAGGGAATAGCTGTGAAGGAAGCCGGCGGCGCTGCCATGATTGTTGTGAACCAGGACATTCAGGGCTACACCACATTTGCAGACCCTCATGTGCTCCCTGCCACGCACCTTAGTTTTGTGGATGGAGAAAAGGTGAAAGCTTACATAAATTCAACTTCAAAACCAACAGCCACAATCCTGTTCAAAGGAACTGTAATCGGTGACCCTCGAGCCCCGGCGGTTTCCTACTTCTCATCTCGGGGGCCGGGCAACGCTAGCCCGGGAATTCTGAAACCAGATATTGTAGGTCCAGGTGTGAGTATCATTGCAGCCTGGCCGGTTTCTGTGGAAAACAAGACTGGCACAAAATCAACCTTCAATATTATTTCAGGTACCTCAATGTCGTGCCCGCACCTATCTGGTGTTGCGGCTTTGCTCAAGAGTGCGCACCCGAATTGGTCTCCTGCTGCTATAAAGTCTGCAATCATCACTACTGCTGACACTACTAACCTCGGGAACAACAAAATTGAAGACGAAAGGCGCCTCCCGGCTGACATCTTTACACTTGGGGCTGGCCAGGTTAATCCATCAAGAGCCAACGATCCAGGGCTAGTTTATGACATCGCACCTGAAGACTACGTGCCTTACTTGTGCGGATTAGGATACACAGATAAACAAGTAGGCCTCCTTTTGCAACGTAATGTCACCTGTTCAGCAACCATCCCAGAAGCAGAGCTAAACTACCCTTCGTTTTCAATTAGGCTAGCGAATACATCAGGATCACAGACATACACCAGAACCGTGACAAACGTTGGAGAGGTCAGTTCATCGTACACAGTCAAAATTGTTCCACCGGATGGCGTTAGCGTGACCGTGGAGCCTCCCACCTTGAACTTCTCGGAGATGAACCAGAAGGCTTCGTATCGAGTGACATTCACCCGTTCCTCTTCCCCCACAAATGCAACGGTTGTTGAAGGATATCTGAAATGGTGTTCTTCTAGATATGTTGTCAGGAGTCCAATTGCTGCAATTCTCAATCTTGTAGTTTGAGATTTCAACTATTTTATGCCATGAATTTCACTGCAAATGTATTTGGCGAAATGATGACAGAGAAAAGAAGTGCGTTATGTCATCCTGACACCCGTGCTAAGCATATATAAAGTGTTCACGGCTGGAAATCCGGTAATTTCTGACCACCTAAATAGTCAGAAATACCCTAAATCCCATCAGAAACACTCTTTTCGATCACTTTTTCACCAAATTGGGTATCCAGAACACCTAGTGGTGGGTATTTCCAACAACCCAATTTTTTTGAACACCCAACTTTTTCACCAATTTTCATTACCGACGTGACTATGTCGGAAAATATAATGGAAAAATTGGTTGTTTCTTGCCAGAGTTTAACGACGTACAATACGACAAAGATTCGGTACGTCGGAAATTTCCGACAATTATTGTCGGAGCCATTATTTACAGAGGTGGGGTTTTCAGATCCCCTGTTTACGTCGGAAAAAGCGCCTGAAAATTCAATTTCGACGCAAATCATATTATTACCGACGATTTTTTGTCCGTCGGAAATTCGCAAAATTTTAGTAGTGCGCAATTTGGTGGTGGTCGTTTTCATTCCGACCACTTTCAAATTGTGGTCGGAATTTCCAACCACCACGTGGTCGGGAAACATACTCTGTAATAAAAAGGGGTAGTGGTCGGAAATCCCAACGGTTGGCAGAAAAATAATTAAAGAGTTTATTACCGAAATGGTCCCTCGACTATTGCGAAATTACCAATTTGGTCATCGACAATTTTTCGTGCCCAATTTAGTCCCTCGACTTTGAAATTTTTAACCAATTTGGTCCTCCGTTTATTTTACCGTTAAACATCCGTTAAATCAGGACCAAATTGGTAATTTTGCTATAGTCAAGGGACTAAATTGGTAATTTTTCAATAGTCAAGGGACCAAATTGGTAACTAATTTTCACTGAAATGGTCCCTTGACTATTGAAAAATTACCAATTTGGTCCTGATTTAACGGATGTTTAACGGTAAAATAAGCGGAGGACCAAATTGGTTAAGAAATTTAAAGTCGAGGGACTAAATTGAGCACGAAAAATTGTCGAGGACCAAATTGGTAATTTCGCAATAGTCGAGGGACCATTTCGATAATAAGCTCATAATTAAATTAAAACCATTTACATTCAAGTGCTCTATTAATTTAATGAATATTACCTACCCAGCAATAGTAATTTTAAAACAAATAATACTCTTATAACAATGAAACATCACCAAAAAAATATCAATTTTAATTGCATGAAAAGATTATCTAACTTCACATCTCCAAAAGTAGTAGCTACTTTACATTTCAAAAATTAGTAGATACTTTACAATTTTAAATATTCCTACATTTATATTTACAAGTAGCATACTAGCATCATAAGTTCTAACAAGTACTTAGTCAAAAATTGAACTATTGAGATTATGCTGGAGATTGCGTATCGTCATTCACGTTAAGGTTATCTAACCTAACATCACTACTTTGATTGCTATCAACTGTAGGAGCAACAGATTGTACCAACCCCAGATGTGCACTACATATACCTTGGAGCAACTCCATCATCTTCTGTTTTTGCCCTATAATCTCCTTGTTAGTTTGCTCTATATACCCCAGATTGTACCAACCCCAGATGTCCACAACTTTTCCTTTCACATCATAGTTGTCCAGTGAAGAATTGCCGCAATATTTAGCAGTAAAATCACTGGCGTTCATCCCTGGATACACAAGTGGAAGCAATTCCAGAGAAAAATCATCAGGCTGATAAGCTGATTGCCCATCTACTTCTTCCCCGTTTCCAAGACGTGCCGTTGCCACCACATTCCTATCAACCGTGGCGGCTCCCACCGTGAGAATCCAGGGCGCTTCGTTCGACAATGTGAAATGCTCCGGACCTGCATTTGCAGCAGAGCAGCTAACAAAAATCCCCTTTTCCATAGCCCTATAAGCAGCCAGGGCTATAACATCATCATAAAAAGGTCCAACAGACTGTCCACCCAGGGAAATTGAAACCACGTCTACACCATCCTCAATGGCTGCATCCATGCCAGCCAAAATGTCACTTTCAGGACAACCCCCACCACAGACCTTGTACATAGCCAAGTGTGCCCGAGGTGCGATTCCCGTGGCGATGCCATTATCGCTTCCATAGACATTAGCCCCGCCTACAAAATTCCCAGCAGCCGTGCTTGAGGTGTGTGTGCCATGTCCAACATAGTCGAACTAGGTAGACTGATTTCCACTCCGGAAACTCTTTGCTCCAATGAGCTTATTGTTACACTCAAAATTGTCACATTTCCCCTTCCACTTAGCCGGTGGAGGAGGCATCCCGTCATCATTAAACGAAGGGTGTTCGTGGAAAACTCCGGTGTCCAGCACCCCAATGATCACGCCTTCGCCATAATTGGAGCTGTTCCAGAACCCTGAATTCAGGTGCAGCCCCAAGAAGTCTGGAGTGTGAGTTGTCTGCAACTTTAACACTCTCTGGGGCCACGCATACACGAAACCATCCATCTTCTCCATGGCTTTCACTGCATCAGGGGATAATTTAGCAGCAAAACCGCTAATAACATGCTGATAAGAGTAGATTATGTTGGAGGAATCCGTTGATGTTTCCACTGCCGAATGCATAAACGACTGATAATGTGAATCTCTTGAGATCAGACCCTCTGGTAACTCAACATGAACAATGTAAATCTCAGACTCAGTTGCGAAAATGGCAGAAAATTGAAGACATGCAATGCAGAGAAAAGTTAGAACAAGGTTCAAGTAATTAGCCATTTTCGCTATAGATCCATCCAGCTAACTAGTCCCCTGATTTATAATCTCATATCTACATACGTTAATTTACATTAAGTTATCTATGGAAAATGGAATTCTTTTAAAACTATATATCTATATATATATGTTTCCCAACGTCGTTTTCCTAAGAAACTATACAAGGCCAATCATGTTTTGCCGAACAAGTTTATTAAACTCAACCCAAATCTTGAGAATTGGAGTCCTGTTGATCATAACAAACAAAATCAAAGTTTGAACACACAGAAGTAGATAATTAAGACTGGACAACATTAATGATGAATATTTAATTGTCATATAACGGCAAAACGGCAGGCCTTCCAGAAACAGCTGGTTTTGACTAT
>CM008344.1:19115813-19127410 GCA_002525835.2 Ipomoea batatas
TTTTTTGTTGGCCGAAAATTTCGAGTATTGTTGTCAAGGAATCAATTTCAAAGCCTTTCAAATAAAAAAGAAAAAAAAAATCAAAGCCTTAAAGGGTACTTATGTAACTGCATATTGTTTACCAAACAATGAAATAGTAGTTGTATTTCTAGGAATGTAAAAATTTGTGTGAGACCATCTCTCAGTAATTTTTTTTTTTTAAACATCTCTCTGTACCATCTAAGCTAACTCATCCTTGACTAAATTTATATAAATTTAGTATTCATAAGTTAACATTGTATATACGAGGAACCTATACATACAATATATATATATATATATGGGATGGGAGTGGGGGCAGCTTCCCCCACTGCCCCGTTGGGGCCCTGAGTACATGTAATGGAACTCGTGGTGGAAAGCACAGTTGGCCCCACAATACACCTTTTATACTCTCTTCCCCCACATACATAATCTTTTTACTTGTATATGTGGATGCGTTTTCTTTCCAAATAAAGTTGCACTAATGTAATGTTGACTTACCTTTGGATTGATAAATATGTTTGATATAGCAGTGCCACCCTAACTCGCTTTATCGAGTGCGTAATAAGTTATTGTGGAGATGAATTGCGGGGCAAATCTCCTTTGGCAGAGAGCTAATTAGTTTAAAACTTGGCTAAAATAAACACTACACATACATAGCTAGAATGTAGTACCTAATAATAGCTAGCTAATAATAAAGCTTCTGCCAGAGTGAGAGTCGCCCAGTAATGCATCTTCACCTTGATTTGGTATTTGCTGCCATGGAGTCATGGACCTATCTAGACAATCTATTTATAAGTGAAAGGAGAAGGAGAAGAAGAAGAAAGAAAGAAATGAAATTTGCATGGAAATGGGATATCCTGAAAATAAATCCATTATTCTTTCTGAAAGAGAGAAATTCCATTTTGGTTCACATTATATTCCTTTGCCCTCCATGCTCCCCTTTGCACTTTATTTTATGAGATAGCTTTAAGTTATGGCTTATAATTGCAAGAATAAATTTGCCAATGACTCCTTACCTAGGGTTCCGGTTTTACTAATAATGTAACGTATAGGGTTTTAGAGTTTATTTATAGTGTCGTTTAATTAACTCACTAGTTTAGTCGGTAGTATTTGAGAGAAGAGATCAATATTTAAAATTCGACAACGATAGTGTAAGGGTTATACTTAAATCGACGGATTCTTTGTGTGCACGGGCATTTGGGCCATTGAGGATTCAACTTTTTAGGAGAAGAGCTAAACCTAGTGATAACTTATTATTATGTAGTTAATATTCATACATAAATAGATATAATTATATTTATATATTCATGGTGTTGGAATAAAGATGTAATAATTGCATGTACTCATCCTAGATAGAGAACAAAATCGCAAGAATATAACTTTAATTACTGTGCCGCAGAAAGGCTACTTTTGACTACGGAATAAAATTTTGGGCCTTTGCATCTTTTTTGTGATGTGTATGCTCATCAATGTTTCTTTCTTCTTCTTCTTCTTTTTGTTTTGTTTTTTTTTTTTGTTAAATACTTTTCTGATATATACTTTTAAATTTTAATTCAAAATTATGTATTTTCTAATTGAAGAATGGAATGTGTTCAATTTCCATTAAAATTTCAAAATAATAAAAACAATACTATTATAAGGAAAGTGATCTTTTTGTTCATATTTATAAATAAAAAAAATATTTTCGTCCATCACCAGTTACACTCGTTGTCTCTTTTCATCAATCAATTGTATGTGAAGTTACATTTTTGTTCATGGGTTCTATATATTAGGGTAAGTTAAAAAAGCCAATTCATAGACAATTAGGGGACAAAAGAAAATAAAATTGATTCCATATACAAATGACTGAATGAGTGATGAAAAGCGGTGACAATACAGTTAAAAGACAAAGGTTAGTTGTCATTTCCCTAAATTGGTGTCATTTTTCTAATATACACATAGGGGCTCACTTGCACCTAAAAAAAAAAAATCATATAGGGGCTCACATGAGAATGAACCTACTGCCAAGGAAAAATAAAAACAATTTCACTTATTCATTTGAAAAAAATTAATGGATCTGATGTAATTTGAGAGAAAAAATGTAGTGACACTGATAATTTTCTTCAACTTTAAAAGTTTAATTTTTAACATTGTTATGTGTAATTTTTAACCAAACTAAAAAACGAAACATTAAACCAAACTAACAAACTAAACCATAAACCATAATAAACTCTAAAAGGTAAATCCTAAACGGTATAGTCTTGAAAATTAAATGCACTTTTAAAGATAAAAATTACTAAAATACAACTGTAAGTTTTTTTTCCTTCTTGCTCTAAAACCATTATTAGATATGATAAGATGGAAGATTGAGATTGGATTTATATATTCTTTGCTCAACACTTTTATAGCTCAATTCTTCTCTGAAACCAAAAAGAATGCCTCTAACCAAAAGAGGAAGAAGGAGGGGGGAGATCAAAGATCAGATGTCGACATCTGTGTCGAAAGATGTCGATTTTGGGTCAAGCTAAGCTAAGCTGCATATATATATGCACTTTTGAATAATGCCCTTTCAATTCTTGCTGCCAAAACTAGCTAGGGAGGCTCTCATCTGGCTCTTCACTCTTCAAAAGAGACAACTAATAACTCTCAAATTAAAAGGTAGGAAGCAGACAATAAAGTGCCTCATGAAAATGAAGCATATATACTGAAATTCTGAATTGAAGTTGATGGGATAATGGATCCAAACCATGCAGCCCAAATAAATTAAATTATCACGGTTTAATTCAATTACTTTAGGTGGTTCAAATGCATATATATATATACAGTCTAGTCCCAGAACTTAATTGAAATGTGTTATTGGGTCAGCCTATAGGTATACATGAGATGAGAATAGATAGTCACTTTGATGCCGCATCTCCAACTTTGATTTCCAGATAGCATCAAATCAAACAAAGGAAAAAAGGCTATACGGACCAAAAAGATTTCTAGCTGTTCTTGAAAGCTATTGAGAATATAAATAGAGGGACCATACATGAATAAAAGAGAAAGAGCAATGAAGTGGCATATGCTTCCTGGTTCTTGGCATATCCCAAACTGAGGTGCGAACCTATTGCCATATATAAACACCTCCATCTCCATCTTTATGTGGCAAGATGAAGCTGCGTGCTTGCAATGATGCCATTTAAAAACAGAAAATTATTATTGATTGAGTAATGTGCTTAATTGCATGGCGAAAAACTGGGAATTGGAATAACAGTGCAATTCTCCTTTGGCATGGAAGTAATGGAAGCTATGCAGCATGCATAAAATTCAACTGCATATGCCTCTCTCGTTTGCCAAAGGAGAGTTGCCCTGCCATTCAATTCCCTCCACAATCAATTTTTTTGTAAGATTTTTCCGGTATAATATATTATCTGCAGGGAAATCCATGCCAGTGTCCGCGTTGAGATTGTCAGATTTCTGAAATACATGTCATGGATGACGAGAGAAACTCGTGATCATTATTGGAGGGTGTTCAGTGTACACTCTAAACCAATTTAAGTTGTCTATAGCTAACCGCCTCACACCAAAAATGTCAATAGGCCGCAGGTCAAACCAAGAAGGTTAATAGATCATTTTCACAGGAAGTGAAATTTGAAACGTTGTGATTACGAAGTCATCAACTGTCAACTCAATAACTTGGCTAGGGTTGCTCATGACATGAAGTACATATCCTATTGTTTTATTGATATGATGATTTCTAATTATTTTTTTTTCATACACAGGATAAGTAACAAGTCTGGATCCGACATCCCTACATCTACCGACCCTAAAAACACTCCAGACTTTCCAGATCTCGTTTGTCAAAAATTATTGATCAAGAGTAAGAGGAAAACTGACCAACCAATCTGCACATTATTTATCTCGATCAGTACAAGAAAATACTGAAATGCCTACAAATTAAATATTTACAATTTAAAAAGTTTAGATTTCATCAGTTTACCTATGAAAGTCTATGGGAGTAGCTAATTGAGAGCAATATTGTGTTTTTAAGGTTAAAAAAAAATTCAAGGGAAAATTGGAGAAAAATGAACAAAATAGGATGAAAACCAAAATAACGTCAAGAGTGTCATATGCTTGAAGTAGCTTGTGAGGAACAATTTTATAAAGTCATTCTCTACTATCACGATGCGTCATCACGGTGTGACAGACTGACAATAGCTCTTGAGGAAAATATATATCTGTGAGGCATATTCTACTACCACTTCATCACAACGTGAGAGGACTCGTGACCCAAATGTTCTTGTGAGGTGATCAAGGCTGTCATGTGGCATCATATCATCACAGCGTGACGTGCCTTGTGACATAATATTATTCTGGGAAATATAAATAGAAGAAATTGAATTCTATTTCAAGGCTTTTTGACCTTTGATTCATTTTTAGATTTCTTAGTTAGTTACCATTCTCTTGTAGAATTCAATTCAACTACCAATTTATAAGTCCACTTTCCATTCCTTAGAACCCTAGAATTTACTTTTCAATTTCAATTGCAATTACAATTTCAATTCAAGTTCTAGGTAGATTCAATTTCCTTTACATTGTTGGAGCAAAGATTGAAGACTTGGATTTGCATTTTCATCTTCAAATAGTTAAGTATTTTATTATTTCATTGCAATTTTCTTATTTTCTTTTTATATTGCTTTGATTTTATGATAGGGATGTATATTAGATTCATGGTGATGTGACCTTGAATTGGTTGAGTAAGAGAGATAAGACTTAGCTTTGATGATGTTAATTAGCATGATTAAGGTCAAGGGTTCGATCCTTGGCTTTGGGTATGGAGCAGCCTTAAATCTCCAAGCCAGCTGTCCCACCCAATGAGGTGCCTACAATCCAGCGAGGGGTTAGCCATTGTGTCCGACGGTGGAGACCCTGGGTTACACCCAAAAAAAAAAGGAAGTAATTACCTAATTTAGACACATATGCCATGTTAGTGTATTGTTATTTTGTTACTTTGACTTATTTGGAAGTTGGAACATGACAAATTGTGGTTAAGTTAAAAAGTTAAGTATTGTGTATTCCATATTTTTAGTATTTGTGTAATGAAGTGTTTTGTTATTTTTTTTTCAAAAAACTTGATGAATGCATAGGCCCTGTTTGGTAAATGGCTGTTGGCTGATTGGGTTGGCTGTTTGGGTTAGAATGAATGATTTGTTGATAATATTAGCTGATTGTAGAAAGTTATTTGATAAATTAGATGTTAGCTGATAGTTGTTTGGTATAATTTCTTTTCTCAAAAAGCTAATTGAAAAGGCTGCTTTGATTAGCCTTTTGAATTTTAGCATTTTGGAGTTACAAAAAGCTTATTAACCAAACAATTAATAGTTGTCAAATAAGCCAAAATTGGCTGATAGGCTGATTATTTACCAAACAGGACCATAATCTTGTAATTTTTTTTAATATTTGTATATTGTTAGTTGTAAATAAATATAGGTGAACATTACAAGATGAATTTGATAGGATAGGTTTTGTACTACTTTGCGATGTATATTTTGGTCAATTTATTGCTTTAATATTCCTTGACTAGGCCAATTGTGTGATCCGTTACGTTGTGTAGGAAGCTAGGAAGTAAGTTTGGTAATATGCCAAGGTTTGAAGTAAAATAGGGCTAAATTAAGGACAATTTGTATTCAAATTGGACAAAGTGAGGTGAAGAGGCCGGATGGGGAGATGCGGTTGTCACGAAGGCTTTCACTCACGTGAAGGGTGGCGTGAAACACAACTTTTGAAGTTGATTTCTGCTATCACGAAGGAAGTCACGCATGTGAAAGATTTCATGAGACCAACTTCAAAATTCGGACTCTGCTTTAATGAAGGATGTCACGCACGTGAAAGATTTCATGAGACCAACTTCAAAATCCGGACTCCGCTTTAATGAAGGATGTCACGCACGTGAAGGATCTTGCGGAAATGCACTTCATAGAGAATTAAAAGTCAAAGTTATCACGAGACCTGTCACGCTCTTGAGAGGCCTCGTAACATGCTAAATTCAATAGCATTGTCACCCTAACTCGTCTTATTGAGTGCGTAATAAGTTATTGTGTCGATGAATTGCCGGACAAATCTCCTTTGGCAGAGAGCTAAATTTAAGAACCAGCTAAAATACTACACACCAATAATTACGTACAATAGAATGTAGTACCTAGTAGCTAGCTAATAATAAAGCTTCTGCCAGAGGGAGAGTCGCCCAGTAATGCATCTTCACCTTGATTTTGATTTGATTTTGATATCTGCACAATCTATTTATAAGTGAAAGGAGGAGAAGAAGAAGAAATTTTGTTGCAATTAAATTGATATATTCATCGTGTTGCAATAAAGATGTAATAATTGCATATACTCATCCTAGAGATGGAACAAAAATTACAAGAATATAACTTTAATTACAGTGAAACTTAAAGTCACTACGTGAGGTGTCACAAGCACTATATGGTAAATTCTACCTTAGGTTGTCCACTGACTCAAACCAAAAAAATCATATAGACTGCTCCGACAGAGAGTAGAACTTGTAAGTTTGTGATTACCAAGTGAACAACTTGGCAAATTTGGTTGAAGTTGTCCCCTTTACATCCTTGTTGTGATGCGTGTGCTTGACAGTTTTTTTATAACGAATATATGATCATTTTCCTATATATAGTATTATATGCTCAACACTTTCAAGCTCGATTCTTCTTTGAAATCAATGTGTGAAGAATGCCCCTAACCAAAAGAGGGGAGAGATCAAAGATTAGATGTCGACATCTCTGTCGAAAGATGTCGATCTTGAGTCATTCCATTCAATTTTGAATAATGCCCTTTTATTCCATTCATCTGTCAACGAAAATTCTTGCTGCCAAAGCCATGTTTTACGAGGAGCTAGCTAAACTAGACAGGGAGCCAGTGTTGTGTACTAACGGAGCTGAGGCTCTGATCTGGCTCTTCACTCTTCAGAAGAGACAAAACTCTTTAACATTTGGTCATTTTTCTCTTGTAACAAATATATAGTCATACAAAAAAGTTTATATAACTATATAATGTTTTGTGAATGATTTAAATAAATATATAATAATTATACAAAAGAGGTTAATAAATACATTTAGGATTTATTTGATCTTGCTAGGTTAAGAATAAAGGAGAGATTAAGAGTTCAATTCTTACTATTAATAATATTTAAAAATCTAACACAAAATTACAAACACATTTAAACTAATAAATTAAATATTTAAATAAATTTAGGATGGAGGATGACTAGGGGTGGCAGATTATACGGATTGGCCCATGGGTTACATAGGTCATGAAGTTAACTTGTATAACACTGGTACCCCTTAGGGGCTAAACAGGACGACCCATCTGGATCGGATTAAGTAAATATACAACCCAACCTGTCTAAACAAGGGCTAATCGGGTTCCACTCAATGAATCAGACCTGTTTTTATAGCTCTAAATGTAGATAATCACTCTCAATTTCTAATTTTAGTTCAAATGGTTCAGTCCGCCCGATAAGCTTGACAACTCGAAGTTTAAGATTAGGGCCAAATTGAACTCAAAATTAAAATAATAAATTAATCGATTAGCCATAACCAATAAGCCCAACAGGGCTAGCCCAAAATCGAGCGAGCTAGCCCAATTTACGTCCCTACCTAAAATACAATTCATAAGCATTAAATTAGAAAGAAGGTAAGGGACCTCTGCCTCCATTATTGTACTTCCATTATAGCAAAATTCCTTTATAACAATATCATCATTTTCCATTATTTTTCCTAAGAGGGAATTACATATCATCGAAGTCCATGACTTTGTTTGACCTATTTGTACTAGTGTACTATATAGTACTATGCATACCTAGCTAGTTGGTGAAGAGTTTAGAGTACTACAGTACTACAAGATTCAATGGCATTTTCCCTTCCGCCCATCCACTCACTGCATGCCACATCTGCAATTGTGATCTGATTTCAAGAGCATCAAATCAAAGAAAGATAAAAAAGGGTACGGACCAAAAGAATTCCTTTCCTAGCTGTTCTTGAAAGCTATTGAGAATATGTATAGAGGGGGACCATCCATGAAAAAAAGAGAAAGAGCAATGAATTGAAGGAATTATGGTGGCATATGCTTCCTGGTTCTTGGCATATCCCAAACTCAGGTGCGAACCTATTGCCATATATAAACCCTCCATATGCCCATCTTTATGTGGCAAGATGAAGCTGTGTGCAATAATGCCATTTAAAAACAGAAAAAAAAAACATTGATTGAGTAATGTGGTTAATTGCATGGCGAAAAGTGGGAATAGGAATAACAGTGCAATTCTCCATTGGCATGGTGGGTAATGGAAGCTATGCAGCATGCATAAAATTCAACTGCATATGCCTCTTTCGTTTGCCAAAGGAGAATTGCCCTGCCAT
This sequence comes from Ipomoea batatas, assembly GCA_002525835.2. Lineage (NCBI taxonomy): Eukaryota > Viridiplantae > Streptophyta > Magnoliopsida > Solanales > Convolvulaceae > Ipomoea > Ipomoea batatas. The sequence continues at coordinate 19,124,228 of CM008344.1, forward strand.
TCAATTCCCTCCCACAATCAATTTTTATCTCATCATATGCAGGCAAATCCATGTAAATTGCCAGATTTCTCAAGTACATATCATCTTGCTTTGTGTTGGGCGGTGGCCTGGAGAGTCGAGTCCAGCATCCTACCATCGAAACACGACGCTGAGTGCTATGCAAATATAATGAATAAAGCCGCATTTTTGTTAATTACTTACTATAACTTTTGTTGTGATAAGTTCTTAACAATTTATATCAAAGCATGTTGTGCAGTTGAGACTGGAAGGTGCTGGGAGAGGTATTGTAGGACGGCGATGGACTTGGAGAAGCAAGTCTAGCATCTTGTTATTGAAATTTAAAGATGACTATTACGTAAGTATAAAAAAACTATTACGTAAGTATAAAAATTATATCTTTGTTACTAGCCACGCATGGAGTATAATTTTTTATGTAGTGATAAGTGTTATTTGAACAATTGAACCTAACACTTTAATTTATTACTTAAGGGTGAAGGTTAAATGTGAGTTGATTGCTAATAATTATTGTGATATATTGAGGCGTGGTTCTAAAAGGCACCACGAAGGTAGATTCCACATTTATCAAGAGTGTGAGGACATTATTAGTTCGAGATGTTAGTAGGACAAAGGAAAAACTTGTAATTAGGTGAGTTTGTATCTGTTTCTTTAAGAGTTGGGTCAAAATGTCTTTCCTTTGTTTTTGTTATTATTTTTTTAAATTGGGATTGTAATAAAATTCTTTAATTAAAAACATCAATAGCATTATTCTTAAAAGAAATTGATAAATCTATTGCTATCTTAAGTATGAGACTTGTCCAATTAATTAAATCTCGAGAATCATAGGTGATAGTTGGGCTAAGCTTATTGACTAACAATAGAGAGATGATAATACAAGTCCAAATAAACGGGTTGAGCTTATTTAACCCATACATTTTAGATAAATTGGAAATTTTCTCAAAAAAAAAAAAGATAAATTGGAAATAAAAAAAAATTGTGTCCGTCTCTTTTTTTTTTCGACCAGTATATCTTTATAAAATACATGTTATAGGGATTGAATTCATATAGCCATGGGTTATCCACTTACAAAAATATAATAAATTAAATGGATGGGTTCGTGTCGCGCCTTCCAAAATGTAATGTCTTGATCCAGACCATCCTTGGCCTAAATTACTTTGTCATCATATTTCTTTTCTTAATCTTTAAAGTTCAAAATTGAAAGCTTGCAACCACACTCTCCGTATAAAAAAGGTTGTTGAATAGGCAACCTTTTTGTACAATTTTTTATTTTTTAAATTCTTATTTTCTTTATTTTTTATTATTTTATTTCTTTTTTATTTTTATTATCTAATTAAACTATTATAAAGAAATAACATATTAATAAATAACTACACAAAATTTTCATTTGATTTATAAGTACAACACATACAAATTAAATTCATGCATCATACACTTATTACATACTCCTCTAATAATTTCTTCATTTGTTTTTATTTCCTACTTTTTTTAATTTTAAAGAATTCAATTATTTACCATTTACATAGTTACTAACACCAATGCCTACATTTTGCCACATTAGTTATTTTGTGCGTGGCATTTGTGAGGGGAGACTTAGCATTTTCCTTGCAAGCTGGTTATAGTTGTCCACCTCAGACAAGTGGCGTGCATACAGACTTCTCGGGGTCCCACATGGCCGGGAGCAAGAACCTTCGCTTGTTCGCACCATGCGCATTGTAACTCTCCCCTGTGGTCTTATCCACCAGGACTTGACCCGGGTTACCCGGGAAAGACTCGTTCCCGAACATTCCTGTGCAGGCGCTGACGGCCTCCCCGGCCGGAGCCTCTGGTGGACCTTGGAAATAACCGTTTTTAAATGGGTTCGTCACGGTTCCCGCCAAGACCGTGGCGAGGTTGATGATCATTCCGTCGATGCCGACGTCTCCGTTGGGCGCCACTAAAGGAGGCGTCTGAGGGCCCTGAATGGGCTTATGAAACGGCCACGCGCATTGCCCCGGGCACTGAGTCTCCGAGTTACCCACCCAAGCATATGGAACTTTATTCTCCCTGGCCGTCGACCCGTGGGTCCCGCACTTGCTCCTACAAAACCCGTCCACAGAAACATCTTTATCCGTCAAGACAACGTTAATAGATTCGACACTAGTCCCGCCCTTGGACGCCAATTTCTCAATCTGGTCATCCTTGAGTGTCTTTCCGAGCGAGCAATTCTCGTCGGGTATTTCTTTTCCGATGACAATAGTGGAGGGGCCTCCGCCCTTATACTTCTCCGTGGTCTTCCACCAAGACCCAACAGAAGGCTCCGGAACGCCTGCCGTGTTAAGGGACTGAAGAAAATCATGGATTATACAGCGTTGTTTGGCAGTGAACTTTCCATACCATATAAGATTAACGGTGATTGAGCCTTTCAAAAGGGTGCCATTGTGGTACTCGAGGACAAGGGGCTGCTCCTTAACTAGTTCCCCGGAGGATGGCTCCGTAATGCAGGCGAGAAAAAAGAAGAGCAACGCTACCGTAGAGGCCATGGCACAATTGATAATGGAGATTTTAGATTGAAGGAATATTGAGGTTTGGAATTGTTTGATAAGGGAGAAATGGAGGAGTTATATATACTGCTTTGCCAACCTCAAAGCTAAGCGTTTGCCGGGAGATACAGACCGTAGACCTGATTTAATGGTTTAGAGTTCGTAAATAATTTCGGTCAGAGAAAAGAAACAAACAAACAAACAAATTAAATTAAATTTTTTTTTTTGAAAATAAATTAAATTATTTATTTATATTGACTAAAATATTAAACACACGATATTTTCAAAAAAAATATTAAACACACGAAGTTACTGTGTTCATGCATGAGTTATATTATTGCTTTGACATTTATTATTATTATTATTATTATTATTATTATTATAGTTGTTGTTTACACACACACACACACACACACACACACACACACATATATATATATATATATATATATAATATTTTGTGTAAAGGATATTTATGAGTTTTAAATACTTATTTTAGTTTTATTCTGTAAACTAGCCAAATATATTGTAATTCAATTATTGAAATCTATTCCTTCAACTACCAAACAATAGAATAGAATTAATATTAGAGTTTATTACCGCACGAAATGGTTCATCGACTATTGCGAAATTACCAATTTGGTCC
>CM008344.1:19136509-19147497 GCA_002525835.2 Ipomoea batatas
AATCATACAGGATATGTAAACCTCACTAAAGATCATGTATATATGACAGACTTGACCGATAGGATATTGGCAAAAATCAAACTCGTAAGTCCTAATTTTCATATACAAGAGTCACGCTCCACCGTCCCCACCAATGTTAGTTGTCAGTCCAGCCAATACTTAGTTTGGGATTTTATTCTCGTTTTATAATACTTGTCTTTAGTCCTATCATATCATCATATCCTCGATCTTGATCCGATCCTTTCCTTTGAACTAAACTATGGTTGAGAATCTTGGACATGCAAAGTGGTAAAAGACAGAAAAGCCAGCTATATGCATTTTGGAATATAATGAAACTTGAGGCAGACTACTGCTGAACAAAACGTACAATTGGAAAGAACAAAATATAGTACTCCTTGAAATCAAACATACACAACAAATTAAAAGTGTATGAGAGAGAAAGAGATATGTAATTTGCTCTGTGATCATGTGAGCTACTATACGGCAGTAGGCAGTGGCAAACAATAGGCAGCTGGAGAAGACGACGCAAAAGTGTAAAATCTTATTGACTAAAGTGAATTCACATGATCAAAAGATAAGCTAAGCACAGTCTGATCTGTTACTAGAAATAAACTTTCTTCCTTTTTACTCACGATTTGTAGTTTGAATACAAGGAGTTAGGTTCATTTATTTTTTGCATTGTCTCGTGTTCAAATTTTATAAATGAAATAACGGGGTGTTTGGTAAATAGTCGTTAGCTGTTAGTTGATTGATTGGGTTAGTGGATTTGACTAGTCGATAGCTTGAGTTGATTGTAGAAAGATATTTGGTAAATTAGCTATTAACGGATTACATGCAAAATGACTTTCTCAAAAAGTTGATCAAAAAACATAATTTGAGAAGTTTTTTGAATTTTAGCATTTGGTGGAGCAATAAATTGTTACAAAAAAAAAGTTAATTAATCTAGCACTTATATTGAATGTTTGACCAAGTTAAGCAACTAATAGTGATCAAATAAGTCAAAATTAACTGATAAGCTAACTATGTTACTAAAAAGAATCATGTGTTATGACTTATGAGAGTTTTCTTCATATGATATTTGATAGTCATGACACTATTTGGATATTAATTTTTATATACTTGTTGCATTGCAACATTACAATAGAATTTACAATGAAATAATTATGATAAAACTATTACAAAATTTTTCATTAGCATATATATAATTATGGAGAACTATTACAAAATGTTAATACTGAAATTAGTATCATTACAAACATTGTAATGAATTCCTACAAATCACCATCTTTAATACTAATTGCCAAGATTAAGCGCTTACCGTTATGATGCGAACCTGATTGGCTTGATCTTCTTTTCACACTCTAATTTAAAGAATATTTTAAAATAGTTTATTAGGCTAGGTGAAATCGAATATAGAGGTTTAATTTTTGGATTTTGATAATTCCTCGACCACACCGGGTTATAACGTTATACGTAGGAGTAGGAACGACGCCACAAGTGAGGTTTCACACTTGATAAGTTAGGTTTTTCATAATCAACTCACGGCTGAACTCATCCGAGTTCCAGAAAACACACAGTTTTCTATCTCAAAAATTCCCTTACTCTATATTTCATTTGGCATGCAACAAGCTGATTACAACCACATAAATGAGAAAATTATTAAATATAAGATAAACTAATTCTAACCAACAAACTAAGATAAATATGAAAATTAATATAATTCTAACAAATTAAATATAAAATAATTTTAAGATAAACTTCCTAATTAATTAATAAAACTAATTATTCTAAAATATTCCAACAGTCAATTATTGATTCTCATGCCCACAACACGTTATGCCAAAAAATATAACTAATAGTGAAAACGCAAATTTATTTCCTTATATTTGCATAGTAGTTAGCGGCTTAGCACCACATTTTGATGGTAGGATGCTAAATTCCGTTGTCAAAGCCTATGCCTAGCAGTGTTCTATAGCAATTTTGTTACAAATTGTGATTTATAATAGAATTTGAGGGTTTTGCAACAAAATATTACTGTTACGAATCATGAATTTTTTTGTAGTGTTATGTTTTGTTCTAATATACGTTGATTCCAAAGAAGTATAATAATTAACCTAATAGTTTTGGAGCGGTTGACAAGCGAACTATTTGTTGAGCATATAGTATATATATAAATAATAAATGTGTAATCTAATTATCAACTTATGACATCTATACAAAAGATTATGAGTCCAAACGTAACGAGATCATGTCGAAGGTTTAACTTTTGTACTCATCCGTGTGGCTAAAAATTAAGAAAATGTACAATAACATTTTCGTAATTACGATTGCACATTTAGAAAGGTTTGATAGTGCATTTAAACGTTTGACATTGTAATTACAAAAATATATGTGCGTTTTTTGCTTAATTTTCAGTTCTGAATCATCTTACATGTACACATGATATTAGTCAACATTTTCTTGCATTGCGAGAGTTTATCCAATCTCACTACACTCGTAACTATTTACTGTTTGAATAAGGTGTGAGATTTGCCTTGTGGGCCAGGGGGTTGGTTGCAATTGTTTTAGTTGCATTGTGGTGAATTGCCCTCTCGTGAATAGTGAATACATAACTGGATATAGGAATTGCCAAATGCTGGATTTTTCAAATTTTACTTTAATGTTCTCTGTATGGCACACTAACACTGCCATTTATTTACCCCCTTTTTTAAAAAAAATCCATTTATTTACCCCTATGCATCAATCTCACATTGCACTATCCATTTCCACATCTCAACAAAATAAAATAAAGTCTACATTGACAGCTCAGTTGGTCACATGGGTGAAATTTGAGAAGAAAGATCAGGGATAGAGTCCCAGGCCACCAGTGGCAGTGTAGTGTGAGCGCAACCTAAAGTGAGAGGACTCTTTGTGCGCAGTAAACAAATGTCTAACATTTATGTTCAGTTTAGTTACCATGCCGGTTCATGTTATATGATCTAAATTTTCATAAATAAATAAATAAAGTTGGTAAAGGCAAGGCCTTGTGTACATTATATTGACATGTAGGTAAAGTAGGCAATAGCAAACTCCAAATAAGTGTCGGCCAATTCATATCATAGCAGGGAACAAAATCCCTGCCACTAGCTTCCACAGGCCACAGATTGTGTGCATGCATTGCCCCTGCCTGTCCCAATAAGGAACCAATGACCCTAATCTCTGTACTACATTGGAGTCTTAATGTCTGTCCTCTTCTGGCATTATTGCTTCTTTCTCCTGATTCCATATTAGGTATTGCATGCCCCTGCGCTTTAATTGGGTTTTGTATTTTGTGTTAAGAATATGGATAAAATTAATTATGTGTTAATTAGAGTTTTAATTTTTGCAACGAGGTAGGGTGAGGCAAGCTACAAATCTACTCTCGAGAGTGTGGACGAGATTTAAGGTCAAATCTAATTGAAGAGGGCGGAAGGATGACACAAACCAAGACCAAAGCATTAGATAATTGATCAGGCTACTGGCAGTAGCCAACCCCTTCCCTCGATATTAGGACTTGGCAACCTCTGGGAATGCCAAGCCTTGTGGGAGTACGGTATCCCCATAGTGTGAATTGAAATAGCAACCTAGAGTCTCAACGGGCACCTTAACAAAAGATGGGTTCTATGTTAACTAAAAGTAATTTAGTATTCATATACAATATCATCAGCACTAATATAATAAGCGCACAAAGGTGTAGCTAGCTAGGGTGCTCCTAGCCCACAAATCACAATACGGAGTGCATGTGTGATGGACTCAATCGAGAAGGTCTTATCAAGAGAATTGAATTCGTAACTTTGTTTTATACATAATTATGTTCCATCAATTCGACTATCCCTTTCAAAACAGTAATTAAAAAGCCTTACTACATAGTCGTCTAGTCCACAACTTATAGCTTTGATTATATAAAAACAAATTCCTGGCTATTCCCTAGACATAAAATTTGAAAAAATAATTTATACTTATGTTTATATTTGTTCATTGCAGTCTCACCAAGTATAATGTTAGTAATACAATATGTATTATATTCTAACTTTTTATCTTATACTGATGTGATGATATGCTTTAATGGATTAAAAAATGAAACAAGTCAAATTTATTTTTTTTTCTTTTCTTTAATAAAATTTGAACAGGTAATGATAATTTTATCTCTTGAAAGTAGGTTTGTGATTTTCTATATAAAGCAACCCCTAATAGCTGGGAAGAAATGTTACTCTGTGAAACCTGATAAAGACTACTGAAGAAGACAAAAATAATGTCAGCACTTATATACATAATACATTCCGTGATCATATAAAGTATGGCACCTACTTACATAAAGCAAGTGATGCAGGACATGGCACACAAAATAATGTCATTACCTTTTTTATATATTGAAAAAAAAATGCATATTTATAATTTTCTAATTATTCTTGATGAGCAACCACATTTGTAATTTTTGACAAGATTTTTACAGCTGGAAAATTTATAGTGGAGCTTTTACGTACACATATGGGGAGAGGTTTTCTTCAGAGTTTTTTTTCCATCAGGGTTTAATTTTTTGTGGGCCCCACATGGTGAGAGAAATACCGCGTTCCGCGCCTTCTGTGCACTTTTACGCCCAACATGGTGTGTGTAGTGATTCCTGTTTCTTTTCTTTTCTTTTTTCATATACAAAATGCATACTCAAATATAGAATTTCATAACACAATATACAAAAACTCACAATGACACATACACGTGCACCCGAGTCACTGTGAATCCTGATCCATGGTGTAAGGATTGCTTCTTTTTTTATTGTCTGACCACCAGCTTACTTTATTGATCAACTAAAATCAGATACCTATCTAGACTAATTTTGTTCGTGTTGAGTAGGATTCAAACTCAAAACACCCGTGCATTCTTATCTACACCATAGTTAAATCTTTTTCTATTTGTTTTATTTATCCGTGCTATCTCATCTACACCATAGTCGTTATATCAATTTTATTTGATTTAAAAAGCTAAGAAATTATAACTAACAGACATCCTACTTTCTTTAAAATAGACCCCCTCCCCTACCACTACCCTGTCTACCCTCCCAACCTGGCCTTCAAAACTCTATATAAAAGCCATTACTCCTTCGGTTTATATCAGAGAAATTAAATACACCAAAAAAAAAAAAAATAGCTGCAAGCCCGGAAAGATGGCATCAAGAAGGCTCCAAAGGAGAGTGTCATTCAGCAAGAAGAAGAAGAAGCTTCACATTTTGCAATCTCTTACAAACTCTAAATCAGTAATTACTACTCCAAATTAAACCTTCATTTCTTCTTTTCATATTCTTCTTTCTGTCATTAGTTAATGGTCTTAAAAGTTTAGTATAGTACAGTGCTGATTTTATATATATTTGGTAATTTTTGCAGGTGGGGAGCAGCTCTATTATCATGGATGCTTTTATGTACATCCACAGGTTGAAGATCCAGCTAGAAGAACTCACAAGAGAATATTTCCACCTCTTGAACATTATCCAAGTTCTCTATTCGTCTCCCTACCTCTCTTTTGCATGTATTTTTTACAATTTCTACAATGTCATTATGTTTTCGGGAATCGAACTTGAAACTTTATGAATACCAAATTAACAGTCCGACTAGCTTCCTGGGGTTGCCCTTTATTTCTTACTTTAAATAACTTCGAGTAGAGAGTTACCCTCTTTAGACCGGGTACAACACGACATCGTAGAAAAGTGGTGTAGGTTTATAATACGAGTACATGTTGGGCGGAGGCTGGTAAAGGGTCAAGTGCAGTAATTTGTGACTAGGGGATTGTTAAGCTGAGGCCGGTGAAGGACAAGTCTAACACCCTATCTCTCAAAAATGTGGTAGCGGTATACAAGGAAATAAAGTTGCATATCTGTTGTGAGAATCATTTTTGGCACAGTGGTAAGTATTTGATCTTAACAGTATTATTATAATTATGGGTATTAAATTTGTGGCAGGAAGTGAAAGTGGATAAGCTGCATGGGAGGAGATTTATGGTGACAGTGAGGTGCAAGAAAGTTGAAGATTTACTGGTGTCAATCTTGGAGGCCTTTGAAGAGATGGATATTAGTGTTGTTGAAGCTAGGGTTTCCTGCAACTATTTCTTTGCCATGGAAGCCATTGTTGAGGCTGAAGATCATCAGCAAGGATTGATTGCAGAGGCTGTGACTCAAGTAATTCAAAAGGCAATTCAGAGGCAAAGTGAAATAGGGACATGTCAACTTCAAAACTACTTTACTGTTCCTAAAGCTAGTTCATGAAACTAAAAAGTAGTAATAAGATAGTTTTTAAGTTTTTTCTTTTACTTTTATTTTCATATTTTTAATCTATTCCCTGCTTGTCAATTCCTTTATGGAGGAAAGTTTTTCATGTGTCCAAATCATATTTGTCTTAAAACTAGCACCGAGTTTGTGCTAAACGACGTTAATTGATAAATAGTAAGTGAATCTTTTGTGACGGTTATGTTGTTATAAACATCATTAATAAGTTTCAACCTCAAATCTATGTAAGGGTTCTTGGTCATTTTACTCTAAAAATCAGTAAAGGAAGTAAATTATAGAATGTATCTTAATTAGCCAACATGTCCTCAAATATTTGTATATTAATACTTACTAATATAAGAGCATCCATAATAGGAGTCTTTTTAATGATTTTTGAAACAGTAAAAACTAGAGGATTGGTTTTTAACAATTATGGAGAATGATTTTTTGTTGGATTTTTCTCCTGCAATGAATGATTTTTTGTGAAACCCCCCAAAAGAAAGAAAAGGGAAAATAATGTCAGGTGGTTGCGCGTGGAGCACAAGAAAAGCGCCCAATAATCGCGTGCGTATTTATAACTTTTTTCATTTTAAAAAAAATTGTTGTCAATCCTTTTTTTTTTCTTTTTATCCCTTTTATTTTTTACCCTCATCTCTCTTTCTTAATTGACACCTGAAAAATCTTTTAAAAAAAAAAAAGAAAAAAAAAAGAGAGAGTTATTGAAGTTGCTCTGAATATTACGAGAGACTTGATTGAAAAATTAAAATTCTATTCTTCCTATTTGAAAAAGTGAAAATTTTCTAGTTTAATTGTGCACTGTGTGGAATTGACATTCCTAGGCCGGCAGTAGGCCCCTATCAAATCCAGGGATGTTGGAGAAAATTTAGAGCTATCAGGACAAAATATGAAAATACCACCTCCCCTAATTTTGTACTATATTTTATTATAATATTATAAATATAATTAATTTTAATTTATAATTTAATATAATAATATTATTATAATTTTATAATAACAACAATAATATTACAATAGAATTTATTTGATTTAAATTTATTATAGTATTATACAACAATATAACCATTTTAGTCTTTATATTACTTATTTCTTTTCAAATTTTATATAAATCAAATATTAACAAAAAAAAAATTCAATAATTATATTCCAGCAACCAAATATGAAATTTAAATTTCTATATTATTCCTACAGTTTTCCTCTCGCATTGAATTACAATTTTTTCCTAAGCTAAAAAAAAAAAATCTTCTTGCCTTTCAACCTAGGAGAAAAGGAAAACATACATACATGTCCTAAAAGGAGGACTGAGTATGAGTATGATTCTTGTACCAGAAGGTCGCAAGTTCGATTCTTATCAATACTTTTCGGATGATCCCGTCACACATAAGGTCTTCTAAATACAGTTTACTTCTCATGTGTGGTTTGCGAGTTATTACACAGAAGCAGGAGTTTAGTAAGTGTACGCTCTTGAATAGTGGTTGTTGATATCAGTCTTAGTAATAATAATAATAATAATAAAACAACTAGAAAAGTAACAAAATGTCAAATCTAGATAAGATCCAATTAACCTAATTAAATGAAGCATGCACCATAATCCCCATTCCCAATTACCAAGTTAACTTCTCTCTACGTTGTCTTCGCCTATTTGCTGATTATTAGTGATTACACCTCAAAGTCAAAATAAACAAAAATGTTATTTTCAAGTTATTAGTCATGAGATTGATGCCGTGTTTTACTTGGCACAATCCATGCATGTGTAACAAGTTATATCATATATTGGTGATAGCTGTATGTGTTGATAGTAATTGATATAATTTGCTACACTTATATTTTTATACATGTTACATATCAAAATACTAGTATCAATAACATTTTAATTTTTTTTATATACACGATATATTAAATTTATTCTTGACAAATTAAAATAAAATGTATTTTCTGCCTTTCATTAAATTTTACGGAGTTTCAAAATACTAATTAATTTATGTTATAAGCCTTTGACTTACTCCAAAAAAAAAAAAAAAATTTGTAAGTAGAACGAAAAGTAAGTTCTTGTATTAGTTTTACTTTTTTATTACATTATGAGATTAGCTTAGGATCGAAGACTAATAAGTTACCCATGCATGGAATTTGAACCTTAATTGGTATGACCATCAACTTCATTAATTATTTTATTTAAGGAAAATCACAAATTTGGTCTCTTAGTTATTGATGGGGCGAATCAAGTTCCTCAATTATCTTTGATTTAAGGAAAAACATGTCGTGCAACCGACATCCGAAGGTGCATTCTGAATAAAACATACTTTATGACCCTAGTTGGTAAAAAATCACAAGGAGATAAACCAACCTAGGTTGCTCATAGTTGACTACATCAAATCAAAAGGACCAATAAACAGCTCCTATGTGAATTAAACTTGTAACTTTGTAGTTACCAAGCTCAATGTTAGACCAACTCAATTATACAAACCACTTGTTAGGAACACGGGTAGTTAGCTCCATTATTTTACGAGATGGGCCAATTTGACACACCACGTACACCACAAGATAATTGAGGAACCACGTTTATTTAATCAATAATTGATCGAGATATATACACATTTTAAGAGAGCTAATTAAGAGTTCAGAAGTAAAATTTTTTATTATTATTTAAAAATAAAAAAATATTATTATATTTTCACTTATCTAGTCATTATTTATCTTCACACTTACTTTCTATTCTTTGTATTATTTTAATTATTCTTGGATTAGTGTTATTAAATGACTTAAGGAAATATAGAATAATGTAATAGTTTGTATTTTAGAGTTAGCTAGCCATTTTATCGTAGTATAATTTTTTGTCATATCTTATTTGCTTACGGACAAAAACTACATATTTTATTTTTAAAATTTAATTTTTATTTTTATGCTAATTAATTTAATAATATTAGCAGATAAAATTTACTATATAAAAATTACACTAAAATTTTATTAAACATAAAGAATTAATTTTAAAACACATAAAAATGTTTTAAAATTAAAAAAGAAAAAAAAAAGAGAATTATATAATTTGACTTCCAAGCATAACCCACTGCGGCCTATATCCCTATCAATTTCCTTCATAATTTTACTTCCTAATTTTCACTTTTACGTGTGAATATTTAAGTGGTTCATTTTATATTTGATTCATAAGTATATTCAATTTTTTACCATTGAGTAGGATTAGCTAATTTGCGGCAACGAATGAAAAAAAAATTATTGCTACATAAGAAGTAAACATTAGGAGGTAAAATCAAGACGGGAAAATAGCATGATTCAAAAATTAACTTAATAAATGCATATAATATTTACTCTTTCAAAGTTATATAGACATTAAACTCTTTTAAGTACATGGTTCTGAAAGGTTTCTAAGAGCAAGACCATCAGCAGTTCATAGTGAGTTATTGTCAGAAGTGATAGTGAGGTGGATGAGAGATAGAAGAAGAGAGAAAAAAAAAAGTTCTTTCTGCAAGAGAAGAAATAATGGCAGAAAATGGGCCCACTAAGACTAACATTCAGCCTCATCACGCACGCGTGATGGGCAATTAGTGCACCCAATCCCGCTGGGCGCGTCAGGCGCGCCTGACTTTCCTTTTTTTTTTTAAATTCTTTTTTTTAATCATATTTATTATTATTTATTTCTCTCTCCCCATTTTCTCTTTCCTAATCACACTTACAAAAACTCCTTAACAGCCGGGAAAAAACTCTATTGATAAGGATGCTCTAAGTACAAATAAGTTGTATTCCATAAACATGTAAAAAAAATTAGAAAAATTGAATTATAGGCAAATAAATTGTAGGTTCTTGGTTTCAATTCATTACTTCTGCAATACAAAACAGGCACATTCCCCATTAATGTCAACTTAGCACACTTGAAAAAGCTCTGATCTAGGTTGAACAGCAACCACTTTTGTTTACAGCAGAATCATCTTTGTCTACAACTTCAATCTTTTCACCATGGGAAGGAACAGCTGAAGACTGGGTTCCATTTTCGCCCTTGTCGATGGACTTTTTGCTCACCACGTCGTAGATCTGCGTGAGAACTTCCCCGAATGCAGCGTCGACGTTGGTGGATTCGAGGGCAGACGTTTCCATGAAATAGAGGGATTCCCTCTCTGCTAAAGACTTTGCATCATCGGTCGACNCCCAGCTTAATCATTGCATGCATTACCACCTTGCATTTGCCACAGTGTACTCTACAATCATGCATGAATATAACATTACTATTATATTTTTCTCAAAAAAAAAAAATTATTATATTAATCATATACATTGGAAAATGTATATAAGTGAAGAGTACACTTTCATAAAACGCATGACATTATAATTTATAGTATTGTAAATCATGAAATATATGTCGCCACCTTGAGTTTACTAAATCCGTTACTAAAATTTTCATAAAGAGTCTTGCACATACACATGTCTACATATGTATGCATATTTCAAGAATTGGTCTTGGAACCTCAACCTTGTATGAAGTCTTATGATGTTTTTTCTTCTTGTCGTTCTCCAATTTCACTCAACATTTTTTTATCCCATTAAATATAACATTTTTGGTTTGTTTAGTAAGATCACTTTAATAATTCTACTTAAAACATTAAAAAAATGAAAATTAAAAACAGGAAAAAAAACCACTACTCTTTTAGACAAAATTTTATGCACCACCCCAGATTACAACGCACCAGAA
>CM008344.1:19225502-19235892 GCA_002525835.2 Ipomoea batatas
GAAAAGTTAGTTGCATAAAAAAATACAAGAAATTGTATTTTAAAGTTGTATGAATCATTAAAAATCTATGCAAACTAGTTCTATGAATCCTGGATTTGCAATACTACCAAGCATTAAGTGCCAATTGAAAGAAGTATTTTATCTTAACTAAAAGTCGAAATTGATAGTTGAATGTGTTAACTCTTTAATTAAAAGTCTAAATGAATAGTTGGACTATATATATATTTATGTTTTATATATATTGACATCTCGCTTTGCAAAAAACTCACAAAAGAATTACTTGAGTTCATGGCTGTTCCGGGATTTAGTAACAATGTTTAATTTTGGCAAAAGATATAAATTTAAAAATTCACTTAGGGTAGATAATAGAATTAATATATAATACAATTGGCAGGAACACATAAGCCAGAAGATGAATGTTTGTGTTTGTGTGTGTAAGTCATAAATTCTGACTAGTTGGAGGGATTAGGAAACACAAAGCCTTAGTACAACTCAAATTCTAGTCATATGAGCTATTCCAGGATCGTATATACATTATAGTAAAATATTAATAAATATTCTAACAATATTTACTAAAATGACACCAACCATGAAATTAATGTTATTTAGGTAACCCATGTCAAATTGGTTTGGTAACTACAAGTTTCGAAGTTCGATTCTTCATGAGAGAAGTTGTGGCCTTCTTGGTTTGAGCCATCAGTTATGAGAAATTGAAATTGGTTTATCTCCTTGTAGTCCTTACCGACTAGGTAGGTCTCATGGTCAACTTCACATAGAAAGCACCTTCATGTAGCGGTTGCAGGCTAGCTTTCCTGTGAATCAATGGTTATTTAGTTAAATTTATGTTCAAGTACAATATTTTTTTATTTATGTTGAAGTTATCATTCATGTCTTGCTAATTTTTTTCCAATAGGATTGGACCTGAGTAGTTTCTGCCCTTGAAAAAGTCACTGGAAATTGTGAAGTCATTCAGTTACTTTCAAGCTGAAGGTTAGTATGTAGTGTTTACAGGATGAAAATTACCAATTGGTATACCATGGACTAGTGTTCATATTGCATTGTGAACCCTGAATAAAAAATTATAGTTCTAAAATTATGTCTTTCATCGTACATTATTGTGCCTTCTAGTGCACAATTAATTTTATGCCTTACAATGCATATTATCTGGCTAATGAAACAAATCTACATACAACATATTTATTACGGAGTATATTGTTTTGGGAATAAACTCCAAGTAAAAGAAGTTCTACACTTTTTTGCCTTTCAGTAAGAAGTTGAATCAATAGATCATATTGTTTGTCACATTTATCTAGATTGATTTGATATTTGAAAGAAAGAAAGAAAGAAAAGAAGATGATTGTAAGATAACTTATTGATTTGTTTACTTGGGACTTGAAAGACTTTGGAGTCACATTTATCTAGATTGATTCGATATTTGAAAGAACAAAAAAAAAAAAAAACCGAAAAAGATGATAGTACAAAAAATATTGATTTGTTTACTTCGGACTTGAAAGACTTTGGAGCTACATTTATCCGAGATTTCATGAGATTTACTTTATTACGGACTATGGAGTATTCAAGTCGCACAATATTATGTAAGAATAATTGATTATTTATATCAATTATTTTTAATAATTTATTTTCAACTGATAAATAATATAATCAATATTTTAAATAATTTTTTTTTTCATAAAATTTAAATTTAATTCATTCTCAATTCTTTTTAATAAACTAAATCAGTTGTTAAATTGTTTATCAGGAACATAATTCTCAAAATTTCTATTGCATTATTGCGATTTTAATTGTGTCAGATTGCATTGAGAAAGTCAAAATCAGAACATGGTTAAAAATTCAAAAATTATTTATACATGTATTAAACAGTTAAAAATTAAATTTATCATTTTATAATAGAGAAAATTCATCTCATATTTTCATGTAA
This sequence comes from Ipomoea batatas, assembly GCA_002525835.2. Classification (NCBI taxonomy): domain Eukaryota; kingdom Viridiplantae; phylum Streptophyta; class Magnoliopsida; order Solanales; family Convolvulaceae; genus Ipomoea; species Ipomoea batatas. The sequence goes on from CM008344.1 coordinate 19,227,442, forward strand.
TCAACATTACAAGTTTACAACAAACCCAACATTCACAAAATGACCAATTTGTCCTCTAATAATTTGATAAATCAAAATAAAATTTTAATGGACTGTTTTCAAAAAAAAAATGTAATGGACTAAAACAACCATTTTTAACATAATTAAAGTGGAAAAGTTTTATAGAACAATAATTTATGAATTGAGTCTACAATTTATGCATAATTAATGTACTAATTAAAATCGCTATTTTCCCTTTTTGCTATGTATACTATCAAATTCTATTTCATCATCACTTTTACTTTTGATGTGACAAACAATAATAACATATTTTCATCACATAGGTCCCTAAAAAATTGTCCGTATCAAGAATTTTTCGAAGGGAGTAAAAAAATATAATCTACGTAATATTTTTCCAAGATATAAGCATGTCATGATTTAATTATATATAAACTATAAGTGTGAGTGAAATATACCTAAAATAATTTGTAAAGTTTGTTGGAGAATTTCGGATAAGAGGAGAAAACAGGAGAGGAAATGAGATCTTCAGGCGTGATATCACTTTCCTATAAGCTTTTAATCTTTCCTCTATGAAAGCAACGAGGTATCAAGATTAAATCTTATGGGATACAAGAAGATGAAAACAAAGTTCTTAGGTTGCTTGATAAGAACTTACTGAGAGTTATTGAACTGTGATATATCAAGATATCATGCAAAATGAAATTGCGTATTTGATCAGATGACACTCCTAGATTCTAACTGTTAGGAGTAGTTACTGGAAGTTCATACCAGTTAAAAAACTTACTTCCAAAGATATATATGAAATATATTGTTTTGGGTTTGAATACTCTGGTTTACGTACGTAAGTTTTGTACCCAAATATGAAATTATGATTTTAAATAATCATATTCATATTTTAATAGCTCAAATATCTTCAATGCATTTTGAACATGCAAATTAAGATACTAACTCATGCGTACGTAACCGAATTCTTATTCATGCATGCAAACTTTTAACTGAAGTTTCGAGACATCAAATGCCTTCTACATTCACGAGACATTGAGACATCGAGAGGTAAAAAGCATCCCTTACATCCAATGCATGCAACTTTGATTCAAACTATTATATACATATTTTAATATCTCACATGCATGTGAACATGCAAAACAAGAAATATTAAAATACACAAGTACAAGCATTGAAATAGAATGAACACAAAGTGAAATGTTCTTGCATGTTCGAGAGATACATCACCATATTCGAGAGGTAAAAAGCAGTACGCATATTGTCTTTGAGACATTGTTTCCATGCGGACCTGCGAGACATCGATAAAACGATTCACGCAAAACTCAGTTCGAGACATCGTTATTCCTCGAACCGATCTCTCGTGCGAACCGACCTCTCGAGGCATCTCTCGCGATCTCTCGAACATCTCGAGATTTCTCAAATAACCCAAAACATCTCTACCAAACTCAATAATATTTTACTACCCCACAACTCCAAAATATTATTTAAGCTTTTCATGGTAGACACCTGAACCATTAATCTCATTACTATATAAATATCCAACAAAGTTTAGTGAATAATAATGAGTCAAGATTTTCTCTACATCAGTTCTCTATTTTTATTTTCCTCTAAATTGTTAATTACTTGGACAATTGGACTAACAAAAAACCTATTTATACGAGAGTGTAGTACTGTAGCATGGCCGTATGACTGACAAATTCATCAACAACCATGCCATAAAATCATAAATGTCTCATTATATATTTGTCTCAGATTGGGTCACCCCACTTGCTCAAAACTCGACAACCAAACAATTATGTTACAAATATCTCATTCTGCATGTCTCAATCAACTTGCTCAAGACGGCAAGACTCATGTCAACTTTATTTTGTACAATAAATATATAAAAGAGAAAATATTGGATGCTTTGATCGACTTGATCGCACATAATATTTTTTGATCTTTTTAGTATTGTTTATATTTTATGTGTAGTTTAGAAGTTATTACATAAGAATGGAGTTTGCACAATGCACAATTTTGGTTAATGATTGCAAGTTTCACTACTCATCAAAAAAAAAAATTGATGTATCGTCAATCATAATGATAAGCCGTGAATTAACCTATTACTATTTTTTAGTAGCTAGAAGACTAACCTCCGTCCCAATGATCAACACACTAAGTGGTAGGAGACTGGCCAAATGGTTTGCTCCATTCACTTGGGTAGGGATTGAACCCCCAACCTCATGCTTAAGGGACGAGGTGCTGAACCACCACACCAACCATGTTGGTTATTAACCTATTACTATGCTTTAATTATACTAACTTCTAAGTGAATGTTAGGTGTTTGTGCAAGAACAAAGCGTATTTCAGGTGTTTATGGCTCAAGGATTGAAAACCAGGACTTAGGCATGTTGGAGCGTAAAATGTAAGCAAATCGGGATGATTTCAAGGCAAAATGGTGCAAGAATGAATGGCCAAAATCATAGCAAAGTTCAACGGAGCAACGGAGAAAGGAGTTAAGTCAAGCCGTGCCACCAGGAGGATGTCAAGCTGCTGGTCACACCGTGACCAGCAGAGTGACGTCCTTGACAACATTCTGATTAGTTGTCAAGCTGCTGGTCACACCTTGACGACTGTTGATCAGAAAGTTATTATGGAAGTTGAAAAGTGTGTTTTTCAAGGTGAAGGTGTGAATGTATAGTGATGAATGAAGGGATGTCGTCTTCTAGGAAGGCGTAAGGGAATCGGTAAGCAAGTGGACTAAGCACAAGGGCTAGAAGTGTTTGAAAGCTAGTCCTAAGCAATTGTGTGTGTGAATCATGCTAAGAACAAAACAATTAAAGCAAAAGAGTATGAAACAATCAAATGGAAAGGGGATTCGAACCAACCTAGCTCTCAAGCATGCTCACCCTCGATTTCCTAATGTCCTAAGATTTGGCAACGCAAATTGGACACAAATGAGACAAGATCACAAGTGCCAATAATGCCACTCTCGTGGACAATGGCCTCTCTCCTATACCTTAGCCTCATTCTCATAAGAGCTAGGTTAGAAGAGGCATTTCATCAAACACTTGATGTGCCTCTTGCCTTCCACTCTCCCTTTTCTCAAAGGTGAGAGGGAAATGCGAATGGTGAGGGCTTACACACTCCCTACTCTCGTAGGTGAGTGTTCTTAACCTAATCCTCTAGTGCAACCGACCTAGTTGGCATAGAGTCAAAACATACATCCCAATTCACAATCAAACATCCAACAAGCATAGCTCAACCCTAGATTTAAGAACTTTAGAGCTCAAGGGAAATTATGCATGATTAATTGATTCAAATCCACAAAAAGATCTAGCTACTCATATCTAGAATTGAAATCATATCAAAGATGCAATTGAATTATCAAAGCAATCAAATCAACAATCAAATCAACAACTAAGAATTGAAATTCAAGAGTAGGAATTGAAACTTTACTTGAATTTGAAGTAGTAATCTTGAGTAAACTTGATCAATACAAACTTGAAGTGTAGATTCCTCTCTAAATCTAGCTAGGTAACTTGAATTTGGATTGCAATTGAGCTATGAATGGGAGAGATTTGAGAGCTAAAACCTAGAGAGAGAAATATTCTAAAGTGGAGTGATGATCTATGATTGGAAGTGTTGGATCCCCCCTGAAAATTGGCTCCATCATCCTTTTAAACAAGTGAATAACCGCCAATTTTCCGCGATGGACGCCTGGCTGGACGCGCATCCACTGGCGCGTCCAAGGCGTGCTACTGTTCTGCTTTGAAAACTTCAGAGAGTTGAATTCTGGACGCCACCTTGGACGCGCGTCCAAGGCTGGACGCCACCTTGGACGCGCGTCCATGAGCGTGTCCAAGGCAGGATTCTGTTCTGCTTTGAAACTTCAGAGAGATAAACTTTGGACGCCACCTTGGACGCGCGTCCAAGGCCTATTTCGTCCTCCAACTTTGTCTTGTGAATTCTTCTCCAAAATATTGCCATTTTCTGTCTTTAAGCACTTCTTTTTACCTACAAAACAATCGGTAAAGTGTGGAACGGGGTACGATGACAATATAAAGTATTCTAATGCAATATAGGATTAAATCACTCATCAAAGCCATGATTTATGCACTAAACGATCCAAGAATAACCTTATGAAGTTGGCATCTTTTGCACTTATCAGAAGTCAAGGTGGAGGTCACGTCGTGACCTCCACCGTGACCAAGCAATTTGGTGGCGGTTTTTGGGCGTGATTTCATCAAGTATAAATAGTCATAGGCTTTATTTTCAGTTTATCTTTCTATTTTTCTAAGTCTTCTTTAGGTTTTCTCTTCACAAACACATTAGATCATCTATCCATTGTAATTCCATTAGATTTGAAGAAGATTTAGAGAAGAACTATCCATTGTAATTATCAATTTCACTACAATTTCATATTCAAACATTATTTATTCATTCAAGTAAGAGTTCAACTTCTTCTTTCAATTCTTAAATTTCTTTTGCATTTAACTTCATTGCCTATTATTCCAATTGCTTTAGTTTATAATTTCATTATGAATGCCTATACTTACATGAATTAAATTGCTTAGCCTAGGTTTTTCATTGCCTTTAGAGTGAATATATATGATTGTGATATTAGGGAATTACTTGACTCTTGTTTGATTATGGCCCAATTATGCCAGAGATGTTTGGAATTGGAGTTTCACCTATGAGAATAGGGATTCACCATAGCCAATCCTTTCACATTTCTAACTTGCCCTTGAGAAATAGATTATGCACACAATGTGCTTGATTAAATATCTCACTGCACCTAGTCTAATTGCTATGAGAATGTGATTAAACTTTGGTGGTAACCAATATCCACGAGAGTGGCATTGGCATTGACTTGATTCCCTCATTTCATTGTTAAGCGTTGATTAGCCTAGAACCTTAGAACACTAGAGAAGCATTTTAGCATTGCCATTTGATTTAAATCATCTTCTTGATCATTTTTTATTTCTCAAATCAATTACTTGTTTTATCATTATCTCATGCAATCAAATATATCAATTCAGTGAGCTTTCAAACGCTTTATGATGTCGTGCTTAGCCCCTTGCTATTCAAATCCTTCCTAGCCATTTCCAGAGGACGACACTCACTAATCAAACCACTAAAAATACAACTTTCACATAACGTGTTAGGTTAATAAAAATAAAATCAATTTTGATTAAACTTTTTTTGTGTGTATATATATATAGGATCCGGGGTGAGTGTGTTGAAAGATGCTGCTCACCCTGCATTAATTAATATGTAGAAAATTAATTACACGAGTTTGCACCCCTGCGCGCAAGAGAGAAAACCTCTATGCCATAGAAGTCAATTAACCTTAAAAAGGCTCTTGTATTTATAGTGGGGCAAATCTTCATTCCCAACTAATGTGGGACAAAGCTACATAAGCTTTTCCTTACTTCAAATTCCATCTCAAATGGGTCTACTTTTAGAACGAATTTCTCATTCACCCATTATTCATTTTGAGCGTACAATATATGGATCTCTTCGTCTAACTACAAAGAACCTGAATCCACATTGACCTGACACAAATCGGATGTGGACCCCACTTTAAATTATACCACAAAATGAGACATATGAAACACTAGTTACTCCGTATAACTTTTCACATAAAAGTAAGTATTTTTTTTTTTTTGAAAAGAACATAAAAGTAAGTATTTGATCCTTATAATTTGTAAAACAAATTTTGTCAATTTTGATTTTATTTTATTTTTAAATGAAGTGGCGCGTTATGCTATGATTCAATGCACTACTAGTGTACAAGACTCATAATGACACACAGTCACACACAGTGAGGCACATGTATATCACACAGTCGCACACAGTGAGGCACATGTATATAAGTTGAGCTCTAGTACATGAACTCCCTCATTTTTACACTTTCATTTTTACTCTCTAATGTGATAATATATAATAAGTTTTCTTCACTCTATGGGTCAAAAAGTAAAATATCAACATTAAATGGAGTAAAAGTCGGGAGTAGAATTTAGGAGTAGAAGTAGTATTTTGCATATAAGTTAACACTGCAAGTGATCTTCCCCAGAATTCAAGCATGTCAGCCTCCATGTTCACAATCCTCATACCAATTATACTCTTCTTCTATCCTATATTTCTTGAAGCACAGAGTGGGCATCTTCCTCAAGATGAATGTGAGCCTCATCTCTGTGTTGTTTTCTGGTTGACTATGAAATTACATGCAAATTGCATATTTATTAACAAGTAGCTTTAATTTTGTTGAATGTATGTATATGGAAGTATATGCACTTAAGGAAATAGCTAATCAAATGGGGAAGAAGGATTGGGATTTTAGCCTAAATCCTTGTGGCAACAACTCCAACTGGTTGGCACCACAAAGCATAGATACACCTCTCTACACTAATAATCTCACTTGCGATTGTAACTTCCCTGCTCGTATTTGCCATGTGCGATTCATGTAAGCTTTTCCTCCTCAACTCCATCCATCTCTCATTAAGTTACTATTTTTTTCCCCACTTTTGTTGGAATGATTTTGGGACTTTTTTTTTTTTTTTTTTACACCTGACTACCTGAAGAAGTGAAGAGTTTGGAATGATTGTGTTAAGTGTTATTAGTGTTCAAAAAGTTACTGTTAACTCTATTGTTAACCAGTTGGTCTGCCTTCTCCTTTGCCGCAGAAGGCAACCAAACGACACCGATGATCTTTTCGTTGGTGCTATTGGTCAGAATATAGTCGGAGACCTGTCAGAGATTCACCGGAACCCTTGTACCTGTAATATGGTTAAGAGTTTAATTGCAAACTTTGACAGTTTAAGGCCTAATTGATTAAAGTTCAACGACATATTTGACCATTTTCCCTAAAAGTTAATATGGTGAGAAAAATGAAAGTACAAGAATGGGATTAATGAATTAAAAAAAAAAAACCCATTAAAATTAAAAGCCGATGGTTTTAACCCACTCTTATCGGGTAAGTAATAATTTTTTTTTTTTGACATTTACCAACCACTCCTCTACAAGCAATTGTCAAATTATGTAACATAATCATGATTAAGCTAATTGCCAAACAACCCCAATACTTTATGTTGTATAAAGATGAAGTTACTTAAGGTTACTAGTGCACCCTCATGGTTCTAATACTCTCTATGGTTGTGTAAGCAGAAATTTGAGAGGACAAGATCTGCAAGGTGTCCTCCCTCCTGCCTTGGTGAAATTGCCATTTCTCAAGAGAATGTACAAATTAAACACTTTCTACATTTATGCAATAATCACCTCTTCTTATACATATTCTTTGCTTGATTATTAGTATTATTTTTTGTAGTGACCTCAACCGCAATTACTTAAGTGGTACAATTCCCCTGGAGTGGGCTTCTATGAAGCTGGAACTTATGTAAGTTGTATTGTGTATTATAACCTAAGCTATATAAATGTAAGTTATCTGCTAGTCCATGCTAAAGAAGGGAAAATTTGCAGATCTGTTGCTGTGAATCGATTGTCAGGCCAATTCCAAAATACTTAGGAAATATTAAAACTCTTACATATTTGTATGTTCTCTTGCTCCTATATATCACTCTACTTACACAAGTAAAACTTTTTTTTTTAAACTTTTTATTATGAGGAACTTATTGTTTGTGTTTTGTTCTAACAACAAATTAAATAAACTTTCAGAAATTTGAAGTACAATATGTTCAATGGAAGTGTTCCACCTGAGCTTGGGAAACTTGTCAACTTACAAAATTTGTAAGCCTTTGTTAATCAAATTAAATAAAAGAATCTTTCTCATCATATATGGGCTGATTTTTTATTTTTTATTTTTTTTTTGTTCTCGCTTGTCTTCACGATTAATTAGTGGTTTTCACGCTTCTGTAGCTTTCTTAGTGGTAATTATCTCACAGGTGAATTGCCAAAAGAACTTAATGCTCTCACAAAATTGATAGAATTGTAAGGGCGTCATCATGCTCACTTGTTTATTCCTAATTTATGAACCTCGTTTCTTGTTTCCTCTACACTTTATGCTCATTTGTCATGTGTTCATCAATGCAGTAGGCTTAGCAGTAATAACTTCACTGGGAGACTGCCTAGCTTTCAAAGTTTCAAAAACCTTCAAAAATTGTAAGCATTCAAATCTAACACTATAAAATTGAAATCATTTCTTATCGACAAGCATATATAATTGGCAGAGAGGTTCAAGCAAGTGGTTTTGAAGGACCCATACCTCAAAATATTTCTGTATCGACAAGCTTTACAGAACTGTGAGTTAAGATTTCCTTTGACGATTTAGTTAATATTCACACACACGCTTTGTTTATAGCATAACTTTCTATCATTACGATCCACAAACTAAAATGTAGTTGTCAATTACATGAATCTGCAGTAGAATCAGTGACCTAAATGGAGGTGGTGTCTCCAGATTTCCTACATTTACCAATATGACAGCCATGACAAAATTGTGAGTGA
>CM008344.1:19254661-19269278 GCA_002525835.2 Ipomoea batatas
TAGAAAAAAGGGATCACAGGAAAACGGTAATATATGCATTCACAAATCACATTTTCATCTACTCTCTAATTTTAAATGGGAAGCTTGGACTTTATGACCACTTGTGTATGCCCTCACATCATATAGAAACAAATATCTACAAATTCAAGGTTATTTGGATTGGTATTAGAAAACAATCTTAAGCTTGTTGAAAAAATATATATGCCCTGCAGATTCATTCTGAAACATTTTTTTTGCATGCTCTAGCAAAATTTTTATAATGATTGTCCTTGCAGAACTAGGAGGCCTTGATATACAAACTGGTCTTTTTACCTTTCAACAAATTAAAGCCGCTACTAACAACTTTGATGTTGCAAATAAGATTGGGGAAGGTGGTTTTGGGTCTGTTTACAAGGTATAAAAAATATATTCATAATCTGTTAATTCATACCTTTTGTATTTCGACTTACTACGGATGCTTATGTTTGATGATGTTGAATTTTCTCGTGTATAAAATCAGGGTACATTATTGGATGGTACAATTATTGCCGTGAAGCAACTCTCATCCAAATCAAGTCAAGGCAATCGTGAATTTCTGAATGAAATAAGCATAATATCTTGTTTGCAACATCCTAATCTTGTGAAACTTTATGGGTGTTGTGCCGAGGGAAAGCATTTGTTGCTGGTGTATGAATACTTGGAAAATAATAGTCTTGCCCATGCTCTTTTTGGTATGTTTGAAATCTTAATAATTTTGCCTGCTAGTTGGAATAAAAAAGAAAAAACCATATGCTAATAAACTAAACAAAGGGAATCATTTTTTGTACCTAGAAAAGTGAGGATTCAGTTTATTTTATCATGTTAAACATGGCAATTCTGATTTAAGAGTTAATTACAGGTCGAGAAGATTGTCCGCTGAAATTAGATTGGGGTACTAGACAAAGAATTTGTGTCGGTATTGCAAAAGGCTTAGCTTTCCTACATGAAGAATCAGAGATAAAGATTGTTCATAGAGACATTAAATCGACCAATGTGCTTCTTGATAAAGAACTTAATCCGAAAATTTCTGACTTTGGTCTAGCTAAACATGATGATAATGATGATGATGAGAAGACACACATTAGCACAAGAGTTGCTGGAACAGTGTAAGATGTTATTACAATGTCTCATCCATTTTGTATTTCCAAATTGAGCATATAGTTGAAGGAAATAGTTACTCTTCTTTCTTTTATGTTGTCAACAGAGGATACATGGCTCCTGAATATGCATTGTGGGGCTACTTAACATTCAAAGCTGATGTCTATAGTTTCGGGGTGGTGACTCTAGAAATTGTTGTGGGGAAGAACAACGTGAAGTATCGTTCCGATGATGAGAACTGCGTTTGCCTCCTTGATTGGGTGAGATATCAATATTACCGAACTAATAATTCATTGATGGCATACATGTCAAACTAATTGGCCTGTTCTAATTATATTTTATTGTATTTAATGAACAATTTTAAGGCACTTGATCTTCAAAAGAAAGGAAACCTAATAGAGCTAATGGATCCAAGGCTGGGTTCTAATTATGACAAAGAAGGTGCACTCAGAATGATCAAAGTGGCTTTGCTTTGTACTAATCCTTCTCCAGTCCTTAGGCCATCCATGTCTACAGTAGTCAAAATGCTTGAAGGCCAGGATGATATTCTTGAGTACAAATCCGATCTACATGAATTTAATTTTCAAGCAATGAGAGATCGTTATGATGAAATGACAGTTCGCTCAAGTGATTCTTCTAGCAAAGTAGGTTTTTCTTCATCATATGCAAATTAATAGTAGAAATATGTTAATGCATCCAAAAAATACAAGAAATTGTACTTTAAATTTTCTGAATCACTGGTTGTGCTGCCAAGTATCATTGACCAACATCTCAGAGTGCAGATAACCTACAAAACGATTACACTATTCCATGACCCTTCAAGGTTTATATGGTTTGATCTGCCAAAGGATTATGTAAAGTAAAAGTGCTTGCAGATTATGCAAAGGGCTTGATAATTGTGTGGAAAGAAACAAACAGAAAAGGATACCAATTGTCCATTATTCTAGGGAGATAGATACACTATCGATATTGAAAAAATGATAGACCGGATACTAGCTAACTGATATGGAGTTTTTTATTCCCAAACTAGGTACTTTCATATCTTATGTATCAAAGTATGTTAGTTTTAAACTTATTTCCTAAACTAGGATATACCATATCGATGCTATATATCACATACTTTGTCTCTTTATCATTCTCACATGACACACTTTGTCATATTGTACACATGCAATATAATGTCCAATAGTTATCCCGTACTAGGTCCACCTTTCAAGGTGGATCCATTAGAATTTACATACTAAAAATTTGAATTGTGAACATTTAGAATGTAAATTGTGTATTTTAGACCCGAGTTCACAGAATAATTTGCCGCAAACAATGTCATAATCTTTAGAAATTATATTAAGTAAAAATAATTCTTTTTCCCTCTTGAATTATATGTTTATAACATTTTTTCCCCTGAATTATTCATGTATCCACATTATCCTCCTCAATTATTTTGAAAGTAACAATTTCCTCTCTATATTTTAAATGAACATTGATACCTATAAAATAAAAGTAAAATAGGTATTTCAAGTCACTTTTCTTTTCTAGCAAATTATTGTTTATATTGAGGGATCAGAATAAATACAAAGAATAACAAACACCATTTGCAAATATTATAATTAATTATATTATACTTTTTTGCAAATATTATAATTAATTATATTATACTTTTAAACTAATGCTAGTAACATAATTAAGACTTAATTAATACAAAACTAGCATTACTGAATTATTTGTGTTTAAGTCTTAATTTTGTTACTAGCATTAGTTTAAACTTGTAATTATGATAATAAAATTTACAAATGGTGTTTGTCCTTCATCGCATTTATTTTGATTTCCACATATAAGCAATAATTTGTTGAAAAAGAAAAATAATTAAAATACTTATTTTGGCCTTATTTTTAAAGGTACAAATGTCCATTTAACATAAACAGAGAAAAATCGCATAATAAAGTTTGTGAACGGGTTTACCTAGCTAGCACATATTCTTAGGTAGTGGTTGTGAGTTTCACTTATCACCCAAATAATATACTCTAAATTTTGTGAACTGGTGGAGCAGGATTCTAATACCTAAATAATGGTCATGAGTTCGGTTCCTGTAAACACCCTCTCGGTCGAGCCCGTCGCAATGATATTTCTAGTGCGGTTTACCTCGATCTCTTATTTGGTTTGCGGGTTATTGCATATAAACAATGTTTACTAGTATACACTCTAAGATAGTGATTGTGAGTTTTCCTCGTCACCCAAAAAATAATATACTAATTTTTGTGAGTTTATTTTATTTTGGGAAAAGGGTTAAATAGACCCTCGATCTTTACCTAAAAAATCAATTAGGCCACTAAACTTTTTAAAGTAGCAATTAAACCCATCAACATTGTATTTTGGTGGAATAAAATCTAAAAATCGATTAGTGACATGCGATAGCAGGTCACTAGGGTTCTGATAACCTCTGGCAACACTCTGGAGCTATTTTCGACAACAAATTGACAAGCCACTGGTCGGCTTCAATGGCTTCCAATAAGGGTTCGCTGATCCCGGCCCAATCGTTTAAAAATTTTACGGACCTAATTGATTTTTTAGGTAAACTTTGAGCGTCTATATATTTGACATTTTTCCCTTTAGTTTTTGGTCATAGGACTATAGTGTTATTTTCTTTCATTTTTTTTTAAATTAATTTATTTCATTTTTAATCTTTTACCTTAAAAGTGGAGGATTTTACGTACGCTACCATTATCGACAATTTATACCATGGACCAAGGTCCACATAACATTATGGACCATGGATTGAAACAACGAGGTACAGAATTCATACTCAGCTCACTCGTAAGGTACATCATTTCACAACACAAAACACAAAAAGTCACAACACAAGACACATAGCATAACATTATGGACCCAGCTGGATTGAAAAGACAAGGTACAGAATTCATACTCGTAAGATACAGAATTTCATAACACAAGACACAAAAAATCATAACACAAGACACATACGCATGTTATATATTTACTTATTTTTAAAATCTAATTTAGGTACATAATTTATGTTCCTAGGCACAAAATTTTACAACACAAACACAAAAATTCATAACATACGACACAGTTACTAATTTGTTCCACGTACAGAATTTTTACCGGTACAGAATTTCATAACTCACAACACAAAAAGTTATAACACAAAAATTGTCTTGCGTTATGCATTTTTGTGTTTCATGTTATGTAATTCTGTACCTTAAGCATATGGATTCTGTACATGAAATAAAGTAAATATAACATGTGCTTTTGTGTCTTGTGCTATGCGTTTTTGTGTCTTGTGTTATGCATTTTTGTGTATTTTGTTATGCAATTCTGTATCTTAAGAATATTGATTATGTATCTAAACTAAAGTAAATATAAAACATATGTATTTGTCTTGTGCTATGCGTTTTTGTGTATGAATTTTGTACTTGAAATAGATTAATATTTGTGTAACACACAACATATTATGTATGTCTTATTTTACGAATTTATGTCAAGTTTGTATTATGAAATTATGTGTCTATATGACATATATTATCTACATAAATCCGATTTGAGAACAAGTAAATATATAATATGATTATGTGTCTTTGTGTTGTGAGTTTTTGTGTCACATGTTATGAAATTCTGTACCTCGAGAGTATTGATTCTTTACCTAGAATAATAAATAAAAATTTGTGTTGAAACATGAGAAACGGGAACTACAGAATCCGTTAAAGCTTAAATATCAAAATGACGTGTTTTGATATAGGGTCTATAATGCTATGTGAAACTTGTTCCACAATATAAATTGCCCCGAACATCACGTAAATGTTTCATTATATCTTGCCCCAAGGGTTACGGCAGTAGCTGAAAACTCACTGTCAAGTAGGCATGACCACGGTTCGGTTTCGGTTCGGTTCCGGTTCCGAACCGGCGGTTCCCGGTTCCGAAATTGGACGAACCGGAACCGAACCTTACGGGTACGGTTCCAAGTACGGTTTGGAACCGGCGGTTCCGGTTCGAACCGCCGGTTCGAACCGGATTTTTTTTAAAAAAAAATTGTAATTTTTTTTTAATTTTTAAAATTATCCAAATTCAACAATTAATATTTTTTGTAGAAAAATTTTCATTCTAAAATGTTTTTAAAATAGTTATATTAAATATTTAAACTTCAAAGTTAAACTATATTTAAAAAAATTGTTATAGTTGAATTTTAAAATGTTATTTAATGTTTAAACATTAATCAAATAATAATTAAACTTTAACTAAATAATAAATAATAATTAAAAATAATTTTTTTTTAATATTTTCCGGTTTGGAACCGGAACCGTCCGGTTCCGAACCGGAACCGGCGGTTCCGGTTCCAAACCTTAAGGGAACCGGAACCGGAACCGTATAGGTTCCGGTTCTTAACCGGAACCGGAACCGTCCGTACGGTTCCGGTTCCGGTCCGGTTCCAACAGTGCGCGGTTCGGTTCGAACCTTCCGGTTCGAACCGAACCGTGGTCATCCCTACTGTCAAGCGGATAATAATAAAGCCAAAACTCATTGACTCATAGTCAACTGCTATTTTCTTTCTTTCTATTTTTTTTTTTATTGGCAAAGGCTGTTTTATTCTTTCTATGATTCTTTTATTTATTATGTACAATGAAGGTATAAAATAATACACTTATTGCAGCTGATCTTCCCCAGAGCTCAGCCATGTCAACTTCCAGGTTAATCATCCTCGTAGTAATTATACTCTTCTTTAATGCAACATTTCTTGAAGCACAGAGTGGGCATCTTCCTCCAAATGAATGTGAGCCCCCTCAGCTCTCTACTGTTTTCTTCATCATATATTATGAATTAATTTCAATAGTGCAAATTAACATCTACCTTTAATTTGTTGAATGTATATGGAAGTAAATGCACTGAAGGAAATAGCAGATCAACTGGGGAAAAAGGATTGGGATTTTAGACTAAATCCTTGTGACAACAACTCTAACTGGATGACACCAAAAAGGAACGATACGCCTCAGTACAATAATACTCTCACTTGCGATTGTAGCTTCCCCGGTGGCATTTGCCATGTTCAAAGCATGTAAGCATTTCCTTCTACCCAATTTTTGTTGTTATGCTTTTGATACTTTTGTGAGATCAAATAATATGAACTATATAGGATTTAAACTCGGGACATAGTTGATGTTTGTTGTTCCCCGAATATTTTGTCCCTCACTTCTACTGAATGTTCTGAGCAGTGAGAGGTAGAGGACCTTAAATAGATTAAGAGTATCAATGAAACAATCCAAATGTTTCCTACTGTTTTGTTCTTCCTAAAGAGGTTGAATCTCCAACCTTCCTACTGTTTTATTGTTTACACCAATAGGTTTCATCTCCTAATGAAGGTGATAGGTTTGAAATTGTCGGATGATGAAACCTTTCATTGGGTTTCAGATGAAACCTTTCATTCTTCCATTTGGTACTAACACCAAACTCAAAGTACAGGATAGCACCAATTATAATATAATGATATGTTCTCATTAGTGCGAGTAGTATCCATTATGATCAAATGCAAACTACCTTCAAGCATTTAATTAGGAAACAAAAAACTTAATGAAATAAACCATATGTTTATTTCAAGATCAACTGAAGTATTTTCCCAATTAATTAAAGTGTACACACTTAAATGAGAAAATTTATGAATGCAAAAGAATTTCATATTAGATCGAACTAATCTAATGTATATATACAAATTATAAAGTGGGTGAAAGCTAAGTCCCATCTTTTTAGCAAGATCCTTGAATTTAAATGGAGGCATGCCTTTAATTAGTCAAGGATATGCTAACATCAACTCAATACTGATGTGCTCAATTACCACAATTTTTTCTTAAAACACACGCTCCCTAATAGCTAAGAACTTGATGTCGATGTGCTTACTTTGACTCTCACTTTTGTCGTTCTTAACTAAGAAGACTGCAGTTGAGTTGTCACAATAGATTCTTAATGGCTTAGATATAGAATCCATAATTCTAAGCCTAGAGATGAAATTCTTAAGCCATACACCTTGTGAAGTAGTCTTGAAGCAAGAAACGAATTGAACTTGGCTTCCATGGTAGAAGTAGTTACTAAAGACTGTTTAACACTTCTCCATGAGATAGCTCCACCGCCCATGATAAATACAAACTCTGAAGTTGATTTTCGAGAATCAACACATCCAGCAAAGTCCGCATCAAAATATCTAACATATAAGCTTATAGTCTTTAGTACCTCTAAGGTACCTTAGTACTTTTTTTTACAGCTTTCTAGGGATCCATGCCTGGATTATGCAGGTATTGTCCTAGCATTCCGATAGCAAAAACAATTAATGTCCGGTCTCGTACATAGTTGAATGTATCCAAGACACCCAACCGCTTCTACATATGAAATATCTTTCATAGACTCTTTCTCCAGGTCGCTCTTAGGGCATTGGTCTAAATTGAATTTATCTCCTTTTGCTATTGGATCAACATTTGGTGAACAATTCTACATATGAAATCTTTCCAAAACATTATTTATATAGGTTTCTTGCGAAAAACCTAGTATGCGCCAAAATCTATCCCTATGAATCTTTATGCGAATGACATAAAATGCATTACTCATATCCTTCATATCAAAGTTTTCATAAATGAATTGTTTCACGTCGCGAGGCATCCCCATATCATTAGTGGCAAGTAAGATGTCATCCACATATAAATAAGAAAACAAATTTTACTCCACTCGGAAATGAAGAAATAACCCCGTCAAACTTAATGTACCATTGGCGAGAGGCTTGTTTTAAACCATATATGAATTTCTTAGACTTACACACTAAATTCTCACCACCTTTAGAAGCGAGTCCTTCAGGTTGTTTCATATAAACTTCATCTTCTAGACCACTATTAAGAAAAATAGTTTTCACATCCATTTGTTGCAACTCAAGATTAAAATGTGTAACTAAAGTGATAATCACTTGAAGAGAATCTTTCTTTAATACTAGAGAAAAAATCTCCTTGTAATCGATACCTTCTTTCTGAGTAAACTCCTTAGCAACAAGCATGGCCTTAGCTTGTATCTCTCGCTATTACCTAATAAATCTCTTTTGGTTTTAAAACCCATTTACAGGCAATAGCCTTGGCCCATTAGGTAACTCAACAAGGTCCCAAACTCCTTTACTTTTCATGTATGGAATTCATTTCATCTTTCATGGTTTCTAACTACAAATCAAACTGTATACAAGTCATGGCTTGTGAAAACGTTCCATGATCATTTTCGACTTCAATGTCAGATTCTTGTAGATACAATACATAGTAACTAAGTAATGCTGAATGTCTTGCCCGAGTAGACCATATTAATGTTGGACCACCAGTACCTTGAGAAGGTTGCGGGGCAACTAGCTCTTTAGGAATTAGGAATAGAAATCCTAGATTGCCTCATATTAGGAGTCATTGTTACCTTAGAATAATAAGCCCTAATCCTACTACATTAGGAATGATGAGCCCAATCATTACTACATAGTACATACATTGTGAATTGTGAATATGCAAAAGTTGCTCATTCTTTCTTGGGCCGGTCCATGTGGCCCAGGCCCCTTTGGTTGACTATTCCGTTTCGTCAGCGTAATATATCATCGGTAAATTATGCTATGGACCCGGGTCCACCTTGTAAGGTAGATCTGGGTCTATGTTCACAAATTTAGAACTCTATTTTTACAAATTTAGAACTCTATGTTCACAAATTTAGAACTCTGTTCACAATTTTAGATCGCAATATACAAAATTACATTACTCAATATTCACAATTTTTGAACTCTATATTCACAATTTTGTTATATAGATTCAAAAATTGTGTTATACTGTTAAACATAAAGTTATGAAATTGTGAACATAGAGTTATAAAATTGTGAACGTAGAGTCATGAAATTGTGAACGTAGAGCTACGAAATTGTGAACATGAAATTATGAAATTATGAACATGAATTTATAAAACTGTGAACATGAAGTTATGAAATTGTGAACATGGAGCTGTAAAATTATGAACATGCAGTTATTAAATTGTGAACATGGATCCGGGTTCACCTTGCAAGGTGGACCCGAGTCCATGGCATAACAACTGTATATCATAATCAATTAACATATTATGCACCTTCAATTTATTTATATACATATAATTGATAAACTGAAGGCACACAATATGTTAATTCTAAACACCTAATTTGAATATTATTTTGAACTAGGGTCCACAATGTAAGGTAGACCCTGGTCCATGATATAATTTGTATTATTCCACCTCCTCCAATTATGCCCCTTTATTTATTTATTTATTTATTTATTTATTATTATTATTATTATTATTATTATTATTATTATTATATTAAGTTATAAGAGTTTTACTTTAAAATTTTTAGTAAACAAAAATATTTGTGTTGTTATAACTCAATTCCTTTGTATCTTCTATTACTATTATAATACACTAATCTACTATTATCATTTATTTTATATTTTTAAATTATATTTCATGTTAAAATTTATTTGAAATAATCACATTGCAATTGAATGTATACAATAATTAAATATTTATGAATGATAAACTATATATATTTATGTATGTAAATACTATGGAGTAAATTTATGAAAATGGAAAGATAATTTTTAATCTGATAATAAGAATTTACCACTTTAGTCAATTTTAAAATATAATTTGAATTTAATTATTTAAAAAATAATTTTAAGGAAAGTCTACTAAGCCTGACTAAACCTTGTAGGCTGGAATAACTGTGTATATATTATAATGATTGTATCGAATATTATTGACAATGATTCTCAATTGTACTTAGAATAATCATATATGAAATATATGATGGTATGACACATTAGAATTTTCCATCACTTATATTGGATAAAAAATTTTAAGTCTCTATTGTTGTCTAAGCAGAATTTTGAAGGGACAGGATCTGCAAGGTGTTCTTCCTTCTGCCTTGGTGAAGTTACCCTTTCTTAAGATAATGTACTAACCTATACTTTCTACATTATGCATTAATCACCTCTTCTTGTTGATATTCTCTGCTTGATTATTAGTGTTATTTTGTGTAGTGATTTCACCCGCAACTACTTAAGTGGTACAATTCCCCCTGGATGGGCTTCTATAAAATTGGAACTTCTGTAAGTTGTGTTTAATTTGTATTATAACCTAAGCTATTCAAGTGTAAACCATCTTCTTGTCCACGGTAAAGAAGTGAGAATTTGCAGATGTGTTAGTGTGAATCGATTGTCTGGACCAATTCCAAAATACTTGGGAAACATAACAACTCTTATATATTTGTATGCTCTCTTGCTCTTACAATCACTTTTGTTCAACTCTTTATGGGGAACTAATTGTGTGGGTTTTGTTCTAACACAAATTAAATGAATTTACAGAAGCTTAGAGAACAATATGTTCAATGGAAGTGTTCCACCCGAGCTTGGGAAACTTATGAACTTACAAAATCTGTAAGCCTTAGCTTTGTTAATCATATCATCAGCCAGCCTGATATATGTTTTAACTTTTTGTTCTCACTTGTTTGATGCTTTCTTTATTTTTGCTTTCTGTAGCATTCTTAGTGCTAATTATATCACTGGTAAATTGCCAAAAGAAGTACTTAATGGTCTCACAAATTTGACAGAATTGTAAGTGCATCATCATCCATATTCCTAATTTATGAACCTCTTTAATTTTTTTCCCCTTAAATACAACTGACCCTATTACATTGTAATATCTATTGAACCTCTTTAATTTTATTGTTTCTTCAATACTTTATGTATACGCTCACATGTTACTGTCCTTGTCTCTTGCAAAATAACTGCAGTAGGCTCAGCAGTAATAACTTCACTGGAAAATTGCCTAGATTTCAAACTTTCAAAAACCTTCAAAAATTGTAAGCATTCAAATCTAACGCTCTAAATTAAAATTCAAATAATTTCTTATGGACAAGCGAAACATGATTGGCAGAGAGCTTCAAGCAAGTGGTTTTGAAGGACCCATATCTCAAAATATTTTTGTACCAACAAGCTTGATAGAACTGTAAGTTAAGATTTCTAATCCTTTGAAGATTTGATTAATACTCATGTTTTCATTATAGCAAAAAATTATATTTACAATGGTTAACATAAGATCAAGAAACTAAAATGTAATTGTGAACTACAATTACATGAATTTGCAGTAGAATCAGTGACCTAAATGGAGGAGGTGTCTCTGGATTTCCTACATTTACCAACTTGACAGGCATGAGATTTTTGTGAGTAATGCATTTTCTTTCCGGCCAAAAATATGAACTTTAAGTTTCATAATTCGACTATGAATTGAAATTATTAATTTGCGTAAAAAAGAATAATTTTGGGTGCAGGATGTTGAGAAGGTGTAATATTTCTGGGAAGATACCTGAATATATAGCTAATATGACAAGCTTGAGACAACTGTAATCTCTGCAACCTGAAATTTATTTTGATCTTTCTCATCAGATGTTAATTAATGAACTTTTAGATCTGCTCCTATCATAAATGGAATAGCCAATTCCATGGTTTTTAAAATGAACCAAACTGTTACGACGTATCCTAGATAGGACCGTAACGGATGGGAAACCTTTCGAGGAGACTTTTGGCTCCAAATTGTATTCGAGCCACAGGAAACTCCAAATTCACACTTCGAGCGTGTGAGAGCTTCAAGAAACGACTATGAAGAATACAATATCAATATATTTATTGTGTTCGTAGTTCTCAATATTCATATACAATAGACCTATTTATACTAAAATATTAATACGTATACTAATTAAACTACCAAAATTATCCTAACTATAGATATTTTTTGAATTTATGATATACCTAATTTTCTCCTATTGATCTATAATCAATCATCTTCTCTTTCCTTTCAAGCTCCCTTAATTAAGTCATATCACCAATTGATTTATGCATATCACAAACAAAGGAATATACATGCATGTTCCATAGAATACTAGCTGAGTATAGGCTGAGAATATATTAAAGTTGATATACTTCGTTGCTTTATTCTTTTATTATCACATTGAATTTGCAGAGATTTGAGTTTTAATCATTTGGAAGGAGGGATTCTTGTTCTTCAAGGTCTTAATAAACTGCAGTACATGTGAGTAACAAATCAATTTAATTAGATGTTAACAACAAAGCATAAGGAAATTCCTTTCTATTTGGGCATTTTGTTTTAATACAAAGCTAATCAGCATTCTATATATTTGGATTTAATTTATGAAGAATTCAATATTATTCCCATGTAACCACTATTAAATTGAATACTTGCCTACCTGTTCTTAGGTATCTAACGAACAATTTTCTTACTGGGCAAGTTCCTCAATGGATTCTAAATCGAGGTTCCTTATAGTAAGTTCAGTCTTATATATTATTTGTAGTTCATGTGCAAGAAAGTTTCGTGTCTGAAGTTTTGATGAATTTTATTGAAGTTCTGATGTATTGTACATGAGTTTTTTTTCAACTACTCTTGTCATAAAAACTACTAACAGAAATTAAAAGATGGTGTGCAGTTACATAGATCTTTCTTACAATAATTTCAAGGAGAGCTCTGCGTCACCAATTTGCAATCAGGAAACTCTGTAAGATTCTGCCTCTTATATGCATCTATTATATTCTTTCAATTGTTCCTTCAAAAATGGATCATTTTAGCTTTCTCATTTTCTTATTAGGAATTTGTTCAAAAGCTATAATGGAGGAGAAAATGAGTAAGTTTTACTCTAAGCTAGGGTTCAATCTGAATGTAATTTAGTCTCCATTTATTTCTAACTTTACCCCCTTTTGGCTTTGTATAGAGAAACTGATAAGTGTCTAAAGAATTGCACAAAAGGTAAGCACACCATATCACAATACTTGCATCATGTATCTTTCACAAAGCATTCATCTATTCAGGGCCGATTTTTAAATTTTTGTTGCCCCGTTCTTGTAAATAAATAAGGCCTTACCAAAAGCGCAATCTTTAAAATCAATACCGTAATTTTTCACCTGACCTCCAATATGAAAACACTATAGACACACATTTCTACCATTTCTCCATTGGAGTCTTTTAAGATTAATTACAAATTTTTTATTTTTTAATTTCTTAACTAGCTAGGTAAAAATTAAATATTGAGCCCTATAAAATTTGAGGCCTTGTGCTATTGGGCAGTTTTCACAGCCCAAAATCTGGACCTGCACGCATCAATGTTTTTTTAAGTTCATTTTGACCATTTTTTTTCTGCAGATTGGTATTCATTTCACATCAATTGTGGTGGAGGCAATGTTTTGGTTGGTGACACTACATATGACGCAGATGATGATTCTACTGGCCTTGCAAAATTTGTTCACAAAAGAGAGAATTGGGTAACGAGTAATACCGGGTACTTTTGGGATAAAAAAGTAATAGTATCTGACTATACGGCAACAAATATATCTGTAATCAAAGGAGAGGACCTCGAAATCTACAAGACAGCTCGTTTGTCTCCTTTGTCTCTAACATATTACGGACGTTGTCTAGCAAATGGAAACTATACAGTGAAACTTCATTTTGCAGAGATAGTTATGAGAGACAATAGATCTTTTGAAAGCCTTGGAAGACGCATATTTGATGTTTATATACAGGTGAACTAAGAAGTTTACCATTTAAATTGAGGACTTCAATGGTTAAGTGAGTGTATTTGACTTTAGTCATTTTATTGGCTACAGGGTGAAAGGATTTTGATATTAGAACTGAAGCACAAGGTGTTGATAAGGCCTTGGTTAAACAATTTCAAGCAGTTGTGATAAATAAAACTCTAGAGGTGCGCTTTGAGTATGCTGGAAAAGGAACAACAACATCTCCACGTAGAGGAACATATGGACCGTTAATATCTGCCATTTCTGTAGAATCTGGTAAAATTAGTGATCGCTCCCATATAATAAATCAATTAGAGTTTTAATAAATAGCATATATATTTGATATATTTTGGCTTTCTAAATTTTAAATGTGGTTATTATTTAGTTATGTTTAGCCAATTTTGCATATTACTTTCACATAAATAAAAGATATCTAATTCACTTTCATTCCTTTAACTACAAACGTAACCTGCAGATTTCAAACCTCCCAAGAACAGAAAGACTTTAATCATAGTTGTTGCTATAGCTTCTTCTTCATTTCTTATTTTCACAATCCTCTGTTTTGCTGGGTGGAAGATGTACATTAAAAACAAGACCTCACAAGAAAAAGGTAATATTTGCATCTACTTTTAATTACTTTCTAATTTTGTATGGGAAACTTGGACGTTGAGATAATTAATTTGTGCATGCATTCATATGCATTGAAAGAAATATCTGCACATGCTCAAGGTTGGCTTGGCATCACAAAACAATCATAAGCTTGTTGATTTGTCTTGGTGCAGAATTACAAGGCCTTGACCTAAAAACTGGTCTATTTACCTTTAGACAAATTAAAGCCGCTACGAACAACTTTAATGTTGCAAATAAGATTGGAGAAGGTGGTTTTGGAC
>CM008344.1:19320239-19334825 GCA_002525835.2 Ipomoea batatas
ATTTTAATTTTTCACCCCTAGTCAACAATATTTATGACTCGGTATGTAAATTTTTTATTTATTTTTTTAAAAAATATCTCCTAAATTTTAATCTTTCGCCGGTTCGCCCCCACTGAAGAAAATTCCTGGCTCCGCCACTAGCTGTAGTAAAGAATCATCTAAATAACATGTGAACATTTAAATTTAGATTCTTGATGTGCTTATGCATTGGGATAGAATAAAGAGAGAAAAAATTGATGTTACTATGATTAGAAAGACAAAGTTAACGAGTATTGTTAGGGAAAAAAAGTTAGACCAGTCAGAATATGATTAAATGAATAAACGACTCAATTGGCTTATACGTTAAAAAAGTCACCATTCTAAAGTAGATTTTTGATAAATAAGATAAATCAAAATTATCAAATAGATTAGCTACCTAGCACGGTTTCTTATTAAATTATATTGGGGAAAGGGCAAATAGAACTTAATTTAGGCAAAAACTTGTGTGAGACCGTCTTACCGTGAGACGAGTCGGGTCGGGTCGGGTCATGGGGTGAATGTAACACTTATACGCACAAATGTCATACTTATATGCTCAAATGTAATACTAATTAGGAATAAAAATTTTGTTAGTTATAGGGATAAATGTAATACTTTTATGGGAAAATATAATACTTTTACATTTCGATTTAAAAGTATTACATTTTTCCTCAAAAGTATTATATTTTTCCTTATAAGTAAGGAAAAATTGTCAACATACTTATTATGAAAAATGTAACACTTTTTCTCTTATAAGTAACAAAAATTGTATTCATAGTTAGTATTATATTTGAGCATATAAGTATAACATTTGCACATATAAGTGTGACATTTGCATGGTGCTTCGACTTGACCCGATCCGTCTCACGAATAAAGATTCGTGAGACGGTCTCACACAAGTGTGATCCTAAACTTTATACATCAAAATAATTACTCTTAAATTTTAAAAAATTATTATAGTTAAAAGCATTAACTTGTTATTTTTGTGCATCTAAACCTAATAGTTGATTATTTACTGATAATTAGGGTTCTGGCAACCAACAACCATTCAATAATTCTCTGTCACCGAATTTGATCACCGAAACATTAATTACCTATTATTATCGGTAGATAATAGACTATTGAGACTAGATACACAAGAATGATATATTAATTTGTTAAGTCAAAACCTTGTGGTCCAGTTGTACCCGATTGTCCTCTTATATAGAAGGAGGTGAGTTTAAGTTTTAGTGAAAACGATATTGACTCTTTATATTCCTGACCTAATTACTTTTTATAAAAAAGTTTAATAACCAATCTGACTCTTTTCCCAATTATATTTTTTAAAATGATATTGAAATATCTTTATGGAACAATAGTACAATACCATATGACAATACGTGTTATTATTAGAAGCTTTTTTTTTTCTTCTTTTTAAGAACTTCGAAGACTACAGGATGGCCCTTGGTATTTCCACGCGTCTTAGACTTGGTTTTTCCACACGTCTTAGACTTGGGTTTACCACGGCAAATTGTACGTATTGTCTGCCTTGAATTATGGAACTTAATTCTGTACTTGAAATAAATGTTTGTATACACATGAACAAATTAAAAACACATCACATAATAATTACATACATATAACATGATAATTATAAATACATAAACGGTTAATTACAGGTACATAATATGTTAACTTGACACACATAACATGTTAACCAACATCTTATGTGTCTATATTTAACATATTTTATGTGTTTGTAATTACGATGTTATATGTGCCTTCAATTTATTTACAAGTATGTAATTATGATGTTATGTGTGCCTTCAATTTATTTACAGGTATGAAAATTGTTAATTGCGAGTGCAAACACATAAGTTTTAGATCAGGATTCAATGCAATATGAATCCTGGTCCATGGTATAACAATTGGTTTTCCACACTTATGGCTAGCTAGTGCATGGTGGCCTGGTGGGAAATGGCTAGCGTATTGACTTAAGTGTCGTATCATTTGGTATTTGCATTGATAGGCTAGAGTTGTGGTGAGAAAGGGTTACTCAGTGGTTGATAAGTGTAGGTGGAAATCCCTATAAAAAATGTTAATAATAATATTCCTTACGGAAAAAGGTTATTATTTCTGGAAAATAAGGAAGGACGAAAGGTAGATTATTAAGGGTAGGTTGGAAGTACGAGTCGAGTTGCACTCTATCCTTAAAACCTTATTTACCGCCACCCAAGGTGCTAGGAGTGTTGCGGTCTAGGCTTCCTAGGATAAAACGTACTACGATTCTAAGTGTTGAGCATTCAAACTTAGAACCCAAGTGTTGAGCACTCAAACTTAGAACCCAAGTGTTGAGCACTCAAACTTAGAACTCGG
This sequence comes from Ipomoea batatas, assembly GCA_002525835.2. Classification (NCBI taxonomy): domain Eukaryota; kingdom Viridiplantae; phylum Streptophyta; class Magnoliopsida; order Solanales; family Convolvulaceae; genus Ipomoea; species Ipomoea batatas. The sequence continues at coordinate 19,322,613 of CM008344.1, forward strand.
CGAACTAGAGCGTGGGATGAACACAGCTAGAAAGAAAGGGATGAACACAGTAGGCACAACTAGAAATTAAAGAAAGGGATGAACACAGTAGGCTAGAGAGGTTAGAACCCGGCGAACTAGAACGTGGGATGAGGAGCAGAGAGGAGACTGTAACCTTCAAAAGGTCTGTTGTGGAATTTAAGATTGTCGAGAGAGAGCCTCTATACTATATAAATCAATACGTTTTAGAAAGGCTCTTGTATAAATAGTGGTGCAAATCCACTTTTCTAATCAATGTGGGGCAAAAACTATTTTAAAGCTTTTTCCACTTTGAGAGCCAATTTCTCATTCACCCATTATCCATTTTGAGCGTACAATATATCAATCTTTTCGTCTAACTATGAAGAACCCGAATCCACTTTGACCCACCCAAATCTGAAGTGGACCCCATATATATTTGTACAACAAAATAGCTACTTAAAATGTCATTTTATGCTATTTTTTCCAACAATATATAAGATCAAAGATAATTGAGAATAACCAGTGTGAAAGCTATTCAAAGTGAATCGAGAAGAGGGCTAGTCGGCGCTTGATAAGATTGGAAGATGGTTAATCGGTGCTTGATAAGATTGGAAGAGGGTTAATCCGTGCTTGATAAGATTCAAAGGGAATAAAATAAAATTCGATCCAAAAGCTATCTAAAGTGGAGTCCTCCGCTCAAGGTGGGGTAACAATTGATGAAAGGGGAGTCAACGTAGCGTAAAAGTGAAGATTGGGCTGAGTAGAGAAAATTCCCTTCTGGCCTATTGCGAAGGTTTAGACTTTAGGGTATTGAAATGTGGCCCCAAACTCATGGTCAAATGTCAACAATTGTTTTCTTCAGTGTATATGACTAAATATTGAAATGTGACACTATACACCACCAAATATATATGTTAGACAATTCAATGTAATTAAGAACAACTACGCTGCAGCAGATCAGATCTTCCCCAGAACTCAAGCATGTCAGCGGCCATGTTCATAATCCTCATACCAATTATACTACTCTCCTTCAATGCAAGATTTGTTGAAGCCCAGAGTGGGCATCTTCCTCCAGATGAATGTGAGTTGCCTCAGCTCACTGATCTGTTGTTTTCTTGTTGATTATCAATTTTCTATAATAATATTCACTATGTCATTACATGCAAATTACATATTTATTAACACCTAGCTTAATTTTGTTGAAGTAAATGCACTTAAGGAAATAGCAAATGAAGTGGGAAAGAAGGATTGGGATTTTAGACTAAATCCTTGTGAATCTAATAACTCAAACTGGTCGACACCATATAGAGAAGATATGCCTCTGTACACTAATGCTCTCAATTGCAATTGTAGCTTCCCTGGTGGTATTTGCCATGTGCAAAGCATGTAAGCCGTTCCTTCTATCCATCTCTGATCTTATTATGTTACGGGTCAAGCTAGCTTGTGACATTTTCTTTTGGAAGTGTCTTTGGTGGGTTTTTTACTTGTTGCTCCGTATTAATTTAGTGTTACGTTGAGAAATTGCTCAAAGATAAATTTGGGCAACATTTTTTTGTGTAAACAGATTTTTAAAGGGACAGGATCTGCAAGGTGTCCTTCCTCCTTCGTTGGTGAAGTTACCCTTTCTCACAATAATGTAACAAGATGACTTTCTATGTTTATGCAATAATCTGTACGATCTACTTGTTAGTATATACTCTTTAATTTCTTTGATTAATAGTATTGTTTACTGCAGCGATCTCAGCTGCAACTATTTAAGTGGTACAGTACCCCCTCAATGGGCTTCTACCAAATTGAAATCTATGTAAGTTGTATTGTGTATTGTAACCTAAGCTATACAAGTGTATGCCATCTGATCTGCTTGTCCATGCTAAAGAATTGAAGTGAAAGTTTACAGCTATGTTAGCTTGAATCGATTGTCCGGGCCAATTCCAAATTACTTGGGAAATATAACCACTCTTGTAGAATTGTATGTTCCCTTGCTCCTCTCACAAGTAGAACGAACTTTGTTTAACTATTTTTGAGGAACTTAATTATTGTTTGCCTGTTTGGGTTTTGTGCTAACAACAAATGAATTTTCAGAAGCTTGGAGAACAATATGTTCAATGGAACTGTTCCACAAGATCTTGGGAAACTTGCCAACTTATACGTTCTGTAAGATTTTGTTAATCGAATATATGAATCATTCTCATCACCACTAGCTGAATATAATATGGGTTAAATTTAAAATTTTTGTTATGACTTATTTGATGCTCTCTCTATTTTTGTTGTTTGTAGCATTCTTAGTGGTAATTATCTCACAGGTGAATTGCCAAAAGAACTTAATGCTCTCACAAATTTGAGACAACTGTAAGTGCATCATGCATGCATGCATATTCTTCAGTTATACACTTCTTTAATTAATATGTTGTTCTTCTATACTTTATCTTGACTTGTCATGTGTCTTGGGGAAATCAATACAGTAGCCTCAGCAGTAATAACTTCATTGGTAAAATGCCTAGCTTTCAAAGTTTGAAAAACCTTAAAGAACTGTAAGCATTCAAACTTAACACTTTTGAATAGATATTTCTCGATGAAATCATTTTTTATTGACAAGCATATATGATTGGCACAGAGATCTTCAAGCAAGTGGTTTTGAAGGACCCATACCTGAAAATAACTTTGTACCGACAGGCTTGATAAAACTGTGAGTTAAGATTATCTTACAATTTAATTAATATTCAAGTTCTGATTATAGCTGAATTTTCTACGGTTAAGATCAACAAACTAAAATATGATTGTCAACAACACAAACGTGCAGTAAAATCAGTGACCTAAATGGAGGAGTCTCGAGTTTTCCTACATTAAATGACATGACAAACATGGCAGAGTTGTGAGTAATGCATTTTCTTTCCAAAAATATAAACTGAAGTTTCACAATTCCACTATGAAGAGAAGTTATTTATGAAAAAATAATTTTTGGTGCAGGATGCTGAGTAGGTGTAACATTTCTGGGATTTTACCTAATTTACATCATATGACAAACTTGCAAGTGATGTCAGTAACTAAATTTCTGAACTTTTTTTGTGGGGAAATTGCTTGTTTTCCATATCTTAGGGATTGAATATAGTAGAAGTTTAATTTGGTTATTGTACTAACTAAATTGCTTGTTATCCAGTAATTGTTTGAGAATTTTTTCGTTTGTGTAATTCTGTTACTTTCTTTCTTAGAGGATTAGAATTCCATGTTCTGCTTCCTCAACTTATTAATATCATATATTTGCTTAATGTTGCCTTTTCTTATTGTCATTGAAATATATAATATCAAGTAATTCTTAAGTTAATATACTCCTTTGCTTTCCTATTTTGTTATGATATTGAGTTTGCAGAGATTTGAGCTTTAATAATCTTGAAGGAGGGATTAGTGGTCTTCAAGGGCTTGGCGGGCTTAATTATGGCAGAATGCTGTACATGTGAGTAACAAATCAATTTTGATGTTAATGGTTTTGCATAAGTAAATAACTTCCTTTATATTTGGGCATTTTGTTCTAATAGAAATCTAATAATCAGCATTCTAGTTATTTTTTCTCATTGTTGTGATTCAGTTCAGCATAACTTCTGTCTGTTTTTTTTTTCTTGTGTGTGAATTCAATATTACAAAATTGAATTTTGTGCTACATGTTCTTAGGTTTCTAACGAACAACTCCCTTAGTGGAAAAATTCCTCAATGGGTTCTAAATCTAAACTCCACGGAGTAAGTTCAGTCTTGTGATGAGTTTTTCAAGAGTTTTAATTTGTAGTATTGTACATGAGCTCTTTTCAACTACTCGTCATAAAAAGCACTAATAGATCAAATATAAACGGCCATGCAATGTGCAGTGACGTAGATATTTCTTACAATAATTTTGAGGAGAGCTCTATGTCGCCAATTTGCAATTGGAAAAACTTGTAAGATTCTGTCTCTTATATGCATCTACTATTTCAAGTATTCCTTAAAGTATGGATCAAATTAGCTTTCTCATTTTCCTTGCAGAAACTTGTTCAAAAGCTATAATAGAGGAAAAACTGAGTAAGTTTTAACATATATATCCTCTAGCAAACCATGAATATTATGTTGACACTCATAATGTAATTTAGTCTCCAAGGATTTATGAATTGATCCCCTTTTGACTTTTGTATAGAGAAATTGGACAATGTCTAAAGCAATGCACAAAAGGTAAGCACATCATATCACAATAAATTAATGCATTTATGCATTAGTGTTGCTGATAACCAATCACAAGTAATAGCCTTTTCTCTGTATGTGTATCATTTTACTGCAGATTGGTATTCATTTCACATCAATTGTGGTGGAGACAATGTTTTGATTGGTGACACTACATATGACGCAGATAAAGATTCTGTTGGCCCTACCACATTTATTTCCAATAGAGAGAATTGGGTAGCCAGTAATACAGGGTACTTTTGGGATTCAATGTCAGATGACTTTACGCTGTATACGGCAACAAATATATCTGTCATCAATGTAGAAGACTCTGAAATCTACAAGACTGCTCGTTTGTCTCCCTTATCTCTAACGTATTACGGGCGTTGTTTGAAAAATGGAAACTATACTGTGAAACTTCATTTTGCAGAGATAGTTATTAGAAATAATAGATCTTTTCAAAGTTTTGGAAGACGCATATTTGATGTTTATATACAGGTTAACGAAAATTTCAATTTAAATTAAGGACTTCAATGATTAAATGATGTGCATTTGACTATAGTGATTTTATTTACTACAGGGTGAAATAAAATTAAAGGATTTTGAAATTAAAGTTGAAGCACAAGGAGTTGATAAAGCCTTGGTTAAAGAATTTCAAGCAGTTGTCAGAGATAAAACTCTAGAGTTGCGCTTTATGTATTCTGGAAAAGGAACAAGAGCAACCCCAATGAGAAGAACATATGGACCTTTAATATCTGCCATTTCTGCGGAATTTGGTAAAATTAGTTATGGCTTCCATATTTTTAATTAATAGCACATATTTATATATTTAGATTTTTATTAATATTTTTGTTACTTTGTAGCCAATTCCGTAGAATTCAAGCCTCCCAAACAGCCAAACACTTTAATCAAGCCTCCCAAACAGCCAAACACTTTAATCAAGCCTCCCAAAAAGCCAAAGACTTTAATCATAGTTGGTGCAGTAACTTTTTCTTTGTTTCTTACTATCACAATTCTCTGTTTTGCTTGGTGGAAGATCTGCATAAGAAAGAAGGGTAATATTTTGTATGAACTCATGATCTGCATAAGAAAGAAGGGTAATGTTTATGCAGTATCAGTTTATAACTACTTTCTCAACCTATTAAAACACAAAGAGTCAATATCGCCTCCACTAAGGCTCGAGCCCACCTCCTTTTATATGGGAGTGCAACCAGATGCCACTAGACCACAAGAACTACGGGATATTGATCTACGAATAGGATTGTTTTCCTTGACACAAATTAAAGCTGCTACAAACAACTTTGATGCTGCAAATAAGATTGGGGAAGGTGGATTTGGGCCTGTCTACAAGGTATAGTGAAATATGATTATCCATAATATCCGTTAATTCATGCCTTGACATTTTTGCATTTGGACTTATTTAGATGCTTGTGTTAATAACCTTGAATTTTTCCCATCTGTATAGGGTACATTATTGGATGGTACAGTTGTTGCTGTAAAACAACTCTCATCCAAATCAAGTCAAGGAAATCGTGAATTTTTGAATGAAATAGGCATGATTTCTTGTTTGCAGCATCCTAATCTTGTGAAACTTTATGGGTTTTGTGTTGAGGGAAAGCAATTGATGCTGGTGTACGAGTACTTGGAAAACAATAGCCTTGCTCATGCTCTTTTTGGTAAATTTGAAATCATAATTAATTTGCCAGCTAGTCATAATAAAAGCAATAATTTTCTGTGTGTATATGTATGATATGCTACTAAAGTAGAGAGAGTTAAGTTTATTTTATTGAGATAAAGATAAGTGTTTTGAGTTAACAATTAATTATAGGTTCAGAAGAGTGTCAACCAAAAATAGACTGGCCTTTCCGACAAAGAATCTGTCTCGGTATTGCAAAAGGTTTAGCTTTTCTGCATGAAGAATCTGCAATAAAAATTGTTCATAGAGACATAAAAGCCACCAATGTGCTTCTTGACAAAGTACTCAATCCAAAAATTTCTGACTTTGGCCTTGCCAAACTTAATGATGATGAGAATACACATATTAGCACAAGAGTTGCTGGGACAATGTAAGTGTTATCTTGTATAGTTTCTTGTTCATTTTGCATTTCCAAATTCTTCATATAGTTGAAATAATTAATTGTAGGCAGCATAAACAACTTTGTTTTTAAAAAGTTCATTGCTGTTTTGAAACATTGGTAATGTTTTGAATTGATTGCTTCATTTTGACAAATTTTAAATCTGACTTCATTATTATACACTTCTCTACGTTGAAATTAAATCTTTCAAGAAAATGAACTATTACTCTTTACTTATCTATATATAGAGGATACATGGCTCCTGAATATGCAATGTGGGGTTACTTAACATACAAAGCAGATGTCTATAGTTTCGGAGTAGTGGCACTAGAAATTGTTACAGGGAAGAGCAACATGAAGTATCGTCCTGATGAGAACTTTATTTGCATCCTTGATTGGGTGAGTTATCAGTACTACCAAACTCAATTAATTGATTGCAGACCTTACAAACTAAGTGACCTATTCATATATTCTGCTATGTTTTGTTGTATTTATTGCACAATTTTCAGGCACTTACTCTTCAAAAAAAGGGGAACCTAATGAAATTAATAGATCCAAGATTGGGTTCTGATTTTGACAAAGAAGAAGCACTCAGAATGACGAAAGTGGCTCTGCTTTGTACAAATCATTCACCAGTCCTAAGACCATCCATGTCTGAAGTAGTGAGCATGCTTGAAGGCCATGATGATATTCTTGAGTACAAATCCGATCTACACGAATTTAACTTTGAAGCAATGAGAGATCATTATGATGAAATGCTAGGCAATTCAAGCATTTCTCCCCACAACTAAGAGTGCACACATCTAAATAATGAATTACACTAGTCTGTGGTGTTAGAAAATATTGGTTTTCGGTGTAAGAAACACATGGAAAGATCATGAATAAATCATTTCAAGCGTGCCAGCTTCTGGGGAACCATGGGAAGATAGCTGGTTTTGCTAGGGAGGATAAGGGCTTATATCTGCTGCATAAACCACCAGAGATTAAAACTTGTAATCAATTTGTTTCACAATGTACTAGTGTCGAACTTTGGCACCAACGCTTGGGACATTTCAGCCATCAATAAAATGCAACTTCTAAGTGATATTCCCTCCCCCCGTTCTAAGAATTTTCCTTGTGATGTCTGCCACTTCGCCAAACACAAACAGTCACCTTTTCCATTGAGCACTACAGTATTGAAAGTCTAGGAGGGGAGCGTTATTTTCTAACCATAGTGGATGACTACTCAAGATACACTTGGATTCATCTCATGAAGCATAAGTCTGAAACTCGAGTGTTGCTGAAAATTTTTCAAAAGTATGTCCGATCCATACTCAGTTTGGGATGAATATAAAGGTGGTGCGCAGCGATAATGGCTTTGAATTTAATATGGTGGAGTTCTATGCTGAGAATGGTATTATTCATCAAAAATCTTGTGTTAATACACTCCAACAAAATGCAGTAGTGGAACGCAAACACCAACATTATTAGAATTGTACGTGCACAGCAGTATAGCAAGAGGAAAAAAGAAGAGTAAATGTTGTTGTATTGATTGAAGATTACAGAGAATACAAAATGATGAAGAAGAAGACTGTATATATAACCAAGACAGAGGAGATGGACTGATATATGCTATGAAATTACTTTGGTGCCCTTTTCTCCTTTTCTTCATTATGCATCATATCCTCCAACACCCCCCGGTAAGCTGGAGCATGCAAGTTTGTATGCCCAGCTTAGAGTGAAAGTGAGAGAGATAATAGCTACTAAGTATGTTAAGAAATTCAGCTTCTGCTCTTGGAGATCTAAATGTTCATGTTTTGAACAAGTTCTTGTAGCTTTCTCATTCTTTCACTGATCCGCGTTCTTCTTACCCTCTTTGCAATGCTTCTAGGATGAGTTGCACAAGAACTGCAATGCTTCCAAGAACTAAATGGGAATTCAGAACTGTAAAACCGAGTGCGTGAATTTCCATTTCCAACTTTTTCATCAGTTCCCACATAGCTTTTGTTCTCAACTTCTGTGATTTGAGACAACAAGCCTAATGAAGAAGCTACACTAGACAAATTACTCATTTGAAGCTTCAGCCTACTCAAAGAACGGCTTGAGACTACATTGTGGCAGCCACCAAGATCACCCCTCAACAGGGCATAACCTTCGATAAAGTCCACAGATTTTCCTGCTAGATCCTCAGAGTTTCCTACTGCTACTACAAATCCAAAATCAACTGAAGTAGTCTGCCTAACAGATTCAGTTTCCACGGCTTTAAAGCACTCACAAGCTGGATATGCATAACCAAAAAAACAACCCAGCATGTTCAAGCATACTAAGGATGCCATTTCCTGCACCATAGTAACAGTTGAGCAAATATGAAACAACTTATTGCTTGTCCCAACACTTTGTGAATCAAAAGACATAAGAGATTGGGCATCATCAATAGCGAACACAATCATGGCCTTGAGCTTGGAAATCTCGGCGTACTTCACTTTCATCGCCATTCTGTAACCGAAGCTCTCCAGCCAGAGGATGGCGTCATTTTGCATACGGACAACTTCGAGCCTCCAAGCTCTTCTCCTCTGTTCTCCAATACAGCTTCTTGATCAACTACAGAGCCATTAAAGTTGCTTTTCTCTGGACCTTCGTGTTGATCGTTCTCAAAGAACTCTTCTTCCAAGACACGATCAAACACCTCACGATCAAATACCTTGGTGAACCTGCCTTCTCCATATCCCGGTGCTGTTGTATTAACTAAAACAACGATGCACAGAGGATTAAACGGCATTGAGCTTACTTCTGCGATGAACAACGAACGGAGAATATGCGAGAAGTGAGGTTGCGGCGGCAGAGGATCAATCTCAGCCACCGCTCCTCGAAACTGCTTCCACTCCATTGGATCTGCTCCAGGAACGGCGATGGACGAAGGATGAACGAGCACTCTGCTCGTGCCTTCCACAGATCTGCTCCGAGAGTTGCGATTAAAAGTTGTAAAGAGGGAATCAACGAGCACTCTGCTCGAACTCTTCATGGATCTACTCCATGAAGTACGATCGAAAACGACAAACAGAGGACCGATGAGCACTTTGCTCAAACTACGGTCCTTGAAGATCGCACTGCACGAACTGTCGTATCCATCACAAATGAAGTTCGCGTACACAGACTTGAACTCCATATTCTGATTGATATCCTTCTTCAAATTGAGATTGATCATAACATCGCCGCATAACAGAACCCTAGGTTCAGCCAAATCGATGCGGAGCTTCCAAGAGTGGTCTAGAGTTTCGATAGAGCGTGCGGAGATATCGATGGAGGAGTAAAATGATTGAACGATTGATGATCGGACGATTGAATTGTTGTGTGAGAGAACTTGAGAAGTCAATGGATTAAACTATTGCCGGCGAACCAAGGATCCTAGCTTTTACTTGATGCAGACACTGGAACTCTTCAACCACATATTATGGATTTGTTTTCATCACTTACAAACCTTCTTAAATCTGTATGTAGTCTTGAGTGAAATTTATTATTAGTGTTTTTTCCTCCTTGTTTGGGTCTGTCTTTACGATTAATTGGATTTAGCCTTCTTACCTTCTATCTACTGGCTTCCTAGGCATCTGATGAAACAACGCATCTGGTGCTTGAGACACTACAGGCTACTGTCAAGGCAGGTTAGTTCTCATGCCCAAAATTGTAGTCTATTGCACTTCTGGATTGCTAGTCCTCATTGCCCCACACACACACTATGGTAATATTTAATTAAAATATAAATGAATTCAAACTTACCATTGAAGAATGTAAGAAAAAATATTGTGTATGCATGTCCATGGTAATTATAATGTGAAAAGATAACAGAAGTTATAACGGTAGGGATATTTCTGTCCAAAAAATTATGTAGTACAACTTTTATAGCATAAGGTTTAACAAAAATTAACGGAAAATACGGACATAAACCAGGGGTACGTATAACCTGGATTGAGACTTATTATGTTTTTAGATATATATATATATATATATATATATATATATATATATCAATACCAATTTAAGTCATTTAGCACTTCAATTAAGTTAATGCCAACTTCAAATCATATGTAATTCTTCATATTTCTTGGAGTGATGTTCTGATTACCTTTCCACACTACTTAGTCCTCATTGTAGTACACCACTGCAAATTGCTTGATTACACATGAATGTGGATTCTAACGAAAGGCATTCAGAACTCTTCATGGTGACTCTTACAATGTGCCTACCATGCATGTAGCATTAAGTCATTGATTTGATTTGTTGTATACAACTACTAATAAAATGATTTGTTTGGAACACTTAGCAGAAAATGGTGATGTTAGTTATGTGTAAATGCATTTGATATTGATCCTTTTGTGTCTTGTTTTGTGCTGGAAATGATTGCATAATACTTGAAATTGAAAATTTTAATTAACAGAGATCTCACTGAAATTTAAATGTGCATATGGGTTTAATTGCACGAGTTCAACACCCTTATAGTTATATAGTTGAATTCAAAGAGCATAAGCAGAGAAGGTGAGAAAGCTTCTGATCGTGGAGCAAAAATGAGTGATGGTGAGTATACGGGTGTGAAATTTTGTTCCGTTGAGGATTGGGGTTTATGGCTCACAATATGCGATCACAAAACTAGGCACTAGCATAAGGATATCAACAAGAAGCTAAGCAAACAAAACAAGGTAGAACAAACACATATGGACAAGAGATAAATACAAAATAAAGAAATAGGACTCAAGCTAGGGAGCATTACCATCTAGATGCTTCAACAACCTACGGGGTTAGGCAAAACAAATAACCAAGGATTCAAGCGGGAATGCATGTAGGAATCCTAGTCTAAAGCCACAATTGTAAGCAAATAAACAAGGATTAGAGCAAGGATTGCCACACTTCTGTGGTGTATCAACCCAAGTTCTTGAATAACATAAGCATTTTAAACCCCCCAATTTCCCCTATTTTCATGTGAAGAAATTGGGTTTATGCAAGGGGTGGCTTGGAATCTTGACCCAACTCCCATTGTGACCAAGAATCCTCCAAATACATGCCAATGAATGTGTACATCAAACATAAGCAAGATTCAAACACAATACCCTCATAAACACATGAACCCTAGGTTGGGGTTCTTCCCCTTTTTCACATCAATAATCACAACTTAAGCATCAAAATAGATAATATAACCTAACTCAAGCTCATAAATTAACTACTCATGATTAAATAGCATAAAGAACACAAAAGCACAAGTAATAAACATAAATCTTGCAAAAGAAAAGAGATAAGGGAAAGAAAGCTTCTCTATTGAAATGAGTGGTAGAATCTTGAAATCCAAGCTTCAAATCCAAGATTACAAGCTCCAAAAGTGTTAAAAAAAAACATAGATCTAAGCCTAATCTAACCTAAAAAATATGAAAGGAAGTGAATGGGAGTGTTTGGGGTTCAACCATAAGTCAAAATCGAGTTCAAAATACTCAGAACGGGCATAAATAATAGCATAGCAGGTGCCACACGGCCTTGTGGGTCGTCATGTCCCAACCCTCTAGAAATTGCATTCTTCACTGTAAATCAAAATTCTGTGTAACTTCTTTGACTTATAGGCTATTTTTCACCCCCAAAACCACTTCATTAGCCTTTGTATTCTTCAACAAAGTTGTGGCCCTTCAAGTTGGCTTTCCAATGGCGCAAGAATAACCTCAATTGGACATTCCTAGGCTGAGATATGGTCAAAATATCGAATAGTGGCAAATTTGGACAAAATATGTAAGTTTGGACGATTTTGACCCTTTTGGCTTCCTTTTTAAGCTTCAATGTTTTGATAAGAGTTGTAACCCTTTGAGTCTTATTTCCAATGGCATAATAATCACTCAATTTGGATATTTTTAGGCCGAGATATCGTCCAAATACTGAACAGTGATCGATCTATGCGAGAATTTCATATTTTTTTGGCACTTGTTCTACTTTTTACTTGGTTTGT
>CM008344.1:19337463-19359490 GCA_002525835.2 Ipomoea batatas
AGTTAGTCGGCAAACCGACTAAAAGCCACTTAAGACTGAAATAGCCTAGGCTAATTTTTACAAAACTGATATTAGTATGAATGTAGCGTATACACTTGGTCACTTATGATGATGAACACTAAATGTAAATTATGCTATAATTGTATACCTTTATGTTAATGGGTACGTACTACACGAAAAATCAATAATTTTTAAATAGCTATATAATTAATAGCAAAAAAGTATAATATCATTTGACGGTAATAATGTGTTTATCGGTATATTATTTGAGTATTTGAATGTTTGAATACAATATTGAGCGTAGTGCTCAGTGTACAGATGAATTCAGTGTTGTTTTGTTTAGTAAGAAGTGTCCTCCTTTCAACAAGTGTTGTGAGCCTTTTTATCTCCTTCAGCTCAGTAATGGAGCATTAAGGCTGAGAAGCTGAACGTTGGTCATCAATGCTGAGGAGTTTGAACGTTGAGGAGCCGAACGTTGGTCATCAATGCTGAGGAGCTGAACGTTGGTCATCAATGCTGAGGAGTTGGACCGTTACGCATTGATGCTGAGGAGTGAGGTGTCTTGGGTAGTTTGAACGGAAACTGTCTTGGACAAGGTCTTGCCAATGGTTCCGGGTCGGGTGCTGCTAGCTTGATTACTCTGTCATCATTAATAGTTAATACTAATAAAATATAATTTATACAGATACATTAGTATACTTCATATATGACTTATCCATATAAAACTCAAATTATTGATCAAATGGTTTGAAATGTCACACAACAACCAATCTACCAAGTATTTATATTATATATGGGTATATTATTACATTAAAAAACATTAAGCAAACTAAGATATGTTTACTAAATCTTTTATCATCTAACTAACATAATTTACATAATTAAATCGTGAAATGATAGATTAACCTATTCGCGACTAATAGTAAATATAAAATAATTGTGACATATAGCATGTCATGCTATCAAGCTAAGTAATTAAAATTGTGGTCGAGTAGTATCTGGAATGTCACGAGTTTGGTTATTTTTGTCAATAGAGAGAGAGAGAGAGAGAGAGAGAGAGAGAGAGAGAGAGAGAGAGAGAGAGCACGTAGCATTAAAAATAGTATGAAAATTGCGTATTAAACTACCTTAATTACTAGCTTTAATGAAAAGGATTCTAGCTTGATTTTGTAACAATCATAAACAATATTATCAACCATAAACCTTAGCTTATTCATATATAGTCAACAACATTATCTTAAACAATCTTCCAAGAGATTTGCAACGTACAATGACAATCTTTGTAGTTGACAAGAATCTTGCTTGATTAATTGTTTTCAAGTCAACAATATATATAATTAGTTCCAAAATATAATGGTGAACCCAAATTTTAAGTTAATTACTACTTAAATAATGAGGGTATGCTCGTTTAATTGGTGAAAGTTAACCACAATGAGATAGTGGTAAAATAATGTTCATTATGTACGTTACATTCATATTAATACTATACGATAAATGATATTCAACGTTCACATTGGGTGAAGCGGCCTATCTTTAGCTTGTAACTCTATGTCTGATCTTTATCCAGCAAAGCGGTATAAGTAAACCTGCTTAGATAGTTGTCCATAGATGATCAATTCAATCCGAGAAGATCAATAGGCAGCTCACATGCATATACAAGGAGTTGAATTAGGAACTTTGTAATTACCAAGTTAACTGCTCAATGAACTTTGTGTTTACGAAGTCAAAGTGTCAGATCATCAAATCCATAAGTTTAATTACTTTAATATAAGGCCTAATCAATCATTAAGTGTTACTATTTGTCAGTTATTTTATTTTATTTTTTTCTCTCTATTTGTAATATTATATTGAAATTAAAGAGCTTTGTTTTAAGGAGCCCTGCATGTTTCCCAATAATTGACACAGTTGTGTACAAAATTTATGACATCATCTGTTTTTATTTTGAACTCATTATTATTATTATTATTATTATTATTATTATTATTAAAACTTCTACAATATTTTTTGTTTCTAGTGCCTAAAAATGAAAGGATATGAACATTTTGATAATACCTGATCAAAAAAAAGTGAAGCATCATGTGATGATATATAATTCACTTGTTAAAAAAAATTATATATTCTTGTAAAGACTTTTGTCGGGTGAAAGTTAGATTATTCTTTTCAGGTAATTAGTTCCCAAGTAATGTAACTATTTTCCCTATTATTGAAGTGTGACCATTGTGATCATCGATGACGTATTTTATGACATTTTAACAATGTTCTCAACTATATATACATTGCGTGTCAAGTCGTGCGGGCACTTAAAGTTGGGTTGAAACTATCTCTCAAGTAAATTGGACTGGTTCAGGCCAGGTATATTATTTCATCTTTATTAAACCTATAATTTTTTTTCATTAAAGCACAAATAATGAAAGTAGTCTTTAAAAAAAATCTTTTGGATACTCAAAAAAAAAAATCTTTTTATTTAGACCTACCAAGCATTATTATTGTTTTGTAATTATGTGTATTTCATTCTATTTTGATTCCCTATCACTTTCTAGATGTACCAAACAAAGCCTTAGACTCCAAGGTGGCGCAAATATAAAGGGCGAAGAATCTGATCAACACAACCCAACACAACACTCCATTTTTGTAACCTTAAAAACACAATCATAATACTTATGATGTTGGGAAAGCAAAGTCGGCCACCTTTCCGGAGGACGACGAGCATGACGGGGATCACCGTCGACGTGGGGAGCGGCATGGAGGATGTTCAGCCTCCCGCGGTGGAAGGGCAAGTCATGGCGGTGCCCAACGGCGGCTACGACCGCCGTTCCATGGCCATGGTCTCGCCGAGATATTACGGCGGTAGGACGGCGACGACTTCCGGCGATTGTTACCATATTGAGACGCCTAGTTTCTTGACAACTTGTAGCCTTTGCAACCGCCGCTTGGCACCTTGTCGTGACATCTTCATGTATAGGTACAATCTTTCATCATTCTCCCTTCCCTAAATCCCTAATAATTAAACAAATTGAAAACCACATAAGTTCAATTTTTGTTAACGTACACTTACTCTCTTAATTAAACTTGTCATATAAAATATTTTTAGGGCGATTTAGTTCTGTGTTGACAGAGTATACCCATAGGACACCCTTCAATAATGACGGTGCATTTCTCTAGTTTTCACAAAACAAAACTTTAATTAAATTGATTTTTTTTTATTATCTTGATTAATTTTCATTGTTATGTTATTGTATGTGTGTGGGTGCAGGGGTGACACCGCATTTTGTAGTGAAGAATGTAGGGAGCAAAAAATGAAGCAAGACGAGAGAAAAGAGAAAAGTAATAATAATAATATGCAAATTGAAAACAAGGGTGGAAATCACCACTACCCGACACAAATATCCAACCACCCTGGTAAGAACTAGATTGTTGCAGTCGCTTCAATAACCGTCGTGTAATGCATAGAGCCACCTCCTAAACTAGATTGGGTCAAATGGTTGAACCAATTCAGGATTTACAGTAAATTTCTGAACCGATGCAGACTGAACCAAGCACATAATGGGTGTAACAAATATGTATAATGTATATATTTGGGTTGTGCTTCTAAAGGCATACAAAAGGCAATGTACTCATATCTCTCTTTTATTTGCTTCTCTTTTTTGTTCCAAAGAAATCAAATGTAAAAATCATATAGACATAAAATTGATCATACTATATCCCTGAAAGAGGTTGTTGAGTGGGTAGAGTATAATTTTTATATTCGAAAGTCAAGAGTTTTATTTTTGTCAAGATCATCTCGATCAAGCTTGTCACGTTAAATTGTTGAGGAATGAGGACAACCTCCAAGTTCGACCAAGTTTGATTCCTGAATGATTTTTTTTTTTTCGAGTTGATTAACTATAATCAATTTGTATTCAAAAAAAAAAAAACTATAATCAATTTGATGCTTGCATACTTTATTTTCTGCCAATCAAAGACAATAAATTGTTCATTCAATTTATGAATTTATGCAATTAACTTGTAAAATTCTTTGATATAAGTAATTATACTCCATACAATGAATCTCGAATTCGAGATTCATTGTATGATTCATTTAGTAAACATGCATCTAACCTTTTGGTTAAGATTAGAGTCAGTCTTAATCATTAGATTAAGAAACTATTAGCTGTGCCGAATCATCATACAATATAATCCTTAAATTTCATTAAGATCATATCCAAATGTTTTATAAATTCCAGTATAATGTATCCTTGAATACTGATTGCGCATGTTTCTGGCCTGGAAAAGAAACCAATGGTTAATGAACCTTTGTGGTACAGTAACAGTAACAATAACAATAACAATAACAATAATAATAACAAAAAGATCCAAACCCTTGTGCAATAGACTCGATCAAGAGAATATTGACAAAAATCAAACTTGTGACCTTTAGTTACGAGAGTTAGGTTTCACTCACTTTGTCACTCTTTATTATTATTATTATTATTATTATTATTATTATTATTTAATGTATGAATAAGCTTATGACATCTACCAACTAGGATAATAGTTTGAAAGAACAGCTATGTTTGGCTGTCTGTTGCTTTCAAGGTGTCTTCCTGATGTTTCATTCTTTCTAGAAAAAAAAAAAAGTGTTATTGTAATGTGTCCAATTCATGTTTGAAGACAAATCCAAACATATAAAATTCTGGTAGGTATGACTATAGATCATTAAATATATATACTTACAATCAATCAATTATGAACTATATTATTACCTAATTAATAAATATTTATACACTCCAAACTTCTTAACTAACACCTTGATCTTTTCATCATAGTCAGATCGAAATTGTGATTCCTTGTTCCCCGTCATTTCTCTTCAATAAACTTTGTTGTAGGCATGTATGATATGACACTCAATTTAAGACCCTAATTCTATCACAAAACGAGCTATATACAAGTAGAGGTTTAGTCATAGTTGATGTGGAGTCGTATCATTCCTCACCCTTTGAAAATGTAAGATTATTAAAATATAATATATCTATATACTTAACGGAGCCAAAGATCTTGTGGTCTGATCTAGTGGCACCCAGTGTCCCAGTTTACACTCTCACATAGAAGATGGGAGTGGGAACGATCAATTAAGAAACTCTTTTAACTAAATCAACTTTTATTTATAGTAACGTTTCTATCATTTCTTATAAATAACTAACTACTAATATAGCCATTAATCCACTAGAGTAACCATTAAAGCCACCCATCCCACTACTAAAATTAACAACCACTTGGTTTAATTATACCGTTCGCGATGGATCATTCTAGAGGGTCACACACGAAACTCTTCTCTATATCAAATAACCTTTTTTGCTATAGATGACTTCACTCCGGACCTTATCAAGTATTATATAACCTTTTTCTAGATCCCCTTTTCGTTAGGCTGGCACCATACAAATAGGCAACCTAGTTTTTACGAAATATTATTAAAATTCAGTCACACTTTCAATCAAGATCGTTGTTACTTAATCTAATACTAAAAGATAAGAAAGTTATGCTCCCAACTTGTCCAATTGTGTGTTGTTTAATATTCTGTTTTTTGGAGTTCATTTCGGATTTTAAACCCATTTTCATGGGCCTTACATTACTGAGCTACTTTATTCATTCTTCTACTCGAGCCCATTCTTTTTTCATCACAATCCTCTAAAGGGGTAAAGTATATATACAATGGACGAGTGAATGAACGATGACTCTTGTAACTGATTTTCATCTAAATTTGTAGTTTGTTCATACCAAAATAGTTCTAATTAAGACCATTTTAGTTAACAATTATATAGTTAAGAATAAATTAAATAAATTTAGAAATTGAGAATCAAAAGTGATAAAATCTTAATAGTCAAGAGAGCAAATTAGATATTAACTCTAAAAATATTTATACAGGAAATTTAAAAAAGAAAAAGTTAAAAGTAACAAGTGGCCATAGAATTATTTAAAATATATTTACTCCGTACTATTTTCCAATATTAAAAGGGCTGCCTGCTCTGAAAATGAGCTAAAGCAACAATTGTTTACATAAACACTAACCAGAGAGCCTGAATATGATTAAAGACAGAAAACCTCTGCCTTGGACTCCCAGAATAGTACACTTAAAAGCATGAACTAACACACATGACAAGGTTGTTTCTACTAAGAAAAAGAGGAGAAAACTAAAACCAAAGGGAAGTTTGATTGGTCTGAACTCTCATTCTTCCCTATCTACACTTCAACCTGCAGAGAGTTTCACTTATACTCCAAGATCATGTTATTCTCCGGCGCCAGGCCGACACAAGCCCTCATTATGTTCTCCAGCATTGCACGCTGCTTCGACAGCGCATTCACCACTGGCGTGCCCGGTGGTACCTGTTTTCCCGACGTGTTGAGCATATAATATATAAAATATTCGTGCAGATCTAGAGCATACTCAGTATAAGCTTAAGTTTTTAGTTGAGACAGAACGCATCTTTCTATTCAGGAAGATCTCATCTTTTTATGTTTTGTATATATATTGATGTTTCATTGTTGTCTTAGGAATCCCATGACCAAAGTCCCTATAATGTTTTTTGTGGGTAGTTGCATACTACTTTGTCTTAGTCACATGTTCTTGTCCTATTGCATCATGTTCCTTGTGCAGAATCACATGTTCTTCTAGGAGTTCTATCCAACAATTCCTTATGTTGTTTTGCATCTAACTATGAAACACTTTAGGAAAGGACAAACAAGAAGAGTGTTAGGCTTACCAAAGGAGCTTTGGTGAGGTAACTGAGAATCGTAGCCACGGGGTGGAAAGAGTGAAACTTTGCCTGCAAAATATATTAGCCCCGTGTTATAAAAGAGCTTAATTGGTTCAGTAAATCTGCAGAATTACTGCAATTATTACCTCTTCCTCAGATTTTAGCTGGATGCGGGTGCTGAGCTCGGCGAGGAGGACCAAATCCAAGATGATGGGAGCTGCGAGGAGTGAATCCTCGCAAGTGTTGTGAAGAACTATGGTGCTCTTGCCACCCATGAAAATCTCGGATGTGTACTCATCCATTGCACGTTTGCTGTCTCCCACATATGGCACGTACTAATCAAACATAAAACTGAAACTCTTAGGAATCACATAATGTGATGATATATTCATACATGTATGCTCAACAACATTGGCACGCTATGAATCAAGATTTTACCTTGATCACGACAACATGGTCAGGATGTTCACCGGGTTCATAGAGGATGCCATTGCTGGCCACCATGTCATCAACAACATTGCTTTTGGAGATCTCCTTGGAGCGGAAAGTTTGAGGGGCAGATAGGTTCATGCCATCATTGTTACCCAAATGGTTGTAGCTGACAATGGATGTTGGCTGTTGCAAAACATCATGACAAAGTCATATACCAATTCAAGATTACATTTTTACTAGAATCTCTTCTCTATTGCATCCAAATTAAAGTGTTTTTGGATGACAAGGAAAATCAACAACCCCTATCCATGGGACCTTGTAATCCCAGCCAGCAAAGGACTATAAAGAGGTAAATCAGATTAGGTTGTTCATAGATGACTCACTCAAACCAGGAAGGCTAATAAGCCACTCCCACTAGGAGTCGAACTTAGAACCTCTTTGTGGTCACCGAGCCAAGAGGCTAACCATCTTGGCAGGGGTTACCTCAAATCGAAGTGTTTTTGTCATAGTAGTTGTGTATACCTTGATACCAGCTCCAACTAGGAAATCAACCAGGACTGATTTCATCTTGGTCTGACCACTCTTGAAGTCATCTCCACCAATCAAACTGTTCCTCCTGATGGCCAAATCAATGAGCCCTGGCATTTCAAAAGTTATTGTAAGTTATCACTCCCTCTAAATTCTGACAAATGAGGGAAGGGGAAGAAGGCATAATAAGAAACCTGGGACAAAAGTGTTCTGTGGGCTGCCATTGATGAAAGGAACATTCTCCATAACACAGGCTATGGCATAGAGGGTAGAGGGAGAGATCTCAGCCTCATTTCTGTCCAAAGCAGCCAAGAGGTTTTCCATGGTATCATTAAGCCCAACAACCACATTACTGTATCTCTCTGTGTTGGCAGTCCACAGGACAACAACCTTGTCTACCTTAGTCTTCTCCTTAAACTCCCTAACACATCACCACACAAACATTCTTAACTTTAACTTCACATCACAAAACAGCAGTAGCCACTAGCCAAAACCATGTTTTTTTTTCACTGATTGAGATAAAAGTAAAAGTTATTATTATTTATTAGTGACAAATGCTGGCTGGCTTACTTGATGTCCTTGATGACTTGTTCAACTTGCTGTTTCTTGGTTCCTTTGATCACGTTGTTGGCACGTGAGCCTTGGTTGGCAGCAATGAAATCTGGGTCAAAGATTCCAGGGAGTGGGACCATGGACTCCATGTAGGGCCTCAACTGCTTTTGAAGATCAATATCAAAAACCTTGGCCCTTGCCATGGCATCTGCAAGGTTCATACTGCTAATGTCCCATCCCCCAAACACAACATCATCTGGGTTCACCTGTTTTCACACCCAAATTCATAAGTATAAACATCCTAAGATTAAACCAAAAAAATCAGACAACCTTAGCCAAATTGGTCAGATTATTGATTAATCGACTCCCAGTCTATTAACCTTTTTTTATTTGAGAGGGTCACAATCTAAGCTGAATTAGTTAATTGTGATCTCATAAAGTGAGATTTACCCCACTTGCATGGCTAAAACCAAAAATAGAAGGAAAAAAAGGCATATATATGATATATTATATATAATATATACCATGGGGAGAAGGCTCTTGAAAGGGGCATAGATCTCTTCTCCATTGAAGGACCCAACTCTGATTGAAGAAGCTTGGGTGAGAGAACCAAAGTAATTGGCTTGCTGAACCTTATCCTTGGTAGCCCAAGAAATCCCCCTGCAAATTTCATCACCCACAACCTTAAATTCCACAAAAAGAAAAAAAAAATCCAGAAAACATAGTTTCACACCACAAAAACCAAAGAAAAACTCACTCTCGGTTAGCAATGACACCACCAGTCAGGGTAGCCCCATTGTTTCCTCCCCAACCAACCAGCATAACCCTACAATCAAACCATCAACACAACAAATCAAAAAAAAATGTAATTTTTTTTCTTAAAGTTGGAATCTTTGGCATGATTTAAGGTTAAATCGGGTAAAAAAAGGGAACAAACCCAAGTTTGGGGACATGGATATCAGTTTTGAATTCATATTTGACAGTCTTGGGCTTGACAATCCACTGATAAGTGCCATTCCTGTTCTCATGAACAAGCTCAGTGGTTTCATAGCTGTAAACGGAGTGAATCTCCCCGTCAGCGTACTGGACATTGGGGCTCTCAACCTTAAAGTTCTCGATGAACATTTTCAGGGAATCAATGGGGGGAAAAGGGGGAAAAGATGGGGGGAAGAGTGGCCGATTCTCCTCTCAAAGAAAAGATGAGGACGAGACACAACACGAAAGAAGAACACAACAGGTGTCACTCGCTGTGGTACTAGTGAGCCATTTGGTTCTGCGATTCATCCGTATATATAGAGTCCATTTTGGAGGAGAAATAACACTTGGCTTGAGGCTAGTGGCTCGTGGTCCACATTGTTTAGGAAAGCGAATCTTGGCCATGCAAATTTCTTTTGGAGAAATGGTTGCTTGTCTAGGTTTCGCAGTCATGGCTCCTAAGACCTAAATCCTATAATGGTCGGATTCACCTATTACTAGTCTTTGGAAATTGATGCACTCATGAGAGGTTGATGAGATATGGAATGTTTTTCAGCTTCATCAAAAGTTTAGGAGAATGATTACTGCGCATAAGGAGTCATCCCACTTTGAGAAGTTATTTTCACTGTCACTGCTAAAATTTAATCTTGTGACAAACTGAACCGTTCATGTGAACAATATTTTAATTAATATTGTTAAAAGGTTATATGTGATATGAATAAAAATATTTCATTTGCAAATGGACATATCTAAAAGTTAAATAAATATTTTTATATTTTTTAGGAGCCTCAATAAAAAATAATAAAATGAGACCATGCACAGTCCAACGCTACAAAGTATATATATTTTTATGTATAAATATACTCAAACTATACTTTAAAAGTGCACCATGGGAAAATACAAAAATTGCATTAAGATTATATATTCCACTTTTACATGTTATTGAATACATTTTGTAATATTAATTAGTATACTCAAAATTTGTAATAATTGTCAAATTATTAATGTATTTTTACTCTTTGTTTTGGAGTTGTTAGTCTTCTTGAATTGATGGCTTGGATGAATTATTAGTTTTCTACATCAACATTTTCTTTTCCATAAACAAAACAATTTAACAGACTAATATTTCTTAGAAAATATTTTTTAAAAAATTATTTTGATTGTACAAATTTTTAGTATATTGAATTTTTTTTAATATACTATATGCTTTTTTTATTGAGTTTATTTCTAATGTATTGTGTATTCATTTTAGTGTATTATTTAAAAATAAATATTTAATATATTAAAAATAATTTTTTTAACATATTAAAAATAATTTTTTATCAATTACTTACCTTATAGTGCACTATAATTCACAATATAATTTGCGGCAAATTATTTTGTGGACCTGAGTCCAACTTATAAGGTAGACCCGAGTCTAAAAGATACTGAATATTCACATTTCGAATTGTGGATATTCAATATGGAATTGAAATTGTGATGGGTCCACATTACAATGTAGACCCAAATCCATTGTATAACTATTGATAATTTGCAGTGATGGAAGTATAAAAGGGCAATTTATATCATGGATCAGAAAGCACAATGCATTGTGCACACGTACCAAAACGACGTCGTTTTGGTTACTTTAATTAACGATTTGTTTTTTTGGAAATCATGCTTATCGTTTCGGCCGGTCTGTGTATTTGTATTAAGATTTTGTGTATTCTTTGAAGGTATTTTGTGTATTTTAGACTACAATTCTGTGTATTCATGTTAGGGGTACTTAAACATAGATTGTGATGTGTTTTGTGTATTTGAATGTTAGGAAGATGATTTTTGTGTAGTTGTGTCAATATTTTGTGTATTTCCTCAAGCCATTCTGTGTATTCTAGACAAGAATTTTGTGTATTTCTTGAAGTCATTCGCATCAACTGTTCACTAACATTCGAAATGACGTCGTTTCGGACCAGGGTCCACAATCAATATAACGATTGGTATAAAAGATAAAAGCACGATTGGGCTGAACCAATGAAATTGATGGGCTTATTGGATATATGGTCGGGCCTGACGCGTGGCGAGTTTTGGTGAGAATCATTTGTGGGCCTTTCATTGGGGCATGTGGCTGCGAAGGCGCTAGAACCTGTGGAGCTATCCACGTGGCAATAGTTTTTTTTTTTTTTAAAGCAGTAAGATGACAGCGATCAGGAGTGTCACGCGGCCAAGTCTTTGCATGCATAACACGCAGGTGTCATGGTCACAGAACAACAAGTGTACTGTGTAAGTGTGTTAACTAAAGCCGTGAAGTTTCAGGTGTGGAGAGTAAGCAAAACGCGCGCCCTGCCCATATATAATAAGTTGCTGACCTGTCCACTCTTAAAAGCCCTGCCCATACACACATACTTTTCTTTTAAAATCAAATCAAAAGATTCGTCAGACGATCCATTTCAAGCTAGTAGAGTACAACATTTATAAGATTAATTAGAAGTATAAATACATGTCACAAATATGCTAACAAGGTTGACGTGGTCCACATTCATAGGCTATTCAGGGGCCAATCGTGATACGTGTTAGGTAATGACATAACCTTTGAGTGACCGAAAAATTCACACCTACTATTTAATGATGTATACTGAGTAAATTTTTACTTTTGACTCTAACTAATAAGGTAAATTAGTCTAAGTTGCTCATAGTTTATCGATTCAAATAAAAAAGACAGCGAAACTTAAAATGTTGTGGTTACCAATTCAACAGTTTGACCAACTTAATTATTCACATAATGATGTAAATCGTTAAGACTAAAAGAGAGTAAAGGACAAAAGGTTGATGGCTTTTTTTCATTTTTTTAAAAATAATAATTCCATTGGAGGGGACCTCATGGCTTATACTGGGAGGGTGCTGATGTGATGTTTTACAACGGAAAACCAACCCCATGAGTCCTGGTCTAAGAGATCCGGAAGGTTCAAGAATTGGTCATATATGTTGTACTGATTGATTCAAATAAAAAAGACTACTACAAATAATTCTCACACAGAGTTGAATTTAGAATCTTGTAACTATTAAATTGATTGTTTAGACAACTTGATTTAGATTAACTCCAATGATAGGACCAACTTGCTTATATATATTAAAAAAAAAATTTGAAGGTAGATATGGAGGAATCTAATCTAATGCAAAAGCAGTTGTTGCATGCATGGCATCAATTCAAAAAGAGCTTTCCAAATTAGAGAATTAACCTTCCCAAAATGCGACTCAGAATCGTTTCGCATACCAAAGTAAAAACGACAGAAAACGACAATGCATCGCCAACCACTACATTAGTGTGTGGCCACTAGAAGATGCTGCATATATGCAAGTTTACATCAATTTAAATAATTTCTTCATAAATAATTGATTTTTTTAATATATATTATGGTATAATATCATATTTTAAAACCAGCTTTTTATTAAAATTATTNATACTATGGACGGTGTTTGGCAAATGGAAACTATACTGTGAAACTGCATTTTGCAGAGCTAGTTATGAGAGATAATAGATCTTTTCAAAGCCTTGGAAGACGCATATTCGATGTTTATATACAGGTGAACTAAGAATTACAGTTTAAAGTGAGGACTTCAATTGTTAAATGATGTGCATTTGACTATAGTGGTTTTATTATTGGTTCCAGGGTGAAAGGAAATTAAAAGATTTCGATATTGAAGCCATTGCACAAGGAGTTGATAAAGCCTTGGTTGAACAATTTCAAGCAGTAGTCAAAGATAAAACTCTAGAGGTGCGCTTTGAGTATGCTGGGAAAGGAACAACAGCCGTCCCAAGTAGAGGAATATATGGCCCTTTAATATCTGCCATTTCTGTGGAATCTGGTAATCTCTCCAATATAGGAAAAATGTTTAATCCTCCCTAAAAGTCTTTAACCTGCATGCATGTCTTTGTTTAGTTATTTTTATTGTTTTTGATTGATTATGCTGCATATAAATTTTAAAAATGTAATTTAATCTCATGCCATTTTTACCTGCAGATTTCAAGCCTCCTCGAAAGAGAAAGACTTTAATTATAGCTGTTGCAGTAGCTTCTTCTTTATTTCTTATTATAACAATTCTCTGTTTTGCTTGGTGGAAAATCTACATCAGAAAAAAGACCTCACAGGAAAACGGTACTTTGACTTTGCAACAATTTAATTTGTCCAGACATATATAGTATCAAATATGCACACATTGCATGCCAGGTAACTTCAGCGAAGTTTGTCATGTTGTTGACTTGGTAACCACAAGATTACAAGTTCGACTCTTAACAGAGCGGCCTTGACTTTCTTGGTTTGAGCCGGTCAGCTATGGAAAACCTAGACTTGTTTAATTATCATCTCGTACTTGTGGTTCTTTGCTAGTTAGGGTCACAATGCTGGAATTACTCAGTGCACATTCCTAGTAGTGACTCCGATCCGAGTTCATTTGGGGAGGGGAAGGAGGAGGGGTGGTCATCACAAAACAATGCAAACTTATGCTTGTTGAAGATGTGCTTGCAGAGGCATCATCACAAACTTTTTTTTTTCATGCACTCGCAATTATATTTCTTAAAATTGTTTTGGTGCAGAACTACAAAATCTTGATCTAAGAACGGGTCTATTTACCTTAAGACAAATTAAAGCTGCTACAAACAACTTTGATGCTGCAAATAAGATTGGGGAAGGTGGTTTTGGACCTGTATACAAGGTATAGTGAAATATATGTGGATATCCATAATATTTTTAGTACTCCATATGTTACCCTGGCCGACATATATCAACACTTTTCTTTTTGGGCTTACTATCATCTATAGATGCTTATGTTGGTGTTTTGGGATTTTCCCTTGTGTATAAAACTAGGGTACACTATTGGATGGTACAATTATTGCTGTGAAACAACTCTCGTCCATATCAAGACAAGGAAATCATGAATTTTTGAATGAAATAGGCATGATTTCTTGTTTACAACACCCTAATCTTGTGAAACTTTATGGGTGTTGTGTTGAGGGAAAGCAATTGTTGCTGGTGTATGAGTACATGGAAAACAACAGCCTTGCTCATGCTCTTTTTGGTAAGTTCAAAGTCTTAATTATTTTGGCTGCTAGTCAATAAACAAAGGCATTAGTCTTCCTTATATATACATAAGATATGCTACTAGAAAAATGTAAATTTCTTTAGTCTATTGTATCAAGATAAACATGGGTGTTATGAGTTTACTGTTAATTACAGGTCCCGAAGAGTGGCAATCGAAAATAGATTGGCCTACTAGACAAAGAATATGTGTTGGCATCGCAAAAGGTTTAGCTTTCCTTCACGAAGAATCAGCATTAAAAATTGTTCATAGGGACATTAAAGCCACCAATGTGCTTCTTGACAAAGAACTCAATCCAAAAATTTCTGACTTTGGTCTAGCTAAACTTGCCGATGATGGGAATACGCACATCATTACAAGAGTTGCGGGGACAATGTAAGATTTTAGAACAATTCCTCGTCCATTATGTATTTCCAAATTCATCATATAGTTTAAAGAAATTCATTACATCTCCATCTCATTTCTTATCTCCACCTCATTTCCTATTTCTTATTCATATACACCAAAATATAAATAGTTTTTGTCTTCTACAAATTTCATTGATGCAAGTGATGAAAAACAGGTCATAGGCCAGCCATGTATGAATTATTGTTGGAATAAAGTGGCAATTGTCTTCTTCTTGTTTCTAAAAGAACAATTAGTCTTGCAACATTGCATCTTGTTGCCATAGGTTGATATAATTGATCACATTTGCCAAAATTTTGAATCTCTGAACTTCTTTCTATGATCTGCATTGAACTTTTCAAGAATATAAACGGTTACGTTGTCTTTACTCTTTTTTTTCTGATCTCTACAGAGGATATATGGCTCCTGAATATGCAATGTGGGGCTACTTAACTTACAAAGCTGATGTCTATAGTTTCGGAGTGGTGGCATTAGAAATTGTTGCCGGAAAAAACAACATGAAGTATCGTCCTAATGAGAACTTCGTTTGCCTTCTTGATTGGGTGAGATATATACATATCAAGACTAGCAAACTCATACATGCATTGCAGACCTTACAAACTAAGTGGCTTATTCTTTTACTCTGCTGTGTTTTGTTGTATTTATGCACACTTTTCAGGCACTTGTTCTTCAAAGAAAAGGAAATCTAATGGAGCTAATAGATCCAAGATTGGGTTCTGATTTCAACAAAGAACAAGCAATCAGAATGATCAAAGTGGCTTTGCTTTGCACTAATCCTTCTCCAGTCCTAAGGCCATCCATGTCTGCAGTAGTTAGCATGCTTGAAGGCCATGATGATATTCTTGAGTACAATTTCGATCTACACGAATTCAATTTTGAAGTGATGAGGGACAATTATGATGAAATGATGGTCGGCTCGAGTACTTCTTCCATCAAAGTAGAATTTTCTTCCTAAGCAAATTTATATATATAGTGAAATATTGCATCCAAAATGTAGAGCATGTCTTCTGAAAATGATGTTAGTTTATGATTCCTTGTATTTTTGCATGTAAGTACTAAGTAGCATCCAATAATTGACCAAATTTAAATTACTTTGAATTTATTCAAATTATATACCCTTATTTTTGTGAGTTTATTTTACTTTTGGTCACTAAAACTATAGTGTTATTTTTATGTACTTTGTTTTTTTTACTTCGATTTATTTTAGTTTTAATCTTGTAAGGACTTTGTATTGTATAGATTTTGATTAGGAAATTAGAATCCCAAAACCTTTGCAATGATCTTTGTTGAGATATGATTACTTGTAAAGGCCAAAATAGACAACTAATTGTAGACATTGTTGTCTTAGCGATAGATCTCAATCAGAAAATCTTAATCAGTGGATTGTCGTTCAACAAAACATATCGATGTATCCAATGGATTTAACCATAATTGTGTTGAAAGGGAACTGCAGTTGCACGAAACGGAGACCGTTTCAACCGTTTGTTTTCATTAATCAAAATGACGTCGTTTTGATGCGCGGTCCACAGTAAAATTATCATTAATGAGTTAAGGTTTTCTGTAAATGTTCTATCATGCATCTTATTGCACCTGGAACAAAAACTATCATATATTTAGAGTATCGGCAAATGTTAGTAACGACTGATGAAGCTAGAGAAAAAGAAAATATTTAACATAAAACGGAAATTACGTCCAAAACGACGTAGTTTTGGACCAGGGTCCATAATACTATGTGGACTCTATCCATGATATAATCAATCGTTATACCCTGCACCACGGTGCACATAGCAATGTGCACCACATACGTAAACGACGTCATTTCGATGTTAGTGGACGCAGATGCGAATGACTACAGGGAAATTCATTATCTATAATACACATAATCATTATCTAGAATACACAGAACGTTTGCTTAGAATATACAAAATGTTTGCCCAGAATACACATAATATTGACACAAAATACACAGATGTTAGTGGACGCGGACGCGAATGACTCCAGTGAATTCATTATCTATAATACACATAATCATTATCTAGAATACATAGAACGTTTGCCTAGAATACATAGAATGTTTGTCTAGAATTCACAGAATATTGACACAAAATACACAGAACTCATTCTCCTAACATTCGAATGCACAAACACATCACAACCTATGTTGATAACATGAATACACAGAATATTGACACAAATTACACAGAACTCATCCTCCTTAACATAAGAATGCACAAACACATCACAACATGTGTTACTAACATGAATACACAGAACAATTGCCTAGAATACACAGAATGATTGTCTGGAATACACAAAATATTAACATAAATACAGAGATCGGCCGAAACGGGAAACGTGATTTCCAAAAAAATGGACATTTAGTTTACAATGCTCAAAACGATACGTACGTGGTGCACACTGATATGTACACCGTGGTGCACGGTATAATTTGCCTGATATAATTTTGTTGAACATTTGTTGTACATAATATATAAAGGCATGCAGAATCATAGAAAGAAGAAAATGAGCCAATGAGTTTTGGGTATTAGAAATTATTATACTTAGTGTTGCAATACTTCTAGATATCTATTTTGTATAGGATTCTTGAGTCTATATCTTGTATTATCTTCTGTTAATCATTCAACTGATTCTATCAATACTAGACTCATAATAATTCATCTTGGGCAAGTGAAGGCAGGCCAGAATGATACTGTTTGGTTGACAATGAGTTTTGAGCGTAACCCTTGGAGCAAGTTAATTAGAAAGATACATTTATGGCTTTGTTGCAATTGTTCTTCGTTTACTAGTATTTAGAAATATGTTTTATTGATTAAAATATAAAAATTACATTTTTGTTCCTCAATTATTTCTGAATTATAAGTCGATCTAGTCACTTTTTTATTATTTTTAAAATAAATTTGGCCCTTTAATTGTTAAACAAATTGTATGTCCAATATATTGATTAATCCATTTATATTTGAGTTTTTTTTTTCTTAAACAACAGGAGTTTGAAATATTGCCACATCATATTGAATACCATGTCATCTAGTTTAATAGAATAATAATGATAATAATTCCAAGTTAAAATATTGTTGTTAGGAATTAAACCTAGGTTATGAGTTTAATAAATTATTAGAATATTAGCCATTCAACTATAATATATATTTACTTATTAATATTTTTATTATTTTACCAAATTAAATGTTTAAACTTGAACTTTTATAAATGATCTAAAATATATATAAAAATCTACCTCTTAAATACAATAGGTCAAAGTTTATTGAAAACTTTTAAAAAGTAAGGACATTTTAAACTAGAAGTAAAATATTTTTAAACTTAAAAATTCAAATTCAAATAAATAAAAAAAAATATAAATAACATTATAATTAAGTGGTTGAAAGTGAAATAAGTTCATATTTCATTTTAATTTACTAGTATTGAGATTTATCCATTAGTCTTTGGAAAGAAAATAACTTACTCCGTACGATTTAGTTGATTAGGAAGACTTGGAAGACTTTTGTATAAAAGTAGGTGGACCCCATGAATACACAAATGCACTGAAATGTCTTAAATACGACAATGACAAGTCTGTCAATCAACAGACAAAAAATGAAAACGCAAGTACCTGAAGGGAGAAACCTTCCGTCCCATTTTGGTTGTCTGATTCGTTTAACGAGACTTGACTGAAGTTATTTTTAATCTAATTTTTCATAATATTAAGTTTAGTGTTAATATATAAAATTTATATATTTAGAAACTACATTAAAAGTACTATTAAACACAAAAAATTAAATTTAAAAATAATAAAAAATTACTAAAGAAAATAAGCAATAAAGAAATAATTAATTTGACCAATGAATAGTAAATATGACAAGTAAAATGGGACAGAGGGAGTAGGTCTTATAAATTATAATTCTAGATGATTAGCTCAAAAAAAAAACAAAAAAAATAGAATAAGAGTCAAATAGACCCTCAAATTATAGTACGTTGTGCAATTAGGTCCTTCAACTTCAAAAAGTTTCACTTAAGCCCTTCAATTTATTATTTTGAAGCAAATAAACCTTTCAATTCATTTGTAACATGTAATTGCAGGTCAATCCAAATTCCGGCTAACTTCAGTTCAAATTCCGGTGAACAGTCAAAACTACAGCAACCCACTGACCGCGGAGATGGCGACTAGAGTGCCAACTGGTCTTCATCTCCCATCTCACTTTCTCCAGTTAGATAGTTGGTCGCAATCTCCACGACCAGAGAAGGCCACCAGCCTTCTCCGGTCGGACGCGACCAGCTGGTGGCTGTAGTTTTGACTGTTCACTGGAATTTGGTTTGAAGTTGGCCGGAATTTGGATTGACCTGCAATTACAGGTTACAAGTGAATTAAATGGTTTATTTGCTCCGAAATAATAAGTTGAAGGGCCTAATTGGAGCTTTTTGAAGTTGGAGGGTCTAATTGCACAATGCAATATAGTTTGAGGGTCTATTTGACCCTTATTCTAAAAAAAAATTAATAGGCTTTTCGATTATCAAATCAAAATTTGGTTGGAGTTTATCTTGAACTCAATTTATCTTTATTGTATGATTTGTTAAGTTTACTCAATTCATACTCTTTCGTAATGATTACAAATTACGACTTTTTTCTTGAAAGCAATATATATATATATATATAGGTCCTTAATCATGTGTAAATCATCTCCCAGGTGAGAATGTAACGACAAATTCAAACCATTGATCTAGTAGATTTAATGGTTGAAATAAACAAAATTTTGTAATATTTATGAAAATGACCCCGCTCATTTTAAAAGTATAATATTTATGAAAATGATCCCGCTCATTTTTTTACTTAATTTCTCATCCATCAGATCTTCTAGATCAATGGTTTGAATTTGTCCTCACGTTCTCACTTTGGGGCATAGTTCTCATATGATTAGGATTTTATATATATATGTATCTAATGTATGTATCTTTCAAGAGCATCTTCAATAATTGTAGTTTTTGAGTTATTTTGTAGGTATGACTAGGAAAAAGAAGATGTGAAAGAAATAAAAAGGAAAAAAAAAACAAAGTCGAAAACCAAAAAAAGAAGAAGAAGAAGAATAATAAAAGCGTCATTAACAAGCCCAAAGCGTGCGGCTGGCGCAATACTACGTTGCATGCGACCAGGACTCGAAATCTTATTTTCTTTGGTGCGTCTCACACAACTAATAAAAACCAAGTTTTTGTAGGGTGTTTTTTTTCTCTCTCTCTCTCCTCACTCTCTCCCTCTTCTACATCATGCTTTGTTGTTTCAAAAACCATTATTAGAGCATCCTTAATAATGGAATTATTTCGCGATTTTTGAGGAGTATGTGTAAGTGTGATTAGGAAAGAGAAAATGAAGAGTATCCTGTTTCTTTGCCTTAGTGGGGCCCATTGGCGGCCTGCAATAAACCCTTGATTTGCAGATGATCCTCTCCCACTCTTTCTCATATCCTCTCTCATGTCATGTTGACATTTATCTGACATTATCTCCACAAATCACCACTAATGGTGATGCTCTTAGGGATGGTACACACTGAACCATCCAACAACCAAGCAATAAAATGACACACTTGCTCCAAGGATTACGCCACTTGCTCACACTCATTATAACTTTATTATGTCCCACAACTCAGTGTACATTAAATATATTGAATGACACACACATTTACAGATATACTCCGTATCATATATATGATGGATAATTCAACACTGAAGCTGATCTGATCTGATCTTCCCCAGAATTCAAGCATGTCAGCAAACATGTACACAATCCTCATACCAATTATACTCATCTTCTATCCTATATTTCTTGAAGCTCAGAGTGGGCATCTTCCTCAACATGAATGTGAGCCCCCTCAGCTCTCTCATCTCTTGTTTTCTTCATCATATATTCTGAATTTTCTATAATGCGTGCAAATTACATTCTTATTAACAGCTTGCTTGCTTTTGTTGAATGTATGTATATGGAAGTAAATGCACTTAAGGAAATAGCTGAGCAAATGGGGAAGAAGGATTGGGATTTTGGACTAAATCCTTGTGACAACAACTCTAACTGGATGACACCAGAGAGGAAAGATATGCCTGCCTATAATAACACTCTCACTTGCAATTGTACCTTCCCTGCTGGTATTTGCCATGTTCAAAGCTTGTAAGCTTTTCCTCTCTCATTATATTACTCTGTTTTTTTTTTTCTTTATACAAACAAAGATTTAATTTAAGTCTGTATTGTTGTGTAAGCAGAATTTTGAAGGGACAGGATCTGCAAGGTGTTCTTCCTCCTGCCTTGGTGAAGTTACCCTTTCTTAAGATAATGTACCAACTTACAACTAACACTTTCTACATTTATGCATTATTCATATTCTTGCTTGATTATTAGTGTTATTTTTTGCAGTGAATTGAGTCGTAGCTATTTAAGTGGTACAATTCCCCCTGAATGGGCTTCCATCAAATTGGAATACCTGTAAGAGGTGTTCTGTATTATAACCTAAGCTATACAAGTGTACGCCATCTTCTTGTTCATTCTAAAGAAGTGAAAATTTGCAGATCTGTTACTGTGAATCGATTGTCCGGACCAATTCCAAAATACTTGGGAAATATAACGACTCTTATACATCTGTATGTTCAATTCCCTTGCACCTCTCACTCTGCTTACACAAGTAAAACTTTTGTTAACTTTTTCAGAGGAACTTTTTATTGTTTGGGTTTTGTTCTAACTTCTAACAACAAATGAATTTTTAGAAACTTGCAGAATAATATGTTCAATGGAACTATTCCTCCTGAGCTGGGGAAACTTGCCCACCTAGAAAATCTGTGAGCCTTTTGCTAATCTGTAAACTCCTTTCCTTGTAAAAGATTTTTGAATATATGCTGAATTTAAATGTTTTGTTCTTTATTTTTGCTTTTTGTAGCATTCTTAGTGATAATTATCTCACAGGTGAACTGCCAAAAGAACTTAATGCTCTCACAAGTTTGACTGAGCTGTAAGTGCATCATCATGCATATTCCTAATTTATGAACCGGCCTCGATCTTTTCTCAATTCTTCTATACTTTATGCTGACTTGTCATGTGTGCTCACCCCTTGGGAAAACAATGCAGTAGGCTCAGCAGGAATAACTTCACCGAGAAAATGCCTAGCTTTCAAGGTTTGAAAAACCTTCAAAGACTGTAAGCATTCAAATTAAATCTAACATT
Source organism: Ipomoea batatas (assembly GCA_002525835.2). Lineage (NCBI taxonomy): Eukaryota > Viridiplantae > Streptophyta > Magnoliopsida > Solanales > Convolvulaceae > Ipomoea > Ipomoea batatas. The sequence goes on from CM008344.1 coordinate 19,359,370, forward strand.
TTAAAATTGAAATTTCTAGGTGAAATTTTTTTGTATTGACAAGCATGATTGGCAGAGAGCTTCAAGCAAGTGGTTTTGCAGGGCCCATACCAGAAAATATTTTTGTACCAACAAACTTGAC
>CM008344.1:19368083-19378722 GCA_002525835.2 Ipomoea batatas
ACCAAAAAAAAAAAATGGCAGTTGAAAAAGTCTAGAGACTGGTTGGCCATACACAAATACAAGTTGCACATACTATTTGGTATTGTACCAAAAATTATGAGTTGACTAATGACAATACTATAATGAAGGCCTAACAGTGCAATTATGCATTAAACGCAATTCACCAGAACCATATATCTTTTTGGTTAGTCACCAAACCAATCAGCAAATCTCACTAATCATTTACTAAGTTGTCCTCTCCCAAACGTCAACTTTACCCGCACACCGTTTAATATATCTTCAAAAAATTTAAACCAACACAGAATTTTATTTTTATAACTTAAAATTCTTCGAGATAAATATACAGTTTTACCAGGCTCGATCACAAATAGCCGCCATAGAAGACAGCAAGCAAAGCAAAGGTTAGTTGTAGGTGGGCAGAAAAGCAGGGAAACATCGTCATTCATCCCTGGCATGAAGTCCTGTTTTTCCTGTGATTGCCAGAGATATAGATCATGACTTCCTCCCAAATTAATCCTTTTTTTGCTTGCATTGTTTAGCATATACTCAACACGCAACTATTCAAACCCCCCTTTTATTATATTCTTGTTCAAACCAAATTTAGTTATTTAATACAACTTCATTTCTCGTATTCAATGGGAAAACACAATCATAATTAGTTAGTAATTACACTTAATTAACATCGGTCCAAACTGAACAACTATTTCAAATAAGTTCAAATCCATTAAATTTGTTGAAACCGACCTAAAAAGAATTAAATTACACTCAACCAACAACCACCCGAGCCAAACTGAACAACTGTTTCATAAGAGTTAAAATTCTATCTTGATTCGCACTTGATCCACCCTAGTTTAAAAACGTACGATATCCTAAACTTGCTAAAACCAGCCTAAAAAGATAGCAATATGATTAAAATACCCTCCAAAGTGGAATTATATCATAATTAAAACACTCATTTATTTAAAAACACTATATCCTAAACTTGTTAAAACCAACCTAAAAAGAGAACAATTGTAATTAAGCTACACCGAACCAACACCGATCCAAATCCTACCCCGAGTAAAACACAATCAATCAACATCAACCCAATCCACTATTTCATGAATTAAAATCCTATCCAAACTAAAAAATAATCAATCAACACCAATTTTAAAACGCTACCCTAAACTTGTCGAAATCGACCAGCCTAAAAGGCTAAAACCACACTTTCCCCTTCACACATGTGGCTTAAATTAAATTAAGGTGTTTGCTTACACTCCTTAAACAATTCCAACAACATCAACCCGGCAAGCAAAAGCATTCTCAAAGTCTAACACAATCCTTCAAACAACACCACCCAAGATAGGAATCCTAGGAAAGCAAAATGCAAATTAAACTGAAACAAGTGAGAATTTTCAAACTTTTGTTGCGTGAACTCTGAAATAAACAAATAAAATATAAAGTATAAGCACTCGGAGAATACTAGAAAAGGAATTGCCAACTAATAATTGTGCTAATCATAATAATAAATACAACGTGGAAACCGGGCACAAACCACATGGACAACCCAACCACAAAGGAGCACTAGGTCGTGCAATTTCATGCACTCTTCAGTTCAATTTCCATTTTCCACCACATATATAAATGAATAAATAAATAAATGGGAATATAATAAAAAGGAATAGTATTTCAATATCAATTGAATTAATGAATGATTAACAAAGAGAGATCAGAGAGTTAAGAATCAATATGACTATATGAGTAATTAACTCCTTGTACATAAAAGGGTGCTGCTAATTAATATTGAAAGTAAGTATATGAGATCAATCAATCATTGGGATTTCTGGGGAGGCTAAAAAGAATTGATTTTTGTTTATCTTTTTTCAAGAATTGCTGTTTGGTCGGAGATCCCAGTCGAAGGGGAAGGATAGACGCGGTTTCTTGGCGGGCATGGGGCTTTCCACTTCTTGATCACCGGGGCGTTGACTTTTTAGGGAGCAGTCAACGCTCAGCCCGAGTTGTAGTTCGGTGGAGGGGAGGAGGTTGAGGTCAAAGGGACGCGGCGCGTGGCTTGACACGCCGCCTTCTGAGGAGGTGACTGCGCTTCCGCTGGGAGCAGAACCACCGTCGCGATTGGCGGCGGAGCCGCCGAGGTTGCCTTCGTAGTGGCGCCGCTTGTGCCCGCCTAGGGCTTGGCCGGTCGGAAAGGATTTGTGGCAGATGTTACACTCATGAGCCCTACCGGTCGGATTGAGGACGGAGGAGTGAGACGCGCCGCCGCCGCCGCCTGCGGCGGCGGAATTCGACGGCGAGGGATTGTTGTTGTCGTCAGAAGCGGTGGCGGAATTCAGTTTCCGGTGGCTCGCCTTATGCCCACCAAGTGCTTGATAAGAATGAAAGCACTTATTACACACACTGCACTTATACAACTGCTCCTGAGGCGCTTCCGCCGCCGCCGCCTGCGGCGGCGGCGGCAGCGTTTCCTTCTCCTTAATCACAACCTTCGCCTCCGGCGGCGCGTGACGCTGACGGCTCGGGTCCTCACCGCGGGCCAGCCTGATCAAACACAAAGCCAAATACCTCTCCTCCTCGGTCGGCGGCGCGGGGGTTTCATCGCCGCGAGGCCTCTTAGTCCGCTTCTTCTTGAATCCATTAACATCATCAACCTCGACGCCGGGCACCGGCGGGAGCGGCGGCGTGACCACGGCCGCAGATTTCATAGCCTCCAAAGCCATATTCAAAGCACACGAATTGAAGGGAAAAAGAGGATTGCGAAAGTAGTTATAGAGAGATAGGGAGAGAGAGAGAGAGAGAGGGAGAAGTAACTGAATGAGTAAAGCAACAGACAAGTAGTTTGAGTGAGAGAGTAAAGAAAGAGTGCTTTATATAGCGAATAAGGCGGGCGAGAGGGGGTTTGGAAGTTGCGTTAAGTAATGGCGGTGGAGGTGTTGCCCATCATCAATTAGGATTAGGAAATAGGTGATTACTTAATATTAATAGTTTTACTACACAAAATAATCACCACTTTTATTGATAGTAAAAAATAGCACAAAACTACTGTTCTTTTTAAAAAATTATACTTTAAATTAACAAAATTTATGCAATTGAAAGCACAAAAAGTGCACGCTCACTTCAAATAAATAAATAAATATATATATATATATATATATATATATAAATATATATATATATATATACACACACACACACACACACACACATTTATTTATTATATTATAAATTATAAATATAAAAATTTTACAAGCATCATACCACCTCACACTCTATATATTAAATACAACTATCCCAAATCAAATCACTCTGATATGGTATTTATTAATTTACCATAAAAATTTAGCGTTGTTATTTTTGTATGAAATTAATTATCTTTCTATTCACGAAAATGCGACCACTGCACTAGATAGGGTAGATTTTTTTTCTAAAATTAAAATAAATGACAGTACAACATGACTCATTATGATTATATTTTATTACCATATAAACGGAGTGTATTAATAGTTGCACTATTTTGAAAGTAGTTTGAATTCTGTTCAAATCAAATTGATCATTTGACTTTACAATTACATTAACAATTAGTTTACTAGACGAGTAAAATTTAATTTAACGAAGTAAATAAAAATGAATTTAAAAAATGAGGTGATGTAAGGGAGAGGGAAGTGAGAGAGTAGGAGCTAACACGTCGTGGTGATGAGTTGGTCAAGGAGAGTGGGAAAGGTGGAAGTGGTGGTAAAGCCTAAGGTGGAGATAAAAGTTATGTGATGACTGATGACTGGTCAAGCTTCTTCTTCTTCTTCTTTCATTTTGATTTTGACCTGTTCCACTGGTCAACACAAGTTTTTTTCTTTTTGGCCTTTCCAATTCACGAGTAATTTTCAAGAGCTATAACACTATTTATTACGTGAACGCTTACGTCATTGGGGCCTCACTCGGCTGCTGTTGATTGCGTATTGGCAGCCGTAACACACGTAAAAAATGTTGCAGTCGCCCACTACGAGTTGCTAATCAGATACAGCTGGGGCAAGTGGGATTGTACTTGGATTAGTGAAATTGGAGTGTGGAAAGGGGACTGATTCAATGGGGAAAATGGTTAAAGATGGTAAATTTCATGGGGTAGTGTAATATTATGAGTGTGTATCATAAATGCATTAAAACTGCTGTAATGATATAATTACGTTGTAAAAGTCAAATTTGGTATTTAATATCTTTAATCATTGCAATAAAATTAATGAGCATCTATTAATCAAATACAAAATAAATATTTACGTTCCTTCAAAAAAGATTACGTTATACAAAATAAAAATACTATTTATTTCAAACTTAACGAATAATTCAATTCTCTACCCTAATAACAACGAAGAATCTCACCATAATATATATGAGTTTAAACTATTTAATTGTTTTAAATTTAGTTAGTTTTTGAAACGTTTAAAGATATATAAATTTATATTACGTACACATAATATATTGACATAGAAGACAAGAATTCTTTGATCGTTAGTAATACTTTTGTAGGGATGGGGAAACCCCNTTAAAACCGAACCGAATTAAATCCGATCCGAAACCGAACCGAAACCGAACCGAACTCTAATGTTAAACCGAATGGTTTGATTTTTTAAAAACCGAAAAACCGAAACCGAAACCGAAACCGAAAAAACCGAACCGAAAACCGAAATGCCCACCCCTATGTTTTTGTTTCCTACACTTAATTTCCTTCTTGTCGTGCACGGAATCCATTGTATATGAGATGGTTAAGTAATTAGCTTGATAAGTATAAGTTTTTAATTAAGTTGTTATCTTTATAATTATAAAACAAATTTGTCAGATCGATTACAAGGTGTTTTGAACAGAGTATACTCAGACTAATCTCCATTCGAGTCGGAGCGATCCAATTAAGGGGCAAAATGTTAATCAAATTGGTTTTTCTAATTATAAGTTTTTTTTTTTATTTGAGCTAAACGTAATGTTTTACACGATTCAAAAAAATCAATTTTAAACAAAAATTTACATATTCAAATGATCAATCATATACGGGATCAATTTAAGTATACTCACACGATCAACCACACACGAGAATTTAAGCATACTGAAACTAAATTAGGTTGAGTTCTAAAGTGTAGTGTTCAATTTTCTCTTTGATATATAATCTTATTAAATTTTATTCTAATAAAGATTAACATGGCTTAGAGTTTGAGATTCATTACACAACTCCAAAAAAATCTGTGTCAAAGATTTTTTATTAAAACACAAGAATGGTTCCATCCATTGATTCATCATATATACTCATCTTAGACACGGAACAACACGTGCATGGTCTTACCAAATGTTGGGAGCCATTTGGCCAAACGCAGGGATTTGAAATAATTAACTTGCAAGTATTATTTGTTTGTAAGATAAGATGAAACTAAACGAAAAAAATCTACGTAATGACGTTGTAGTCTAGTGGTATGAGATGACGCTCTCATACGGGAGGCTTTGGGTTTGAGCTTCAGTCGGAATGATATGCTTAGTAGGTCGTTGAAAAAACATTAGAACATGCACTCAAAAGAAAAAGTACTTTTTTAATTAGAACATATTATTTTTTTCTGTTGAAATTTTGACAATCGTTAGCGAAAAACTTGACCAGAAAATTAGACGGCATGACCAACTAATACAAATTATATAGTCATGCACCTAACTTGAAAATATTACTCCATAATATAGTAAAAGACCAAATTTGATACATATACAATAGTCAAGGACCAAAAAACTTTCAAACTAAAATTAAGAGGTAATTAAGTACTAATGACACTCGTTAAGAGAGTATAATGAATATTAATTAGTTGTGTTTAGTTCACGTTATATGTGTTAATGAATTTCACATTATTTAAAAGATCTTATTTGTTTATGGAAGAACTCAAGATTCTCATATGTTATCATATTCTCTGTAAAATGATAGTTTTTCACCCTTATAATAATCAATCTATTAACGAATCTACATATCCAATAAAACAATGATATGTCCGAAAGTAATTAATAGAGAGTGATTATTAATAAAGAGTGATCATTTGTAAGTAATCTACAAATTAAACAATAAGAACAGCTATTGTTTGGATTAGACTATTAAGTAATTAAATAGTCTGCTCAAAATAGACAGCTAGATATTCAGTTAAATTTATGACGGATCTATAATAAGAACCTGTAAATGTTTAAGAAAATTGGTCTTCACACCGCTCTTGTTATAAAAAAGAGTTACACCTTCTAGTTTAATTTGCACGGTAATTTAAAAGGTAGTTAAAACTCTCAAAATTCTATCATTTAATTTTAGACAACACAATTATGGAGATACCTAATCTACTATTACTTTCGTTCGTTATTATGAGGTTAGGCTATTCATGTTTAAATACTCTGTACATTTTCTGATTGTGCTTTAGATTTTATATGCACCATTAATGGGGTTTGAGAGAGGCACATGGCGGCGCATTTTGATGTGTATATATGAGTACATGGACCGGATAGGCTCCATTTAAACCTTAATTAATCAAGAGAAAAGAAATGGTGATGAGGGCAAAGGCAAAAAGATTCCATTATCGCATGCAGGCACAAATTTTGAGAGAGTTGGCACGTTGATAGGCTAGAAAATCACGTGGAAATATGAATGAAGAAGATGGAGAGTTATGGTATGGGCATTATATTGTTGAGCTCGAAGATGATTTCATTGTGTGAAATTGCAGGACCACTGGGTGTTAATAATCGCCTGTCTTTTTGGGGAAGCAATTGTAATGAATGCAAAATCACACACAAAGTGATGATAGATCTATGGTGCATGCATGCATGCAAGCAAATTAAACCAGGTGTTTTAAAGAATACGTTTGTCCAAGTAAACCGTACTAAGAAGATCATGTTTGGTGGGCTTGAAAGTGACTCTGATCTATTTAGTGGACAAACTCAATTGAGAAGGTCTGTTAATAGGAATTGAACTCGTACTTTTTGTCAGGAGAATTATACTCCACTCACTCAGTCACCCGTCTCGATGATTTTGCATGGCAGCCTGGAAGAATTGAAGTTATGGGCCATTTTTTACAGATACAGTGTTGGAGTAGGCTCATAACATAAAGTTGCATTAGCTCTCTAGCCCATCACATGCAAGTGGAATGGGATGCTTATTGGGGGCCGGGATAATTATACCATGGACCATGGTCCACCTTGCATTGAATTGTGTACTTTTAGTATTCGAATTGTGAGCTTTCAGAATGTAAATTGTGTTTCTAAGTCAAAACACATAACAGTTGTAGAAGGGGATTTATGAATGCAAAACTGTACTAAATTTTAACAAGGTAATGAATTACATATATATGTTAGTATTGTGTGTTCGTAATATACAAATTGTGAATAATAATGAATTGAAGGTAGTGGACAGTGGAATATGTGCTGATGTGCAGCATGCAAGATTGATGAGGCTAAGCCAAGCCAAGCCAAGCCTATCCTTTCTGATGAAAAACCAGTGGCCAATTTGATTGATGGGTATTGCCTTTTCAAGTTCTCATTGCATATTATGGGTGGCAACTTCAGACATTGATTCTCACTCTGAAGTAGTAAATGAGATTCTGATGCATTATATATATTCATCATCACTATATATCTGTCCACCTCCTTCAATGGGACTGTCTATCTTTGCTCATTAAGAGCAAACTCAATAATTGGGTTTTTAAATTTAAATTGTAACAAAGTCAATAGTATTCAAAAAAATTGAGTTTTTGTCAGCTTTAGGGAGCTAATTGAATCTCAAAAAGATATAAATTTTGAGGAGTTTTTACAGAAGTGACTAAGGGTGTGTTTGGTAGCCCGGAAAATGATTTCTGGAAATAATTTTCCGGGCTTTTGGTGTTTGGCAGTGCCTGGAAAATGCAGTCAACGGAAAACAATTTCCGTTGACCAAGGAAAATGAGGCCATTTTTCCGGAAGTCATTTTCCGGACTTGTCTTCAACAATTTTTTTGACCAAAATGGTCACACATCTCTTACTTTTTAAAAGAAATATTATTATTTTATATATCATTATTATTATTTTATATTTTAAAAAATAATTAAAATGTAAAATTATACAATTTAATTCCATTTTCCAGAAAATTAACCAAACACATAAAGACAGTTTTCTAGAATGCAACCAAACATCGGAAATGAAACTGTTTTCCGGAAAATGACTCATTTTTCAGAAAACATTTTCCAGAAGTCATTTTCCTGCTTTCCAAACACACCCTAAGAGAGAAAACAGAAAAGAGAGGGTAAAGGAAATTTAAAAAGGAAAAAAAAAATAGATTGCTGCAGAAAAAACGCGCCCGGTTAGGCACTCCTAGTGATGCTCACCAGGGAGCATGTTTTCCTCCTCAAAAATCACACATATAGAACACTTAGCAGCAAAAACTGTCACACTTTCTCTTCTCTCTTCTACATAATGTAAATTTCTTCAAAAATCCTATCTCAAATTCATGAATTAACTTTCTAAAGGATCAACTCGATTCCAATTGATCAAGAGAAATGTTGATAAGCTCAAGTAGGCTTGCAAAAGCCGAAATAGTAGTCAAACTATACTTGCAACATTGAATACATAGGTCGTCATACCTTTCTAGAGAATATTGTCACACGTACCGCTTGATCAGTTAACTAGAGAACGTCACGGCAACTAGATCACTTGCAAGGTGTCATTATAGCATAGCAATATAAACATCTCATCACATTTTGAATCATCCCCAATATAATCTCCATCTTATTATCTCACACCTCACTATTTCTCATCATCTCATACATACTTCACTATTTCTACTAGTTTATTCCTATATCTTACCAGAGTTGTTTGGCTACACTTGCTCAACCTCTTCATACTTACCCTTATATAGTGTGGAGCATAATTTTTTTTGAGTGTAATTTGCATATCCTTATGTTATTATGTATAAATTGGACAAGATATTGATGAGATTAGGAGCAAATGGGCAATTAGTGGTGTGGTTTAATTTAATTGACCATGCATATATCCTTGTCCATTCTTGAAAATGATTAAAACCAAAAAACAAAAAAAAAAGGGCAGTTGAAAAAGTCTAGAGACTGGTTGGCCATACACAAATACAAGTTGCACATACTATTTGGTATTGTACCAAAAATTATGAGTTGACTAATGACAATACTATAATGAAGGCCTAACAGTGCAATTATGCATTAAACGCAATTCACCAGAACCATATATCTTTTTGGTTAGTCACCAAACCAATCAGCAAATCTCACTAATCATTTACTAAGTTGTCGTCCCCGACGTCAACTTTATCTTCAAAATATTTAAATCGGTACAGAATTTTATTTTTGTAACTTAAAATTCTTCGAGATAAATATACATCTGTTTAGGCTTTTACGAGGCTCGATCACAAATAGCCGCCATAGAAGACAGCAAGCAAAGAAAAGGTTAGTTATAGGTGGCCAGAAAAGCAGGGAAACATCGTCATTCATCCCTGGCATGAAGTCCTGTTTTTCCTGTGATTGCCAGAGATATAGATCATGACTTCCCCCCAAATTAATCTTTTTTTGCTTGCATTGTTTAGCATATACTCAACACGCAACTATTCAAACCCCCCTTTATTATATTCTTGTTCAAACCAAATTTAGTTATTTAATACAACTTCATTTCTCGTATTCAATGGACAAACACAATCATAATTAGTTAGTAATTACACTTAATTAACATCGGTCCAAACCGAACAACTATTTCAAATAAGTTCAAATCCATTAAATTTGTTGAAACCGACCTAAAAAGAATTAAATTACACTCAACCAACAACCACCCGAGCCAAACTGAACAACTGTTTCATAAGAGTTAAAATTCTATCTTGATTCGCACTTGATCAACCCTAGTTTAAAAACGTACGATATCCTAAACTTGCTAAAACCAGCTTAAAAAGATAGCAATATGATTAAAATACCCTCAATTAATATCGACCCAAAGTGGATTCATATCATAATTAAAACATTATATCCTAAACTTGTTAAAATCAGCTTAAAAAGAGAACGATCGTAATTAAACTACACGTCTACACCCAACCAACACCGATCCAAATCCTACCCCGAGTAAAATACAATCAATCAACATCGACAATCCTATCCAAACTAAAAAACAATCAATCAACACCAATTTTAAAACGCAACCCTAAACTTGTCGAAATCGACCAGCCTAAAAGGCTAAAACCACACTTTCCCCTTCACACATGTGGCTTAAATTAAATTAAGGTGTTTGCTTACACTCCTTAAACAATTCAAACAACATCAACCCGGCAAGCAAAAGTATTCTCAAAGTCTAACACAATCCTTCAAACAACACCACCCAAGATAGGAATCCTAGGAAAGCAAAATGCAAATTAAACTGAAACAAGTGAGAATTTTCAAACTTGTGTTGCGTGAACTCTGAAATAAACAAATAAAATATAAAGTATAAGCACTCGGAGAATACTAGAAAAGGAAGTGCCAACTAATAATTGTGCTAATCATAATAATGAATACAACGTGGAAACCGGGCACAAACCACATGGACAACCCAACCACAAAGGAGCACTAGGTCGTGCAATTTCATGCACTCTTCAGTTCAATTTCCATTTTCCACCACATATATAAATTTATAAAGT
>CM008344.1:19435000-19447613 GCA_002525835.2 Ipomoea batatas
TTGATGCTAATTATATTGCAAAATCAATTTAAAGAATAACAAATTCTACTTTTAGTTATTCAATTCACTAATGTAACACTATCACATTTATTTAATCATACTATTTTAATTTTAGCATATTACAATATTAATTTTCATTTACTTATCACAATTAATTATTTGTTTAAATTTCACTATTAATAAACATGACTACTAGACCACAAGTTTTTCAAATTAAATTATTGCACATGATCTTACTTTTTTACAAAGTTGATTGTGTCAAAGTCAAATTAATTACAAGAAACGAATCTTCATAAACATTTCATTGCTATTGTATCAATGTTGTCAGATGGTAACCTGTGATAGAACCATGTGAGGTGGAATTGAAATCCTAGTGACACCAGTAACATAAGATGACTAGTCTACTCTGTATAGCCTGCTTTAGAAGATTCCTTGATCATGGATTTTCGTGAAAACTTCATTGCAAATAATGTATAAATATTGTCAGATGGTAACCTATGATTGAAACATTGGACGTGGAATCCTATTGAGAGCAGTAACTTGAGATGACTAGTCTAATTTGTATGGCTTGATTTGGAAGAGTCCATGACCATGACATTTTAAAGATAGCTAATCTGGATTTGATTTATAAATAGTTTAAAACTAATATTAAATGGTGTGTTTTTTGTGGCCGATTCAAATTGAGAAAGGTTAATAGGTAATTCTCCCAAGGAGTTGAACTTGAAACGTATGGTTATCAATCCAACTGTCCGACTAACTCAGTTAGAGTTGGTCCCATAGCTAGTCTATATGGTGGTGGTGAAATTATTATTATTATTATTATTATTATTATTATTATTATTATTATTATAAGGATGAGTGAGATAAGAAAGAAAGAAAAACATTATTATTGTTGTTACGAAAATAGAAATAAAAAGTGGCAAGATAGATGGACAACAAGATCATAGGAATATAAATGTTAGAGATGACAAGGGTATAAAATAATCATTTCACAATTAAGGCCAATCAGCTAACAAAAAACACAACTCTTCTTAGCTTTTTAAATTTTGAATTATTTCCCGAATAAACTAATGCAATAAACTATTATACCAAATATTTAAATTAGCTTATTGACCAGTCAAATCAACCAAATTTTGGATTATAAGTCATTTATCAAACACTAACTTAAATTTTATTTTTAGTGTTGTTATTTTGATTGATTGTTAAGGAATGTCATTAGGCACAAATTACTTAATTGGAAAAGAATGACACTGCAGTATCTTTTTGATATCCCTTACTTTTTGCCCATTGGACTCCCATAGCTAAGGATTTCAGCTCGGCTTCAATGGGTGATGCTACCCGGAATCTTCGGGCGCATCCTGCAATCCAATTACTGTTGTAGTCTCTGAGGACTTCGCGAACATTGCAGTATCTTATTAAACACTAATAACATAGTAGCATTATTGTATGGATCGGACTCTTTTGTGTATTCAACTATTAATTCAATAGACTTGATCTTTTTTATGATAACATTTATCTAATTAAGTTATGATGAATTATCTCTATTTTGTGTTTATTTGTTTCTATTATTGTTTTTCTAAAATATTGCAGTTGCTAGCAAACCAAATAAATATGCATTGAACACTGATATTTGATCAAGCAGCGTTCACTATCACAACAGATGGTAACACTTTTCTCTATTAATTAATTACATATTTCTTCATATGTTGTATATGCTAAAATTTAGGTTATATATGTTTGAATTAAAACACAATATATATACTCTTAATCTCATGTTAAATATGTTTTGATAAAAAAAATGCAGTTCATATGTGCAAAATGTGACCACCGTCCACTCAACATTCTTCTAATATGTCAAATATGTCAACTTCAACGTCTTCATCACGCCAACCATTAGCTGATGTATCAAACGGTAATTTAGATTACACTGTTCATGATTTTTCCATCTTTGTTATTCCCATTTTGTTTTCCTAACTTTTTAACATTATTACAACAATAATAATTAACATGTAATTATGTTTTTTAAAGTGCAAAGAGCAGCACATTCTCATTGTAATCGTGTTGGGCGTCAGTTCTGAGAAATTCCAGTACAACATCATCAAGAACAAATGCAAGAAATTTAAATACGGATTTCAAACAATTCGTATATGAAAATAACAGATATGATGATTTTTTATGAACTCACAAATCTTAGTTATGTTCACTTTCATCACACAACCAATAATATGTGTTAATTATAAACTATTTATGTAATTATATTCGTATTTGGACCTTGGAGATGCTGCTCATTCCTGTAATTATTGTGGTGCCTTATTCTGGCGACACGAGCGCTCACATCAAAATGTTACGTGAGGATTGCCGAAATACACAAAGTGTTGCTACGAGGGCAAGATCCAATTACCTCGCATGAAGGATCCTCCTCATGTCCTCCAGAGCCTATACTTTGGCAATAATGAATAGAGCAGACACTTCCTCAATAATATTCAAAGGTATAACAACATGTTCTACTTCATTTCTCTAGGAGGTAGAGTCGATAGGTCAATCAACACCAGTAACACTCGTCCCGTTTTTAGGATTAGTGATCAAAATTATCATTAGATTAGAAGCTTGGTTCCAGGAAAAGGGTGTATACCAAAGTTTGCACAACTATATATTTACGACACATATAATGAGATTAACAATCGCATCATTTCTGTTACGTAAGTATCCAAATATGTCATAGCTTTCGTCTGGATTTCACCAACAATGACAAGTATTATTTACTTACTCTAGTTTGTTTCCTATGTGGAAGAGACATTAACTCAGGGGATATCCACAAAAATATTGTTGAGGAATTAAAGAACATACTAGACTGAAATAATGTTTTAGTCAAATGTTTCAGAATGGCAAGAACTGAAATCCAGTCTAATCTAGTTGTTGACGTTAAAATGAATTTAATAGGTAGGTGGAACAAAGATGGAAGGACATACAATTTACCTACCTCTAACGAGGTGGCTGCACTTATTGTCAGGGAACCTAGACCCATCAATGGGTGATCTAGACATATTGATCGAGAGTAGGACTGGACAGTTGAAGATAATACACCATTTGAACCCTGCATATTTGCCGCTACAGTATCCTTTGTTGTTCCCATATGGCAAAGATGGTTATCGTGGAGATATTACATTTTTTATGCATGGCACCAAGGACATCATGGTTGTAGGACAAGAATTATCCTTAAAGAGTATTTCTCATTCTATATATATATGAGAAAGTAAATGAGAATCATACATTGTTATATTCTATCAGATTATTTCAACAGTACTTGGTTGATGCTGTGAATAATATTGGTGTTACCACTTATATTTTGTATTTTTTTTGGTAAATGTAAATGTGTATTATATACCCGAAAATAAAATACAGATACACATGGTATTCCCTGGAAAATACAATGATGCAAATAAGGCACGAAAAAAACATGAAACTACTAGAGTCTAAAAGAACCTGGTTTAGTAAGGATGATAACTATTTCATCCCCACATAGGGGAAGGATATAGAAGATCTTCCCAACAACTAGTCAACTAAGAGCAAGGCCCAAGGGGATCCAATATCATGAAAACACTATAGCAGCTTGGGCATCCGAGACCAAACTCTAAACTGACCCAACAACAAAAGCCAAAGGAAACTTATCCAAAACGAAAGATTACAAGGCTGCCACAAACACAAAAGCAGCAGTACACAGACCGATATTACAAGTACTCGGGGCATACCCCGGAATCCAACAAAGTGCCTGTCAGTAGCACGACGACAGTAAAGCAAGGCCAACGATATAAGTACACGGGGCATACCCCGGAATCCAGCAAAAAGATACAAGAGAGCAAAAAAATATGAGAATCAAAGTACCTCTAAGGCGTACTAAAGTAAGAGGAGAAAAAACACCAAAGCACTGTATGTGCTCCTAAACAAAAGAAAACAACCAAACGGATCAAAGGAACAGGATAGAGTACCCAGCCAGGCTGGTGGCTCACGAAACCAGAACAAGATTTTTTTTTTTAACAAAGGGCAGGACAGAAAAACCCCGACCGAAAGGGACTTAACCTAAACGAACAAGGGTGAAAAGAACGAAAAGGTAAGGAATAAAAGGAACACCCACCTAGGCACTCCTAAAGAGAGAAAACGGTAGGCTATGGAAAAAAGAGACATCTCAAGACCGACTGATCTAAACGGGAAGGCAAGAGGGGGAAGAAGGAAACACACAACGGGAAGGGAGATCCCCGCAAGGTTGGTTTCTCACGACAAGGAAGGGACAAGGGTTAAGACAAATCAAAGAACTTAGAGAGCTTGGATTATCAAAACAAAAACTAATCAAGAGACAAGAAACAAAGAGCCAGCAAAGGGATTCAAACAAACAACTCCCTCACAAAAATATCCCAGCCTAAGCATAAACCAAGAAGAGCATATGGGAAGCTTCAATCAAAACAAAGGCACAAACCAAAAAAAAAACCAAACGGATGGCCCGAAAGGAGCAACCAGCCAGGCTGGCGACTCAGAAAAACAGACCCATAATTTTTTTTAATTTTTTTTTAATTTTTTTTGTTTTTTTTTGTTTTTTTTTAAGCAGCAAGGGCATAGACAGTCCGGAACACATCAGTTGCAATAACATTAACAAAACCATCCAGATTAGGTCATGACTCATCATGCATAACTAAATTCTTATATCTCCAAAGATGGTAGACAGTACAGGCAAGGGAGGTAGCAATTGCTTTGTCATGAGTTCTAGATCCATTACACAGCCTTCTTATCCACTTGATTGAGCTACGAATTGCAATTGTCTTTTTAGGGAATCCAAAGATATCCCTAATCCTGTTCCAAACCTGAAGAGAAAAATTGCATCTAAAAAATAAATGGTTAGCAGTTTCATTCTGCCCTATACACAAAGAACAAGCAACCTCACTATCAAGCATAAAGATTCTATCTTTTGTGACCAATCTATTTCTAAGGGCAAGCCAAAGGATAAAAGAGAATTTACGTGGAATACAAGGTTTTCACGTAAATCTCCAGCAGACAGCCCTATCACCCCGATGCCTTAACAGATCATAGACCAAGGCTATATGAAACTTTTTCTTCTTATAGGCAGTTAGAAGGAACATTCTGGCCAAATGCTCACTGCCCGTACTCTCCACAAGAGCACATTTAACTTTAAAAACTGCTTTCAACAAAGGGGAATCCCTTGGTTTGGGACTCCAATCCCAAAAATCAATTGATTTGAGATATACTCCACAGACCCACTGTATTTAGTTTAATATGTGGTGTAGGTTGGCTTGACTTAGTTTCCTAGTATACAGGAGAGTTTTGTGTCTCCTTAGTCATATAGGATTGTGATATTCAGTTGTATTGAATTAATTGATTTTCTACTAATCTCATCTGGTATAGTTAGCGTTAGGATCCCTATCTTTTTTCCTCCACCCTAACGATGTCTATCAATTCGTCTGAGAGAATGGTGATTGCTGCTACCGTTACTCCTTCATCTACCACCAACTCCCTATCCGCAGCACACCACTTTGTTTCAATCAAATTAAACATGCAACTTTATCTTCTGGCACACGCAGCTCGTGCCCTTTCTCCGAGGACAAGGTCTTCTTGGGTTTGTGGATGGCACTCACCCGTGCCCACTAGCGACCATCCACATCGTGCTGGCATTCGGCGAGTTAGCATCTGGTTCAACTCCTCCAGCCATGGAAGTGAATTCGGCATACGCCTCTTGGATACAGCAGGATCAATCCATCTTGTCATTACTAATCTCTTCTCTCACGGATGAGGTAATGTATCTAGCAGTTAGCCGTGAAACTTCCTAGGACGTGTGGTCGGCCATCACAGCGGCACTCGGATCATCGACGCGTGCCAGGTGCCTCAATCTTCTCAGACAATTCCAGAGCTTGCGGCAAGGCAACAGCTCACCGGCGGAATACCTTGGTCGCGCATAGCTTCTGGTGGAGGATCTCGCGTTGGCTGGCCGCCCTGTGTCGCTGGACGAGAAAAATTTATACGTATTCCACGGCCTTCGTCCGGAGTTCAGATCCATGGCAGCATCCCTCATAGTTTCCGGCACACCGGTAACGATTCCACAACTCGCGGATTTTTTGTAGGCCCAAGAGTTCATCTTTTCCGATGAACTACCATCGGACTCAAGCATGGTTGTAGGGACGACTTTGACGGTAATGTTCGCTGGCAAAGGGCTGCAACAAAACGGTGATGGTGGCCGCGGCGGATAGTTCACAGGTCAGAGAGGCGACCGCCATGGTAGCGGGCAGGGGTGCGGTAGCAGTCCGCGGTGCCAGATTTTCCGCTCGCATAGTCACATGGCGGTTTACTACTACAAGCGATACGCCACTCCCTGTCGGCGCAAGCGTAGGCGCACGTAGCTATTGCCGGAGATACTGTGACCTCGACTGTTGCGGATACCTGGTATCCTGATACTAGAGCTACGGCGCATGCTACACCCGATGTGTCGATGATGGCCAACTCCGATGAATACACCGGCGGCGACGTACTGCGTGTAGTATATGGCACATGTTTAGGTATTTCCAGTGTGGGCCGTGCAACATTTCCTACTAAGTCTAAATCCTTGTGTTTAACGAATATCTTACATGTGCCAAAATTGTCAGTTCCGTTATTGTTTGTGCATCATTTTACTACTCAAAATGATGTTTTTTTTTAATTTCATAAATCATTTTTTGTTGTGAAGGACTGCACCACCAAGACGGTTCTTCTTAAGGGACCAACTATGGGTGGTATATACAGGTTATCCGTTCCACGACATCATTTAGCTTTTTTGAGTACCCGTGCCTCCTCCAGTGTTTGGCATAGTAGGTTGGGTCACCCGCATGTGCAAGTCCTAAGTCGTGTTCTCCAGAATCTCCCGGTCACAACAAATAAAGTCAGTTCGGCGCAGTTATGGTCCGCCTGTCAGCTTGGGAAATCTAGTCGTTTTCCTTTAGATAGAGTTACTTCTTCTAGTTCTAGTGTTCTAGTGAGTTACTTCTTCTAGTTCTAGTTCTAGTGTTTTAGATCTTCCAATCGTTTTATTTCTGTTTCTGGTTGTCGTTACTTTGTTTTGTTTATAGACGACTGTACTCGTTTTTGCTGATTTTATCCCTTATGGGCAAAATCAAACATCTATAAAGTTTTTAACTCGTTTTGTGTAATGGTAGAATGTTGATTCTTACGTTCTATCAAGTGCATACAATCTGATTTAGGGGGTGAATACCGCCGATCGCATAAAACATTAGAAGACCTAGGAATTGTGCATAGGCAGTCATGTGCCTACACACATGAACAAAACAATTGAGTTGAATGCCGCAATCGGCATGCTGTTGAAACCGAGCTAGCCCTATTGGCTGAAAGTTCGGTCCCACTCAAATATTGGGATTATGCCTTCGAAACTACTACTTATCTAATAAATTGCATCCCCTCATCTGTGTTACAATTTGAAAGTCCACATTTTCAGCTTTATAACACCCAGCCCACATATACCTTTCTTCAAGTCTTCGGGTGCAGATAATACCCCTATCTTAGGCCTTATAATTGGCACAAGGTAGAGTTTCGGTCCACACTGTGTGTTTTCCTAGGTTACCCTCCGTCTTTTAGGGGTTACCATTGCATGTATCTCACCACTATGAAATTCTTTATTTGCCATCATGTCCGATTTTGACGAAACGGTGTTCCTTTTGTATAGTTGTTTAAATAGGGGAACTTACAGCTTCTGGAATCTGCTACCCCATGGGGGATTAGTCCGGTGGTATGTCAACATGCATCCATGTAACACTACTAATGTTTGGGCACCTTAAAATTATTTTATTAAGTGTTGTACCCTTAAATTGGGGCAAATTATACCGTGCACCATGGTGCACACAACAATGTGCACCACGTACGTAAACGACGTCGTTTTGAGCATTGTAAACTAACCATGCCTTTTTTTGGAAATCACGTTTCCTGCTTCGGCCGATCTGTGTATTTATGTTAATATATATATTCTGTGTATTCTAGGTAATAGTTCTGTGTTTTCTAGGAAACCGTTCTGTGTATTCATGTTAGTAACACATGTTGTGATGTGTTTGTGCATTCGAATGTTTAGGAGGATGAGTTCTATGTATTTTGTGTCAATATTCTGTGTATTCATGTTATTAACATAGGTTGTGATGTGTTTGTGCATTTTAATGTTAGGAGGATGAGTTCTGTGTATTTTGTGTTAATATTCTATGTATTCTGGGCAAACATTCTGTGTATTCTAGGCAAATGTTCTGTGTATTCTAGATAATGATTATGTGTATTATAGATAATGAATTCCCTGGAGTCATTCGCATCCGCGTCCACTAACATCGAAATGACGTCGTTTTGGACCTAGGTGCACATTGCAATGTGCACCGTGGTGCACGATATAACGATTGTTAAATTGGTCCATTTTTTTTAAATTATTCTATCATAGTATTTGGCCCGAACTATATTGGAATCATTTTATTAAACACTCCTCAAGACTATTCCTAGTTTTCAAATCCTTGTTTCCTAATTTTATTCCTTTGACTCCAATTAAGTTTGACCTAGCATCCCTCTAAACCCATAATATTCCTTAATTAAGTCTCATGGTTTCCTAATCCCTGTATACATATAATATTTTTCCTAATCCAAGCATAGAATTAACGTACGACCAAGATTCAATTGCATTCCAAACAAAAAGTTCTGACAAACCCAAACACACTTTTGTCTTTAAATCAAACAAAATAAAAACCCCACAAGCATACTCCATCCCAACTCCATTAAAAATGCTCAAACCTAAAAGTCACTAATAAAAATGCTCTAATAAAACTGTACTTGGACGTATATAAAGTGGGATATCTAAAATGTAGCAACGTAGAAACCAAAAGCAATGTTTCATAAAGTATAAGAAGCATAAAACAAAGCCGGTGCAATATTAGTCTCACAGGCCATGCCGTGCAAATAACTAGTTACTTGTACTGATGTTAAAACAAGCTCAATGTCGTCGACAGTCAACCTTGCGCTTGAGAGAGTGTGTGAATAATATTGGTGTTACCACTTATATTTTGTATTTAGTTTAATATGTGGTGTAGGTTGGCTTGACTTAGTTTCCTAATATATAGGAAAGTTTTGTGTCTCCTTAGTCATATAGGATTGTGATAATCAGTTGTATTGAATTAATTGATTTTCTACTAATCTCATCGATGCATATACAATGATCGAATATGCAAGTTTGATCTATATTAGAACTCATCAGACGGCGTTGGGTTGTGAAGCTTATCAGGAGTTGAGTGATGCATTAACAAAGGGGTGAATTACATACCACAGCTCGGGATAAAAGAATTGTACTCCCATCATCATTCATAGGTGGAGCTAGGTATATGATTCAAAACTATGAAGATGCAATGGTAATATGCAGGCACATCGGTTATCCACATCTATTCATAACATTCACATGCAACCCGAAGTGGCTTGAAATTGAGCGGTATGTTGCACAGCGTGGCCTTAAAGTAGAGGATAGACCCAATATTGTTTCTCAAGTGTTTAAGATGAAACTTAATGCTATGATTGAAGAGATCAAAATAGAAAAGCTATTTGGAGACATATGTGGAGGTATTTGATTATCATACATACTTTAATGTGCCATAATAAATCTGAATTCCATGTATAAAATTTAATTTTTTTAAAATTTTCCGCTTAGTTATCTACACGATAGAATTTCAAAAAAGATGACTTCCTTATGCGCACATATTACTATTTGCCAAAAGAATAAATCAGACAAATTATGCAACCAAAATTGATGCCCTAATTTCTGCTGAAATTCCAGACCCAGATGCTGACACTGAATATAATGACACAGTTAGTGAATTCATGTTGCACGGACCATGCGGACAACTCCGAAAGAATTTGCCGTGAATGGTAAATGGTACATGTTCAAAGTATTTTCCAAAAAAATATGTTAGTCAGATGATTTTGAATAAAGATGGTTACCCAATCTATAGAAAGCGTGACAATGGACGCACAATCAGTAAGAATTGAATCGAACTTGATAACCGTTACGTTGCCGCGCATAATAAACATTTGCTTCTAAAATATCGCGCACATATTAATGTTGAATGGTGCAACTAGTCGAGATTGATTAAATATTTATTTAAATACATGAATAAAGGAAATGATCGAGCCACGACAGGGTTCATGAGTAATTCTATGAATACACTCAATGGTGATGTGGTCAATGAGATTAACATGTAATACAATTGTCGTTATATATCAACATGTGAAGCCACTTAGCGGCACACCACCTATGGAGAGGATAAATTTCCACTTAGAGCACCAACAGAATGTTGTCTATGGGGAAGATCAAACCCTTAACGAGATTGTCGAAAACCAAACGGTTAAGCAGAGCTAGTTCAAAGCTTGGTTTGAGGCAAATAAAAAATACGAAGACGCTCGGTCGCTCATTTATACAGAGTTCCCTAGTAAGTTTGTTTGGAGACAAGATCTGCATGAATGGCATCCAAGGAAGAAAGGATTCTCCATAGGACGATTATTCTATGTTCCGCTAAGTTGTGGAGATTATACTATCTAAGATGCCTTTTAAATCTCATACGTGGACCTTCAAGCCATGAAGATATTCGCACTATTGGAGGGGGGGTTCATTCACAAATCATTTAGGGAGGTGTGTTATTAATATGGATTATTAGATGATGACAAGGAGTACATCGACGGTATTACTGACTCAAGTTACTAGGCATCCGCGTCTGCATTGCGAAGGTTGTTTGCTACGTTGTTGACTTCAAGTTCAATAAGTAAACCCATGGCAGTGTGGAATGTTGTTTAGGAATTTCTTGCGAAGGATGTACAGTTTCATTGTCGACGTCTCATGCGCAATCCAAGTACATTGATTTTACGACTTTTGTGCAGTCGTAATCAAAGATGATTGGGGTTACCCCTGGGTTGTGTCGGTCTCAAGGGATGACAAATTGGAAGTATTGGTTAGTTCTTAGTTTATGGAATATAAAGCACGTTCCTCATTCGCCATGTCACAAACCAATCAAAGAATAAAGAATCAATGTTGTAGTGTCAAAGAATAAAAGGGATTGGGGTTTAAAAATAAATTAAAGAAAACTAGGAAATGAATTGCTAGGGACATGATGCATCATAGTATGCCTAAGAACTTGCAATTGAAATCCAAATCAAGTAGCTTCAAAGTAGATCTTTCTCATTACAAGATTGAATTGAAGTAAAGTGTTCTTCTACAAAAATCCTCTCTCTACAATCTAAAAATTAGCTCTCCGCTAAATGTCTAATGCCTAAAAAATGACTAACACCTGAAAATATCTAATCTAACCCCTTAAATAGCTCCCTCCAATTGCACTTTGATCACATTTTGCGCCCAGACTTGATTCGAGCGAGTCTACGTGCGTGGATCGCACATGGACTTTTCACTTCAAAGCTTTTCTTCTCCTTTCCATGTCGTGGAGTTGTGGCATAGAAGTTTTTGGAAATAAACCACGCCACAATCCACGTGTGGACTTGGTTGTGGTCTCTTCATTGTGCTTCCTCCTTTGGTTGTTTCCTTGTCATGCTCATATGTTTTCTCCTTGAGTCCAACGACCTACAAAACAATCTAAAGTGTACCAAAGGATAGAGTTTTGCAACGATTAACACATTAGAGCACAAAACGCCATAGATTAACCACAAAAGGATACCAGTTAACACAATTTTACCCCTTTATTCTACCCTTAACCTGGGTATCTTTGACACCTATCAAAGTTTCCACACTTTAACTTTGCTTGCTCTCAAGCAAATCTCAATCAAATCACAATCATCTAAATGCCAAAGATATCTAGGATAACTTAATCAAATCAATTGGTCATGTAAGAGCAAGGGTGCAATAAATTGGAGAGGGTGAAATCCCTTATACTATCTACAAAGGGTGTTAACCATGCGCCATACAACTCTAGGAATATACAAGCTAAGGGAAGCAAAAATTCATAGTTCAAGTTTAAGCATCAAGAAAACCTTTTCACACCATTTAGCCAAACATGCAATCCAAATTTGGGTTCACCTTTCATTTTGCACGGGACTTCAAGCCGATACCACTAGTGGGAGCGATGTACATAACCAACTCATCCAACCAATTATGCCAAAGCCCTTAAGCAGAAAAGATAAATGAGAGAAGGGGCATAGACCGCTCACCGCCAATGGCTTGGGTGGTCTCTCTTTTCTTCTCAACTTCCTAGGGTAACGTCATTGGGCACCCGACTTCACATGGAGCTCCATGGTTGTTTGAAGATTAGTGCAATGGGTACCCAAAACCTAGCAAAGTGGCTCATTTCTTCTCTATTTTCTCAACTTCTAGGATAACGTTGTTGGACAACCGACCTTACCTAGATCTCTACGCTTTTTCAAGGACGATGCAACGATTTCCCAAATCCTAGCAAGATGGCTCAACTCGGATCTTACCTCTAGGAGTGGTCATGCTTAGCTCTTTTGAAACTTTAAACAAATCAACCCTCTTTGCCTTTTACAAGGGATAAGGGATTCCCCCCAATGCTCACAATAAACTCACATTTTGCCCCATGCCCTACCAAAATTA
>CM008344.1:19461548-19474292 GCA_002525835.2 Ipomoea batatas
TTCAGGCTGTTCAGTGTTGTAAAACTTTCTTGATTGGTTGCTTGTATTGTATGGAATGTTTGTTTAGGTGGGGTGGATGTGGAGACGAGTGTAACGGGGGTGCCGGTTGGAGTGAACCATTCAACGCGAGACAAGATGTTCAGTACCTTCTCTGCATTGGGGAACATTGCATTAGCCTTTGGGTTCAGTCTTATTCTGATTGATATCCAGGTGAGCTAGCTAGCCTTGTTGTTCTTTTGGTTCAGTTTTGGAATGGGGAGGTTATGGTGTTGTTGTTGTTGTTGTTGCAGGACACACTGAAATCTTCGCCACGAGAGAGGAGGGCGATGAAGCAGGCGTCGAGCATTGGAATCCTGTCAGCGACGTTCTTCTACCTGCTGTGTGGGATCCTCGGGTACCTAGCATTTGGGAATGCAGCCCCGGGGAACCTCTTGACAGATGATCACGGGTTCTACGAGCCCTACTGGCTCGTCGACCTGGCTAACGTGTGCATCATCGTACACCTAGTCGGGGCCTACCAGGTTGTCACACAGCCCGTTTTCGCCTTTGTGGAGACCTGGAGCAGGGCCAGATGGGGTGGGGCTAAGTTCATCACAGGTGAACACACCATCAGGCTCCCATTCCTGGGAAATTTTAGCATTAGTCTGTTCAGGCTAGTATGGAGGACAGCTTTTGTGGTGTTTACCACTATTGTGGCCATGATTTTCCCATTCTTCAATGCCATTCTTGGCCTCCTGGGATCCATTGCCTTCTGGCCTCTCACCATATACTTCCCCGTCGAGATGTACATTTCGCGGGCCAAGATCCCGAGACTCTCCTTCACTTGGATTTGGCTGCAGATTCTGAGTTTCTTCTGCTTCGTCGTCTCAGTTCTTGCTGCAGTTGGCTCGATACGCGATCTTGCCAAATCTGTCATGCATTTCAAGCCCTTTGCATAGATAGAATGCCAGAAGGTTATGGTGAGAGGGTAGAACTTGAAAGTTGAAACTAGTTAATCTCTGTACTTATATATGTAGCCAGAACCATAGAAAAGTTCAGAATAACTCATCATTTTGCTGTAATTTTGAAGCTTCTCTATGAACTTCTCCCTGTTCATTGAAGCTTCTAAGCAATCTCCAATGTCAATCTGCACTATCTTTCTGGTGGAAAACAATAAACTGATGAGATTCATGCTTAAAGCAAATTCAGAAAAATTGCAGGCATATGAAATGGCCTAATCTGAACCAATTCTTGATAGACTAGGTGAATAACAGGTTCTATATATGTCATAATATTTGAACTATAATTTCTAAAGAGAGTAAGTTTTAAACATAAATGTATTATATTCTATGATACGGCTGGTTGAAACGAGTTAATTTGTCAAGAAATAAATAAGTTGGGTGGGTACTCAAAAAAAAAAAAAAATGTTGGGTGGAATATGAGTATATGACGACCCAAAATTTAATCTTTAACAGTTGAGCTATCATTAGAAATATATTGGACTACAAAAAAAATTCTTAAATCCAACCCTCCTCAATTATATGTGCACGTGCGCTCAAATTCAACATTTTCATTAACCGGTTATTTGGGGGTAAATTATCGGACTACTAATGCAACTACAGCCGTGTAGTTAGCTGGGTAGGCTATGCCTTCTCAGGAGTAAAGATTAGATTTGATAAAATAGATAGTTTATTAGTCAATTTTATTTTTTTTGACCACTATTAGTTGTTTAACTTTGTTAAACACTCAATACAAATGTTTGGTTGATTAGCTTTTTGTAACAATTTATTGCTCCAAAATGCTAAATTCAAAGAACAATTTTTTCGATTAGTTTTTTAAGAAAGTCATTTTACATATAATCTGTTATCAGCTAAATGGTTAATTTACCAAACATTTTTCTACAATCAGCCAATACTATAATCAAACCCACTAATCCAATCAGCTATTTACCAGACACCCCTTTATAGATAGGACCGAATACAAATTAGTATAGGATCATTGAAGATATTAAGTGCCATAAGAAAAAAAAAAAGAGTTAATTCCATATTTGATCATAGATTTATAGGTGACTATTCACTTTTAGTCATTTTTTATTAAAACATCCACTTTTGATCCTAGTATTATTGTGGCATGACCAATTTTGGTCCTTTATCAACAAATCAGTTTAAATATCGTTAAATACAATGACATTTCGGTCTTCAATTATGAATGTTTTCAAAAAAATAAACATAAAAAATATAGATGTTCAACCTACTTTGTATAAAAGAGATTGAAATGTCTTTGTATTTAACGATATTTCAACGATTTTGTTGCTGGATGACCAAAATTGGTCATGCCACAATAATACTAGGACCAAAAGTGGACGTTTTAATAAAAAAAGACTAAAACTGGACAGTCACCTATAAATCTATGACAAAAAATGGAATTAACTCAAAACTTTTTCCTTTGTCCATTTAAATAGTCTCTCTCTCTCTTTAGTCTCTAACCACTGAATGTTTCATCTAAATATGCTCATATTAGGCAATTTTAATAGAACAGATTCCTATTCTTTAATCTTTAATGATATGTCCTTTTAAGGATGAATTGTATGCAGACATGCACTGGATGATGTTTCAAACGTTTCTTCTATGTTAATTGTTGCGTTAACTAATTTAATTCTTAGATTACACCCAATTTGTGAAACTTTTAATTGAACCGTCAACATATATAATAACAATACAACATATCTTCCACCATTAAAGGTAATATATTTGCTGTCAAATTTGGAATAGGATTCCCAGAATTCATGGAACCTTGACAGGCTAAAAATTAAGCCTACTTTCCAACTGTTAGCTGCATCATATCATATAATATCATCAATGATCAAATTCAGTGAATTGACAAGGGTCTATAGTTTTACTCGACCAAAGTTGACTACAAAACATTCATAGCCATTAATTGTGCTTTCTCCCCCACCAAGCAGTTAGTCAGACAGGAAATTATTGCATAGGATTACCATTATATTACAGGGAATTAATTAAATATCTGTTTTGATTAAGGAAAAATTTAAAGCTATTATGTAAGTGTGCACTCTTAATGAAATTTTAGCCGGCAAATAAGGAAATAAATCAGTCTAAATTATAAATTTGATTTTCAATTGGAGCAATTTATTAGGACAATTAGTTAGGACAACCTAAATTGATTTACATTGCAAATTATTCTGTGAACCGGGGTCCACCTTGCAAAGGTAGATCCGGATCAAAGATACACAATTTACCTACTAAATGTTCACAATTATTTTAATTTGTGATGACTGTATTCACAAATTTCCAAAACATAGAAACACAATTTATATTTGAGAAGTTCACAGTTTCAATATGACTAATACTAAATATACACAATTTATGTCCAATCCATGGTATAACAATTGAATTTACTCATTGTGATCTTTTATTAGGTCATAAAACTGGATTTACCCCATCCATACTGTCTGATAATAACGGTGACTTTTTTATCACTAAAAAACAGCATAAATTACTAGTAACAGACTTATTCAAATTGAGAAAATCTAGGTCTTAAACTTGAAATTTTATAATTATCCGGATTAATAACTTTAATTCAGTTGGGTTGTCCCAGGGAATTAAATATTCTCCATGAATGAATGCTTGCTTATTAACTGTGACCGTCAGTGTAGTTATTCTGATACAGAGTTCAGTCTCTTGGGTACTGCACAGATAGTAGTATCATATTCAACATTCCCAGGGAGAGAGAGAGAGAAAGATTTGCAGAAATGCAGAGAAATTTGAGTCTTGCTGTTGAAGAAGGTGGAAGTGATGATTCCATGTACGACGAAGATGGTCACATCAAACGAACTGGTATATATATTCCTTGCTATCTCTCTTCAGTTCTTCAAAGTTGCCATTTTGTTTTTTTGCAAGAGAGATTCTTTAATTTCTTGTGTTAACCCAGAAAAGAAATGGAGGATTGAAGCTGTGTTAATATTTGGATTATGTAGGAAATGTGTTTACGGCGAGCGCTCACATCATAACGTCCATAATTGGGTCGGGAGTTTTGTCGCTGGCTTGGGCTATTGCGCAGCTAGGATCCGTCGCCGGACCGGTGGCTATGGTGGCCTTCGCCGTCATCACTTTGTACACCTCTCTCTTGCTCGCCGACTGCTACCGTTCGCCGGACGGCAAACGGAACTACACTTACATGGACGCTGTTAGAACTCATCTAGGTATGTACACACCAAAAATCACACCTTTTGCCAATTTAAGTAAGTTGGTCATACGTTTTGATTGTTAATCACTAGGTTACAAATGTAATCGTCAATAATATTTTTAATTTGAGCTTGTCAACTAAGTTACGAATTTCACTATCAACGAGAACGATTTATTGATATTCTTGATTTGACTTAGTTAGGAATGTACAACCTAGTTAAAATCCTCGTACTCCTTTGCTAGTTAGAGCCACAAGGCTGGATTATCCATTGCACGCTCTCTAGTAGTGGAATCACACATTTGCCCAACTCTAACCAAGTTGGTTAGACTGTTGACTTGGTAATAACTACAAGTTTAACTCCCAACTAGATTCTGAGCTTGAGCTGGCCAACTAGATTACGTGTTTCACTATCAACGAGAGCGATCTATTGACGTTCTTGATTTGAATAGTTAGATATTGACAAGTGCACAACCTAGTTTAAATCCTCATAGTCCTTTGCTGGCTAGAGTGTGACAAGGCTGGATTATCCGTTGCACACTCTTCGGTAGTGGAATCACGCATTTGGCCAACTCTAATTAAGTTGGTTAGACAATTGACTTGGTAATTATTACAAGTTTAACTCACAATTATAACGGTCTATTAACATTTTTATTAGAGTCAGTTAATTATGAACAACCTAGATAAATTTACCTTCATTTGATGGCTAAGATCACAAAGTTGGGTTTTCCAAAAAAATCACACCTTTCTTCATACATTTTGGTGCATTAAACATCATAAATCTCTCTCTTTCTCTGCACAGGTGGCATGAAGTTCAAGCTTTGTGGGCTAGCTCAATATGCTACTCTGATTGGCCTCAGCATTGGATATGCCATCACCACAGCTTTAAGCTTGCAGTAAGCACTGCATACAGTAAACTTACTTCAATTCCTTCCATTTTCTGCCATCAATGGAATAGTTTAGGATACATCTGTGAGAGCTTATTATATTGCCTGGTTTAATGGTTTTAGTTGTCATTCAGGGCAATTGCAAGAACCAACTGTTACCATGTCCATGGCCGTGGCACTGCGAATTGCATTCCATCAAAACGAAACTTCATACTCATGTTTGGAGCAGTGCAGGTTCTGCTTAGCCAGATTCCAAATTTTCACCAGCTTTCCTTTCTCTCCATAGTTGCTGCCATCATGTCTTTTGGTTACTCCTCCATTGGGCTTGGCCTCTCTGCAGCTCAAATCGCGAGTAATGCAAATTTTGCAGCTTTTTTGCAGGACAGTGCTGTGAGACTTCAATTTCTTGCTTATATTGTGTTGAATTTTTGTTTAGGTGGAGTGGAAGTGAAGTTGAGTGCGACGGGGGTGCCTGTTGGAGCGAACCATTCGATCAAAGACAAGATGTTTAGTACTTTCTCTGCATTGGGAAACATTGCTTTAGCCTTTGCTTTCTCTTTTGTTCTGATTGAGATACAGGCAAGTTTTTTTCTTTTTATTGAGTACTACTGACTCTGTTAGAATATAGTATCTGTTCATAACTACTTTCTCAACCTACTGAAGAACTGGTGTCTGAGTGTGGAAATGGTGTTGCAGGACACGTTGAGATCTTCCCCGAGAGAGAGGAGGGCGATGAAGCAGGCGACGAGCGTTGGAATCCTGGTGGCCAGCGTCTTCTACTTGCTGTGTGGGATCCTGGGCTACCTGGCATTTGGAAATGCTGCTCCGGGGAACCTCTTGACAGATGATCATGGTTTCTACGAGCCCTTTTGGGTCGTCGACTTGGCCAACGTTTGCATTATCGTGCACCTGGTGGGAGCCTACCAGGTGTTTTCGCAGCCCTTTTTTGCACTGGTGGAGTCCTGGTGCAGAACCAGATGGATGGGGTCTCAGTTCATAACACAAGAACACACTGTCCATATCCCATTTGCAGGGGATTGGAGATTTAGTCCTTTCAGGCTGGCATGGAGAACAGCATATGTAGTGTTCACAACTGTTGTGGCCTTAATCTTCCCATTCTTCAATGCCATTCTTGGCCTCCTGGGATCCATTGCTTTCTGGCCTCTCACCATTTACTTCCCCATCGAAATGTACATTTCGCAGGCAAAGATCCCGAGACTCTCCTTCACATGGATTTGGCTGCAGATACTGAGTCTCTCCTGCTTCGTCGTCTCAGTTATTGCTGCAGTCGGATCAGTTCGGGATCTTATCGATTCTGTCATGCATTTCAAGCCCTTCGAATAGAACCCCAGAAGCTCATGGCTCATATAATTCACAATACAATACAATGTAATGTACTGCAGCTTTCATAGTTTTCTGCATTATACTTGCATGCATTTCTAGGTTCTATTATGCCATTTTATGAATGTTGATTGTATTTCTTGACAGAACTTGAAACTGCAGCTTCTGAGAAGTGTGGCAGAAACACAGAAAACTTCACAGTAACTCATCATCTGCTGTGGAAGGACTAACTAGCTTCTGAGAACTCAGGCAGGGATATATACAATGTATATTGTATAGAGAGTCAATAACAAGTTAAATCTCATAATAATATAAATTTATTGTTTTATGATGGGTCAAAATAAGTTCATATGTCCCGGGTGTAAATTATCTTGTCAAGTTGAATGAAAGTTAGACAATTTAAAATTGTTGGAATGTTACAAAGAATTGTAGTGATTGAATATGTAATGTGAATTTGTCAAGCACCTTGTGTTCAAATGGCATGTAGTGACTCTTCCATATGGGAGGTCATGAGACTTCGCCTCAATAGAGGCCATATTGACTCACTCCCATGAGACTAGGTATCCGCCCAATCAACACGCTGGCTATCATTGATGACCGAGCCTTGAGGTTGGACCCGAAAGTAGGACTTGGGGGCCGACCCAATCAACACGCTGGCTACCATTGAAGACCGAGCCTTGAGGTTGGAGTGTTGGACCCAAAAGTAGGATTTGGGGGCCGACCCAGAGGTCACCATTAGTCTTCGCTTCTTTTGCAATAGTTATAGTGTTATACCATGGACAAGGTGAACCCATCATAATTTACATGTTTATAATTTGAATTGTGAACATTTAGTTGGGCCCTCTCGAATGATGTGCCGATTCCAATGGGCCTGATATAATCCCCAACTCAGAATGTTGAGCCCAAATTATAATCTTAAGAATTGGGCCTGAATTTTGTCATTAGCAACACTGGACTACCGGAATCCGACAGACGCCAACGTCGTTCAACCCAAATCCTTAAACCCCGTGAGCTCACCTTCCTCACTCTATCCATCCTCTGAGCTTCGCACCTCTCAATCCACCATGTCCATATTCCTTCTTCGTTCACTTCCCGCCATTGCCATTCGTTCCAAACCTTCCCCTCTTGCTTCCCTTTCTCTGCTCTACTTCGCCCACGTTAATCCCCTATTCATTCCTAGACCGCTCCCAAAACGCACCCTTTCGTCTCTCTCCGTCTCAGCTTCTACTACAGTCCCTTCTGCAGAAACAGATTCCAAGAAGCCTCCAATTCAATCCGGTGGGCAGCTCAAATGGGTCACCCGCACGCGATACTGCGGCGAATTGTCCGAATCCGACGTGGGTAAACGGGTTCGACTTTGCGGGTGGGTCGCCCTCCATCGCGTCCATGGTGGCCTCACTTTTTTCAACCTCAGAGACCACACTGGAATTGTTCAGGTACTGAACTGAATGACTATTGTAATTGTATTCTCTTGTGAAATGTTCAGTGTACTCCATGGAATTTAATTCTTGATGATACTTGGCTAATACTTTGTGGTTATGATTTGTTATATTTATATCTAATATTTGGTATCAGAGCCAGGTTTATGTTTATGTTAGGCACATAGTTAGGTTTAATAACAACTTCTAGTTATTATGTCCAATATTCAGTTCAGTTTAGTAAGCATAGTCAACTTGAACCACTTAATTAAGGCACTAATATATAATATATGATATATAATATATATTATTAGAGAAAATCTTACATGATTAAGCTTTAGATAGCCCGGAGGCCAATCTGATAATTATTTGCCATTAATCTGTAATAATAGGATTTTGATTTCAGATTACTACACTTCCTGATGAATTCCCCGAGGCTCATTCTACTATAAATGATTTGAGACTTGAGTATGTAGTTGCTGTGGAAGGTGTTGTGCGGCCTAGGCCAGGTGAATCAGTCAATAAGAAGATGAAGACTGGCATGATAGAGGTTAGTCATGCTACATTTTAATAGTATGTTCCTGTTTTGGTTTTGTTTTTATTCTTCTTATTGACTACACATGCTCTTACATTTCCAAATTTAATTGATAATAATGATTCAATATTATAAACTATTTACTTGTACAGATTGCAGCAGAGCATGTAGATGTGTTAAATGCAGTACACTTGAAGTTGCCATTCTTGGTTACTGCAGCTGATGATTCAAAAGATTCAGCTAAAGAGGAAATACGATTGCGGTAATAAATTTAAGTTTTTGGAATTATATGCGCACATGCACTCAAAGTTCAACATTGTCCTTTGTCCATTTAAGTCTTTTATCTCTAAGCCTTTTGTTTCAGAACACTGAATGTTTCATCTGCTCTTATTTCTATCAATGAGTTGCAGTTTGCTACCATCTTCATTCTCCTATTTCATTGTCTTTTTTCCCTTTTTCATGTGTGTGTGTGTGTGTTTGTTTGCATCATACCATATTTGATTGGATGCCTATCTAAGAGCTGCATTATGTCACCGTAGTTTTATTTTAGAGTAAAACAGTTTGTTTGGCAACCTAAGCCTGCTGTTGATCTTTTATATATTAGGTCATTTTTATCTTTCTATATTCCTTCATATTTAAATAGCTTGTAAGTGACTCATGCTGCTGCTAGCTTTATGTATTAATTACTTTGGTAGATTATAGGTATCGATGCCTTGATCTACGTCGGCCACAAATGAGTTCCAACATATTCTTGCGACATAGTGTGGTGAAACTGATGCGAAGGTACTTGGAGGATGAGCATGGTTTTGTGGAGGTATTAAGTCAGTGATGCCATTTGAATCTCTATATCAATGCATGATGTGATGCTTGCCGTGTTTTTGCTTTGTTCTCTGTGTTGATCCTGACCTTCCCCATGGTTGTAAGGTAGATTGAGACTCCAATGCTATCTAGGTCTACTCCGGAAGGTGCTCGAGATTATTTAGTGCCTTCTAGAATACAGGTATTATATATTTAATTATTTTCTTCCTATTTATGCATTATATTAGTACTGTCCAATTGTATTATGTCATCGGCTATCTTTGATTATTACTATTGCTATTAGTAGTGTTGTTAATTCTTTCTCTTAGCTTTATGCAATTTAAGCTTTACCTTCATTATCAAATGCTTGCACATTATGTTCTGCTGAAAATAGAATTTGGAAGTTTTGAAAAGTTTCTTCACTATATGGAGTTTGATAACTCGCTTCTTTCTTAAAAAGCCAGGAGCGTTCTATGCATTGCCTCAAAGTCCACAACTCTTCAAGCAAATGCTAATGGTCTCTGGTTTTGACAAATATTATCAGATAGCAAGGTTAGTTTATTGTTTTGTAATGTGCATTTGGGATCTTATTGGATGCAAAAAAACTCCAACTTTTGCTGGTCCTTCGTTGAAGAAAATACGTATTAGCTTTAAAAATTGTATAAAAGATACTAGCCTTTATGGAAATGTTGATTTGTTCTTGTTCACAGAGAAAAGATTATAGATGTCAATGAGGACACATCTGATAAAATTCCTGCTATGAATTTTCTGGTGTGTGCTTCACTACAGGTGTTTTAGGGATGAAGATTTGAGAGCTGATAGGCAACCTGAATTTACACAACTAGATATGGAAATGTCCTTCACTTCTTTAGAGGACATGCTGAAGCTCAATGAAGAATTGATTAGAAAGGTTAGTGACATTGGTTTGAAGTTAAATTTCAAAGGTGCTTCGAACAGATATATTTCTAAGGGACATTCTGTTGAATGGAGTTGTGTTTTTGTGATCTTATTCTCACTAAATGTTTTTCAAAGTTATGCAATTTGACTTGCCTAAACTTATTTTCCTTGCTTTTGTTCCTTTCATATGAGGCTTTATCCATTACAGGTTTTTCTAGAGATCAAGGGTGTCCAGTTGCCCAACCCTTTTCCAAGACTGACTTATGCTGAAGTAATGAGCCGATTTGGTTCGGACAGGCCAGATCTTCGTTTTGATCTTGAATTGAAAGATGTAATATTCCTAGTGGTTTCTCGTGCATTTATTTGCCATTATCTCTTTATACTTTTGTTGTAGGCTTTTTAGTCTAACCCTCCATTTTGCAAAGGTTGGTCTTAGACAACTGTCATAGGTTATGTACTCATTCATGATTTACACCCATGACCTATCCATCTCATCATCATCTTTCCACTACCCAAATCTATCAATCCTTATTCTGAAATATCTCCTCTATGATTACACTCGAAAATTAAATATTCGTTCCCTTATTTTGACTGTCTTCCTTTTTGGTGCTATGAAATTGCCAGTGATACCTGATATTTGTGGCTTCATATTTGCCTGCAGGTGTCTGACATTTTCTCAAACTCCAGCTTCAAGGTTTTTGCAGATGCGTTGGCAAGTGGAGGGATAATTAAAGCATTATGCGTGCCTTCTGGGGCAAAAACTTATTCAAACACTGCTCTCAAGAAAGGTGACATTTACAGAGAAGCAGTTAAATCCGGTGCAAAGGGTTTGCCTTTCATAAAGGTCTTGAATGATGGTAATTAAAAAAAAAAACCTCCTGAATAGTATATGTATATTACCCAGTAAAATTTTTAGCCAAGAATCTGTCTACATATCCAGCAAAGGGAGTCATTAACAGTGTTTCTATATGGTTTCCAGGGGACATTGAAGGGATTCCCCCTCTTGTTTCAAGCTTGGATATTACACAGAAAGAGCAATTAATTAAACGATTGTCTGCGAGTTCAGATGATCTTGTCTTGTTTGCCTTAGGAGACCATGCATCAGTTAATAAGACTTTGGACCGTTTGAGGATACACATAGCCCACGAATTGGGATTAGTAGATGAGGTAAGTTTTTTGAATAGGAATTTGGACTACATTTGATGTAAATTATTGAAGAAGGTAGGCGATCAGAGAATAGATATGTGGCAGTTTTCTTTGTCTGACCTTGTTTGTTGTTTGGTTATGTAGTCCAGACAATCAATCCTGTGGGTGACTGATTTTCCGATGTTTGAGTGGAATGATCAAGAGCAGAGGCTTGAGGTTTGAATAATGCCAATATTTTGGATTATATGATATCTGACGATGGATTAAGCTAATTGGATTATATTTTCCGATGTTTTAATCTCTCATCAAACATCTCTGTTCTTTCTCAGGCTTTGCATCATCCTTTCACTGCCCCAAACCCCGAAGATATGAACAACCTTGCCTCTGCGCGTGCCTTAGCTTATGACCTGGTTTACAATGGAGTTGAGGTAATTTCTACTCATTATCTATACCAATTGGTTGTACAACAGCCATATCAGATAAGAACGCTCATTTCTATTCATTTACATAAACCCTAAATTAGATCGGAGGAGGAAGTTTGAGAATTCACAAGCGTGATGTTCAAGAAAAGGTGTTGGAAATTGTTGGCATCTCCCCTGAACAGGTAAGAAAACTCTTTAAATCCAATTCTCGTCTCACAAATGATTTTCAAATTTATATGAATTGTTTATGTACCGCGATGTGATGCATGTATGCAAGCTATCCTATAGTTGTCTTTTGATGATTACAAAGACTTTAAAGGGTGGCGTTTCCTTGCATATTCCTCACACTTCTCAATGGATGCTTAGTTGGAATACTCGGTAAATTAAATGCTAAAGGGTTGGATACAAGAAAATTGCTAAGAAACTTTCCTTCGAGGAAAACATTCCCTTCAACGTGGCCCTAAACGAAATCAAGAATTAAATATTAACATTGATTGTATACACTTCTTGAGGGTTTTTTTTTTTTTTTTAATTCCATCGTGAATTATATGGAAGTTCACTGGACACTGTTGGTTGTCTCCAGGCTGAAGCGAAGTTTGGCTATCTTTTGGAGGCTTTGGATATGGGTGCTCCTCCACACGGTATAGTGTATAATTTAGTAATTTACTTGCTGCAAATTATATATGCGTGACATAAGATTAATCACGACCATCCACTAAAATGATGGCTAATTACACATTTGCTGGTAAAAATACGTTAGCACTGCTATGAACTTACTAGAAATCCACGGGAAACAAGCTTCACGGTCTAAATGTCAGTTTCATTTCCATTAAGATTATTCGAGGTATCATTTTTCGTTTTCTCTGAATCACGTGGCAGGAGGTATTGCTTACGGGCTAGATAGGTTGGTGATGCTCTTGGCAGGCACTCAATCCATCAGGGACGTTATAGCATTCCCAAAGACAACGACCGCCCAATGTGCTCTTACTCGTGCACCTTCTGAAGTCGACCCTCAGCAGCTGAAAGACCTCTCGTTGCAGACCATTTAGTTTCAGAATCGTGGTGAGCCGAGAAAAAGGACAGAGATAAGGGAACCCGTTTGGAGTATAGCACAGATTGGA
>CM008344.1:19626283-19643067 GCA_002525835.2 Ipomoea batatas
TTGTAAATATAGAGTTCAAAAATTATGATATATAGAGTTCAACAATTGTGAACATAGAGTTTTAAAATTATGAACATGGACCTAGGTCCACATTGCAAGGTGAACTCGGATCCATAGCATAACAATCGTCTATGTGTTCAGCTGATTTACCGTGATTTACATATTCTCGGATGATTTATTTGGCCGAGGTGTGTGTGGCCCTTAGGGTTGAAGATTCAATATTTTGGGAGGAAAGAAATTTAGATGCAGACTCGAGTATATATAGGTATTGATATTAATTTAATTATAAAATGGTTGTTAATGTCATAATGTGGAAAGAAGAAATAAATAATAGAGTAATTGAATAGAGTGGGCGGCAACGAAAGCTCCAACCACTTAGGGGCCGTTTGGTTCACGGAATGTCACATTACCTTAGGGAATGTTAGATTGCTGGGAATGTTAGATTACTGGGAAAGTTAGATTCATGTGTTTGGTTAAAACTGAGGAATGTGATATAAACTTGTTTGGTTTATTGGCTATCTTTTATGTTATACTAATTTTTTTTTTTACTTTAATACCCTTTAACATATTTATTACATAATTAAAAATATTAACTAATTAAAATCTTGAACTTGAGAAATAAAATTATTTTATAAGCTAACATGATGTAATAATAAAAATAAAATAAAATATATAATTACAAAAATAATTAAATAATATATATATATATATATATATATATATATATATATATATTAAATAAACTAACATAAAAAAATATATTATATATTATAATAATTAGAATTAAAATGGTAAAATTTGTAAATATCTAAGGTAATCTTACATAACCTAAGAAAGGTGAGGGAATCACAATCCCTTCAAAATCCTAGGTGGAGGGTAAGTTGCATTACTTAATGAATGTTATATTCCCTTATGAAGATGAACCAAACATTGGAATGTTAGCTTTGGAATGTCATATATCCCTGGTTATGTTATATAACTTGAACCAAACGCCTCCTTATTATATATTTGGAAGTCCAAAATAGCACGCTCACTACTCACATGAAGAACTAAGAAGGGAATATCCCCACATACAATTTATAACTTATGGTCATCAGCTGGTCAACGTTTCACATGCAATATTACATCATTTTTTTTTAAAAACTAAACTAAATCATTATATACAAAATTATTTATTATTATAACCACCAATGAATTTTTAAAATATAATTTCATTGATTAGTCTTTTTTTTTTTTTTATGCATTAACAAAGTAAATAACTAAGAAATGAGAACAATAAACCGACTATAATTCTTTTACGAAATAAAAACAATTATAAATTTAAGGAAAATTGCACCTTTCGTCTCTATAGGGTAATTGTAGAATTTGTCCCCAAGTGTTCGTTATACTTACTTTTTGTCCATATATAAGTTATCACTGACATTGCATTTTTCGTCCCTTTACTAATAAAACACTATGGACAAAATTTGCAATTTTAATTCAGGGACAAAAAGTGAGCATGAAAGGACAAAAAGTGCAACACCAATGATAATTTAAGAACGAAAAGTGAGCATTTTCAACACTTATAAACAAGTTCTACAATTACCCTATAACTTATGAATTTGGTCTTATTGTGTGAACTAGTGTATAAGCATTTGGGTGCATGTAAACCAATTGATGCACATTCCGCGATTTACATATTTCGCCCGTCTCTAGGAAAAAAATGGTGACTGTTGAGAGACTTTTCAATCAAGTTTGTGGTTCAAACTTTTGAATAAATGAAAATTTGAATTACAACTTCCAAGTCTCCATATGGAACATCCTTATCTATAATTTATTACCTAAGTAACAATTGAGTGTCCTGTTAGACAAGAATTATATATTAATATATATATCTCTTATTGGGAATGCAATTGAATAAATGTATGCATGATTGATGATGGCAATTGAAAAGTCCAACAACTTATCACCCAAGAAAGTCAGCCGGCAGAAGTATACACCACCAAATATATGAGCTTCATAATTGACAGACATTGTTACAAATAAAAACCAATATAGTATTGCTACTTCAATGATGTCAAGCTGCACTCTTTGTTTGACCAAATTAATTTATATATATATTTGTAGTACGTTGCTCATGTGCTATGCTTTCTTCTCCATGTGGAAGTTGAGCGAGTAAAATTAGAATGATGTAAACAAAAGTGGAAACATGAATAATTGTTAAGTTTAATTTTCCTAGTTAGAAATCATAATTTTGATTCATATGGCTTTGGAATTTCATCTCATTTCCGTTAATTTATTTTTTTTTAAAAAAATAAAAGTAGACAGTAAGTCATATATAATCATGAATGTGTACTTTTCACGTGAAACGCTTAATAATTTTAGTAAAAAATATAATATTATTTTTGTAGAATTTTAAAATTACACACACATACACACATATATATAAGACAATTTCACACAAGGCCTTCGTATATGAGTATGTGGGTGTATATATAGTATATACTTGTTTTTTTACTAACTAAAAATAAAAATTTAATACATTAAAATAAATTTTTAATACCTTAAAAATAAATTTAATATGTTAAAAATATACATTTATCAGTGGTCCACTTTACTTTATGAAAAAAGGTAACACTTGTGTGAAACCTTTCACGTGTCTCAATTTGTGAGACAGGTGGATCCTGAGGCGATCTCACACAAATTTTTGTCATGGACAATGGTCACTGCCTCACTGGTATATTTATCTACAATCACCAAATTAAAATTGTTGCGCTTATATTTGATTTGAGCGCAAGTAATTGATTTTAGTATCTGAGTCCAAAACCCAACAAAAAAAATAGTTGAGTTATATGGAGAATTTGAATATTTATGCTTTACTGTGGATATTAAAATTTTAATTTATATATGTATGATACGCTATGACATCATTAAGCAAATGAGTAATTAGGGCCGGATGCTTAATTAGTTGTCAATTAATAATATAATTTGGAAATTAATATTAGAATTATTGGTAGACTACTGTATATATATAACCTCTATTATTATAAAGATTATTAGATAATACATTATTCTTATTTTCATGTAGTTCATAATTATTCTTTTTAGATTTGTAGTTAATACGGGTATAGTTTTGCTATGCTTAATTAATTAGGTCCTAATTTTTAAGAGAGAGAAGTGATTTGGGATAAAATTGATGTGTTTAGATTAATTTGTAGATTTTTTTTTAAATTTTTTAAATAGCTAGGTCAAAAATAAATATTGGACCCTTGAGACCCTGTGCTGTTGCCCATCTTGCCGGCCCTAAAATCTGGCCATGCAATATGTTATAACTTTACTGCTTTCATCCAATTAATTTTGGAAGTATCTCCTATCAATTTTATTATTTTTTTTTTTCACATCACAAAAAAAAAAATCTTTTAGAAAACCCCAATTCGAAACATGTGTACAAAATAACAACAAACATGCCTATGCATGTTTTTGTTTTTGACAAGCATACATAGAACTGTTCTTAAACTATCAATACCATAAATAAGAATCCATTTGTGCTTGCCTTAATGTTAAGTCTCACTCACCAAAACAAATGCATGAACTTCATATCATAATTCTTGGACTTAAATTTCTGGAAATGGAACAACTGCTTCAAAAGCTTCAACTAGCATTGCCACCCTTCTTTTCCTTGCTGGGGTTAATTTAGTCACAATATGCTGCACTGCATAATCAAGCATCCATTGTTCGGCCTTCTTCCTCTCATCCATCATCTGGTGTTTTAGATCGACTCTTTCTGGTTCTGTATTAGGCATCAATGGCAGATTTTGTGGTTTTCGCAATTTCAGCTTCCTAGCATTTTCCATGGCCATGATTGATCTCTTTAGAAGGAGTAGATTTTTCAGCTTGCTCCACTTCTTGGAGGGTTTTGGCACTTCAGACTTGCCTTTAGCTTCTGAAATTTCTTTGGTTTCATCATTTGCAATCACATTATCAGCTGCTATTGTCTCTTTCCCTTCTTCTCCCAGGTTCAAGTTATTGTTGTGTTGTGAGCTTTCTGTTCTGTTCAGTTGATCTGATTTTGTATCAATAGGATCATCTTGAGACTGTGTTATGAGGATCTCGTTAACTGCCTCTCTAACGAGTTTGATGGCGTCGTCTCTGTTAAAATTTCTCCTGTAACCGAGATCATCATTTCCAGCATCTCCTTCGTCGTGTGGTTTGGATAGATCCTGGTCACGAGAGCCACGGGGTTTTGTTTCATCATCTGCTCCATCAAGAAGCTCACTTCCAATTTTTGATGCAATACCTGATAGAACATGCTGAGATACCATATGCCACATACTGATGTAATTTTGAGTTCCCAATTCTGCTCTGTCTGTTCCATCTTTAGGGTATCCTCCATGGAATTCATCGGTTTGTTGCTCAGATTCTCTGGCTGTTTTCGCGATGAGATTGTGAGCATATTCATGGACTTCTTTCTGAGCATATGCTTCAACTTTGATTACATCTGATTTTGATGATTGAGTGTCATTGTCTATAGGGTTACAGCAAGATAGAATATCATCATTGGCCTTACTGATTGTTTCATCATCTTCAGCATTGGATTTGAGATTGGGAAATGAGAATTGGAAATGCTGATCTCCCTGAGGAGGCACCACTGTTTCAAATGCCTTTACAAGCATTTCCACTTTTCTTTTCTGGGTTGGGGCAAGTTGGCTTATTGCTTGCTGAAGTGCATAATCGAGCATCCATTCTTCTCCTCGTTTCCTCTCCTCCACGATTTGTCGTCTCAAATGAACATTTTCTGGTTCAGGATCGGGCTCCAACTGCAAATTCCTTGGCTTCCTTGGGCTTATCTTCCTCACCTTTTCCATTTCCTTGATGAATCGTTGCAGCAGAATCCATTTCTTCAGATTGCTCCAGTGTTTTGGTGCTTTCCTCTCAGCTTCATTTGCTACCTCTCTTTTTGTCTTCTCTATATTGCTGCCAGTACTTGTTTCGCCAAGATTCTCTTCCGAGGGTTCTTGGTCTGGTGCAGTGTCACTTGTATTTGATAGATCATCAGGTGACTGGTCAGGAACCTCAGGAAGAAGAATCTTCTCTATCGCTTCTCGAACAAGCTTAACAGCAAGAATCTTCACATCCTGATCTGCAGTACTACTTAATCCAGAACTTTCTGGTGCAGGTAATTTGCTGGAATCATCAGCAAGATTTTCGTCGTGAACTTCATGGTTCGTTTTGCTTTTCGATTCATCAGCAAGACCTGAATGTAAATGCCGACGTATAAGGTGCCACATTCTCGTATTCTTCTCTTTCTCAGCTGAAACTTTGGCTTCACCATCAGGTGGATTAAGGTTCTTGGAGTCAGAATCCACATTGCTGTCTTCTGTGACAGAAAGGGCTGTATTCGAATTCGAGTTGCTTTCGTTTTTCCTTTTTATGTTTTTCTTTGATTTCAATGATTTTCTTCTCATATAAAAGCGCTTTGGAGGGTTCGACGGATCATGAGAATGGCCATGGAGAGAACAATGATGGTATGAGCAAACTTTATACATGTCTAGTCTATCTGATTCAGTTTGCCTAATTTTCAGTCCAGCATTTTCAGTGAACTTTGAGTTCTTAATGGTGGAAGAACAAGTAGGTTTACCCACAGTTTTGACCTTAGGAACTTGAGAACACCTAAAAGAAGGCCTCTTCTTGGACTTGAAATTAGCCCTCATAGTCCTCAAACTAGTTGTCCTCATTAAAGTTTGCAAAGATTTCCCACCAGATGATCCTAAATTTTCCTGAGAATGAAGACTTGCCTGGGAAATGCCCTTTTTGCCTTGGTTCTTGATGTCAGGTGTGGATGATTCCGATTTGGTTGCTGCATCATCTGACAAAGGTTTAGTTGGTTTCAT
Source organism: Ipomoea batatas (assembly GCA_002525835.2). Classification (NCBI taxonomy): domain Eukaryota; kingdom Viridiplantae; phylum Streptophyta; class Magnoliopsida; order Solanales; family Convolvulaceae; genus Ipomoea; species Ipomoea batatas. Next base: position 19,632,154 of record CM008344.1, read on the forward strand.
GATCTTTGATCTTCCCTTTCTCCTGAATGATCTTGTGCTTCTGAAATTCTTCAAGTTGTTCATTTTGCCCTCCTGGTTCAATGATCTAGAAGCTGAAGAATCAGCAGGAATCATTCCTTCCCTTTAATCTTTCCCTGGTAATCAGACACAGATTTGAAGAAAACCAGGAAAGGTTTTTGCTTTAGGACTTGGTCTTATTTATTTATTTATATTTTCCATGATGATGACATCTTGGAATCAGTCCATTGTTCTAATCTTAACCAGTTCTTCATAACATTCAGAAGCAAAACAAAGGACATTCTAACAGAGTAAAAGGGGGGAAATTCACCTGAGAAGTGTCTGTCATTTGAACTGGACTTTATTTCTCTGTGATTGAGCTACCACTGGAGCTGGATGGATCGAAATCAACGCAGAAAAAATGGAGATTTCGATAGCGAATTCTTCGACTTTGAAGATGATGGGTTGGAGCAACAGAGTCTTGGCAAGCTGCAGATCACTGATCTTTGCTGCTGCTCTTCTTCTTGGCCTCTTTTGTCTGTGAAAGGTTTGATTCAGGTGTCATTCCCACCTCCTGCAATAAATGGAAAATCTTATTATTCTTTAATATTCTAATTTCCTTAATTATATCAGATGGAAATCATCCCTTTTTTACAAAAAAAGAAAAAAGGAATTATAATACATGAATGGTAATTGTATAATTGTATCCCATTGTGTAATTATTATATATTTTCCCCAAAAAAAAAAACCGAAATCTTTCGTTTCGAGACCCCACATCTTGGCCCGACAAAATTTGTGAATTTGTGAGAGTGGTAATTATTATTTATCTTTACTTTATGGCTGTGATGAAAAGTATGGATTCCAAAGGTTGATTTTGGATTGGAGTGATTGACTTTTCTTGGACAAAGATAGGTGTCTTGACCTTGGCTTTGCTGGCATCGACTTCTTCCCCAATTATAAAATCTCACGCCAAATAAAGTAAAAATAAAAATAAATATTATATGAGTTAATACCCAATATAGTCCTCGACTATAGTGGTTTTACTTAATTTAGTCCTAAATGACTTTTTGTGCTCAATTTAGTCATCGAGTTTGATGGTTTTACTCAATTTAGTCCTTTGTTAAAAATTCTGCTAGTTGACCCTTAGAAATAGGGTCCTAATGGTAATTTCTCATCTTTCGTCCCATTTGCTTCTTCCCCTTATTAAAATCCAAGCAAAAATGTAAATCTTTATACCCAAATATTTATTTACTCTGTATTTATTTATTTAGAGTTGAAGTTGATTTGGTATGAAAATTTACATTTTTGCGTTGATCTGAATAAGGGGAAGAATAAGGAATCATCCCAAATGGGATGAATGATGAGAAATTACCATTATGGCCCTATTTCTAACAGTCAACTAACAAAATTTTTAACAAGAGGACTAAATTGTGTAAAACCATCAAAGTCGAGGACTAAATTAAGCACAAAAAGTCATTTAGGACTAAATTGAGTAAAACCACTATAGTCGAGGACTATATTGGGTATTAACTCAATATTATATTAAAAATGTCATAACCTAGATTTTGGCCCCAGCTTACCGTAACTAAAACTTACGGAAGATAAAAATTACGATTATGCCTCAAATGATCAAGATTCGAGACTTGTCCATCGTACAGTACACAATGGAACCTATCCTACACCAATAACTCAATAAGTGCCCCAATTCAATTACCCAAAGCAATCATAAAATGATAACTTTTACGTAGTAATTTTTTTTTAGGTCACCATATTCACATTAACATCATCTTTTAAATATATTCCATATAACATTGCTTAAAAACATAATTGAAATTATAAATTAGAATACAAAATATTAGATAACTAAAATAAAATATTCATTTTATAGAAAATTCTACAATATCATATTTCCAATACGAAAAAAGTGACAATAATATATTTATAATTTTTCATAAGCTGTACAAGTGATTGAGCATGTACTATTCTCTAATCTCTATTTTTGTAATATGATATTTTTATGTATTTATTGTGGCATTTCCTTTCATTTCATTACTATGTTTTCATAGTATTTTTTTTGCTTTAATATTATAAATTATTTAATTCTAATTATAAAAAAATATTAATTGATTAATATTTATTAATGTAGTATATCCTAAATTCAGGACATCTTAAATAATGTTATTTTTTTTTAGCTTGACGTGTGGAAATTCACAAATACCAAATGATAATATTGTATTCTAGGATGACATTATTATTATTATTAATTTTGGTACAACCAATTACTAGGTTGACATTTCGTGAACGTGAGGTTGGTGGGCAACATGTTACATGCTATATCTAAATAATATTCACAGTCAGATTAAACAGCTCTGATTTTTAGAAATTAATTAATGCATTCTGTTAAGGAAATCCGACCGCCCCCCACATCGCTAGCTGGTTCATATTTTATACTTATCATGTTCAAAATTTATCTTCTTTATTACGGAGTACTATATTATAATATAATTTAAAAAAAATTCTCTTTAATTTCTATTAATTCGTGAATATAAAAAAAATTAAAATTTACAATACATTTATTATTGGCAAAAATAGAAATATATCATTTAGTCAATATATTAAAAACTCTCCCAAAATATATTCCATGAAACATTATGGGTAGTGGGCACCATGTTCACATTAATATTATCTTTTAAAAATATTCCATGAAACATTGCTTAGAAATGGAATTATAAATTGAAATACATATAAAATAACAGAAGTGACTTTATTAAATTTTTTTCCACTCAAAACTCTATAATATAGTCTTTTACTGTATATGATATTATATATGGTTTTATATTGATTAAATCGTTATAAAAAAATTGGCACAGTTTTATACCATGGTATTTTTTTTATTTATTTTTTTTGGGACTAAGAGGAGGAATACAATCTTTTATGCATTAAATCTTTCTTCAAATTAGTACATATATATTCAAATAGTTATATAGACGAAATTACGTGTTGCATTAATGATTTCCACAATTACAAGCTATGTATAATATGGTCGGAATTATTTATTTGTCATTTATTTCCTGATTTGTATAAGGAAATTAATTCCAATAACACAAAAGTAACTTAAATGCAATCCAAATTTTAATAACTAACTCTATGGGTTGTCCTCACTACTATTCAATGCACCTTTGTTTTAGAATCCAACGGGCTATGAGCAGAGATCAACCATTCCTTCATATGCTTATTGGTGGAGTTAATTTCATGTTTTGTACTAGATTTATGTGTCGTAGAATGAAAGATCGTCATCGCCGGATACAGCTAATATATATATATATATATATATATATATATATATATATATATTAACATTAATTGACTTAAAATTTAATGATTAACTTTATTACAAATGAAGTCCATAATCTTTGTCAATTGTACACATAAAATTCTAGACAATGCTATATATATGTACCTATTTTGTACATATATAATGTCATTTGATTAGTACTAAGATCTATCAATTCATGATAATAATGATTATAAGAGTGCTAAGATCTATTAATTCATGATAATAATGAATAAGAGGCAATTTAATTTTTTTTTTTTTATCACACCATGGCTATCCGCCTTGCATGGATTCATGGCTCTATTTACCTCGTGTAGCATCATCAGTGTTTTCAGGAATGTTAGTCACAATCCTAATCAACCAGAAGATTTGAATTTAGTTAAATAGAGATTTGAGTGCAATGCAAATTATGCAATCAATAATATAAGAACATATGCAATATCTTTCCTAGCAAACTTTTGAATTTGCATATCTATAAAATAAATGCAAGTAATTAATATATGATATCATAATCCTATAATGTGAATTGTAGGATGTATGTCAGTATGTGTATCAGTCCATGAATAATATTATGCTGAATTATTGTGCTTTACAATGACTTTTTCTTTTTTAAATACAAACTACTCAAACATTGCCTGAGTTTAGAACAAAATGATCCAATGAGTACATGGGCCCATGTATTGGGCCTATAAATGGTTAAACACGATTAAAATTTAGAAATGACAATAACACGGATATATTCTTATAAGTACTAGAACTCGTCTCAAAAAACAAATAGTTGTAATTAATTTGAAGGTAGTCGTAACATAGAGGTAGCGCTGAGCTAGCAAAATAATGTTAGTTATAGATCTGATAAGTCTTTACTCTCCAGCCTCCCATTTTGCAGAAAGCCTGTATGTGTGGCCATTAACAACTCTTCGTGCAACACCACTCTTTAATCTCTAACCACTCAACATAAAAATCACTACTTTTAAAGTACGTACTGTATATTGTAAACATAAAATAAGATTATAAAATTTTGTATTTTCGTTGAATTTTTTTTAAGAAAAGTTTTGTTTATAAAAGTGATGAAACACATACTTCATTGTTGGGAGTAGCTTGAGAATAATTTAGAAACTTTAATAACACATTTGGTTTGTAAAATGAAAAGAGATAGAATCGGAATTGGATTCAACCAACAAAGGGACAAATTACAAAATAATAATAATAAAAAATAAATAAATAAATAAATAAAAGAAATGGAAAGGGAATATAATTTCATGATTTGGGTTGCAAAGAAAAGAATAATGAAATTTTATAATTATTAACTGTCCTTTGTTTTTTTTTTTTTTAAATAATAATGGCTTTTTTGGCATAAGGTTTTTGATAACCTCACCATTACGAGACTAATTTTAATTTAGTATGAGTCATGTCTGTAAAGTTTGACTTTTACTTCTAATTGGCTATTGTTCTCTGGTTGATAGAATACCCGTCGTGTGCGACGTACTATTCTTAGCCTCTAATTAGCCCGTAGTGGCAGTTTGTGAGGGGACAACTCCAACTAAGTTAGTTGAACATGTAGCGGTTACAACTCATCATGAAGAAATAATTCGGCCTGCATGGGCAGTTCAACTGGTCACATAGGTGAAGTTTGGGAGAAGAGATCAGGGATCAAGTTGGTTTAGCCTCTGTAATCAGTTGAGTTACCATGATTTACATCCTCCCAGAAGCTTTGTCGGGTCAGGGCATGGAGGGCCCTTAGTGTTGGGGATTCAACCTTGGGAGAAGAAATAATTCGCATGAAGAGCTTGATGGATTATCAATGGTCCTTAAACCTCTAGCATAAAATCTAATTTTAAAAAATAATAATAAAGATTCAATGAAAACAATTGTATTGAAATAATGTATTTGTTCTTCCAAATGAGCCTAAAACAATGGCTATCTTTGTTGGAGAACAATGGTGGAAGGCTCATAGGATATGATGAGACAAGCAATGGTATTTTTGTCTTGAAAATAGTGACAATTCATTGGTCCCAACGAATAAAATTTTTGGAAGGAATGAGTTTGGAATGTGAATTCCTTTTCTAAAGCAAAAAGCTATGTGAAATTAACTCTGAATGACTAATTAATTTGGTAGATGAACCTATAACAAATAACAAATTCAATTCCTCAAAATTTCACCAACCAAACCTGTGTTAGAGCCAAGTATAAAAAGGTAGACATAAGATAAAACCATAAAAAATGAAGGAAACATGTCAATTTTGATCATTTCAATTTATATTTTCAACACTCCAGTCAAATTTGATCATTTTTGTTACTTGTGTTTACAATGTCTTCAAATATATATATTTTTAATTTACTCATCCAATGCTTTCATTTTTTTTTTTTGGTCTAGTCACAAGTTTCGACTTGTCAACAAAGTCCACACACCAAGCTAGACTAATCATAATCTAAGGAAATGTGAGTCTTTTACTCAATGGATTATTCAAAACTTTATGACTTTGAATTGAATAGAGAGCAAACCTCTTTGTTCATGCATCATGATTGTTGACACATATGGCTCGCTAAAAATGAGAAAGTGTGGCAAAACTATAACCCTTATACAACCTTGGTGATGGAAATGCCCAAGCAAAAAAGGGAAGGTTCAATATTCTTTGGATGATCAAAGATTTATTGTGAAGTAAGTGAAGCCTCCTATAGGTGGTCAAAGCTCAACATCGATGAGGCAATTTATGAAGTTGGCAAAAAAATATGTTTTAGTTGGGTGCAAAGAGATGAGAACGACAGTTTTAAAGCAACCAATATATGGTTCGTGGAGGAGTACGCCTATTTTCCCCAAAAGAAGATGAGTCTTTTGCAATCGTGAAACTTTTAGTTGGTTGAAGGAGAATAATTTTGAATTTGTCAACGTCAAAACATGCCATGCTCATCAAATTGTGGAGGGGATGAATTTTTGCATTTGGAGACTCTTCTTTCAATCTTATTTTGTTAGATATATAAATATATGTTGCATGGATTAATGGATTTACCAGGTCACCAAGGTCATTTTTTAAAGTATGAAAAAGATTTGGGAGAAAAATAATAGTTTGACCTAGCTTAGGATGCCAAAAATAGGGAGTAAGAAAAATTCTCCTTTTATCTCCGATAGAATTGGAAACCAAACCCCGAGACATACAATAAATACTCTTTCAAAGCCGTCTCTTTCTCTCCTTACGAAACTTCCCAGAAGCTCACTATGTTTCCCTATTCCCCTAATACTCTCTACCATTTAACCCTCTCATCTTCTCCCCAATTCTCATACCTGCTTCTCCGTCTCTTTCTCCTTTACCATGAAGCTCATCAAAACAATCTCTAACCCTAAGAAGCTCTTCAAATCCAGATTTGCCCGCTTCGTTTCCAGATCCGATGATCCATCCACTCACAGCTCAGGATCCGCCTCCGATTCCTCCTCCGACTCTCATAACGCCTCCAAGAAGCCCGACGGCTCGTCCACTCCCACCAGCATCCTCCCCGCGCGACCCGGCGCCGACGTTTACGCCGAATTGGTCCAGGCGTTCAAGCTGATCGACAGAGACGGCGACGGAAAGATTCAGAAGGAGGAGCTGGAGGCTCTGTTGAGCCTGGTGGGAGCCGAGCCGCCCAGCGAGGAGGAGATCGATACGATGATGAGCGAGGTTGATAGGGACGGCGACGGCTGTATCAGCTTCGAGGAGTTCGCGGCGCTCAGCTCGGCTTTCGCGCCGCCGTCTTGTCACTCCGAGGTGAGGGACACTTTCGACTTTTTCGACACGGATCGTGACGGGAAGATAACGGCGGAGGAGCTTTTTAACGTGTTTAAAACCATCGGGGACGGTAGGTGCACGTTAGAGGATTGCCGGCGCATGATAAGGGGAGTGGACACGAACAGGGATGGGTTCGTATGCTTCGAGGACTTCAGCCGTATGATGGAGCAGCAGATATGATTGATACATAACAAACCATCATGGTCATGATCAAGCTGTTCTTGATTAGCATAAAATTGCCTTCTTTTTTTCGTCATCTTATTAATTCATCATTTACATTTTTTTTCCCCCGGATTTGATCTTTATTTAATTATTTAAAAATCGGATATTAGGATAGCGAACAGATGGAATCAATGAATGGTTATGATTTCATCGTGGTTCAGACTTGAGAGTTGCTTCGTATGTGAATGGATAACAGAATTCATTGAATCATGGACTCCAACATTCTTGGAGATTACGTAGTCTTCGTAACAAGAAACATCTGATAATACTTTGACCGACAAACGCAAACCGAGACGCTGCCTTCCAATTTAATAATGTTTTTGTGTGGGCTGGAAGCCTGGAACTTGCAGCCCATAACTCATTGTATAATTAATAAAAGAGATAAGGTAAAAATACAATTTATATCATAAACTAGGGTTTACATAGCATTTGAATCTTAGAACGTTGAGGTATATAATTCATACTTGTAAAGTATATAATTTACAAAATTACAATACAAGAATTTTGACTATAGTGCTTGGTCTCTAGAAGAATTAAAAGAATGGAATAAATAGTATAAAGATCAAAATGTCTATAATATATAATAGTAATAATTATTATTATTATAAATCTTAAATAATAAGTAAATTTATGCGAAAACTATAATGCAACGAAAAATGAGAGTAATTCTTTTGGTTACCGGCACAGGTTTTTATACTTCTCAAATAGTTCAATGGTTTATTTGGTATTTATTTCTGTCTAATTTATTTCTCTAGAGACCAAAAATAATAAAATCTTCTATCTCATCACCAACTTGACCTAACATATATTCATCTTGCACTCCAATAACACTGTAAACCTGTTACGAGGAGTTTCCAGGAAACTTCAAAATGCTTTAATTGTACGTATTGAATGGGGACAAATGACAGGGAAAAAAATCTTAACATGCTTTGTTTGTGGGGGAAACCTAAAGTTGAAGATCAGACGTGCATGCAACTTCATCGAAACTTCCTGCTTAATTGCCTTCTAATCTGGTTGGCAGTTAGTTGCCATAAAAGTATGTACTAACAAAAAACCTCACCATCCCATATACCTATCACCAACAAATTTATAACTTTTGTTTGATTTGATTTGCTTTGCAGGGCGTATACCGCGAAACGTTTAGGTTAATCCACGTAATATTATATATTCCTTAAACATTTGTCTTCATTCATCGCCTATATTCTTTATGTTTTATTCCCGGCCATCTTTTGAATAATAATGTCAACTGTTGTAAATAAAAAAGACATAATTACATCAAATTTAATTATATAGCCTAAAATCTAAGTCATCCAGTGATTCGAAATTTATTCTCATTATGGAATTTTCTGTTTACTTTCGTTCTCTGTTTTCAAATCCGAAACATAAGCTGATCCTTAAAGCAAAAATATAATCTATAAAGGTTTTTTTTTTTTTTTTTTTTAAGCCTTAGATTTGAGAATTCTGCCCCTTCTTTGCTACAAAATCACATAGCATGCCTGATACATCTGAATGACTAAATTGCACACAACAACAGAAATGGTAATACAGTAATGGATCCTATACTAGTAAGTCAGGAAAAAAGTGAACAGGAGATATACATTGCAGCCCTAGGCTCGTCGTCGATCTCCTAAGTGAAGAAAGTGAAGTTGTGATCAGACTACTGAGATCAGCCTCTTGAGAGGTATTGAAGTTGTGAAGAAAGTGAAGAAGAAAAGCAGCGATTGAGGGGAATTTGATATAATGTGAGGCAAAGTGAAGAAGAAAAGCAAGGAAGAAAGAAGAAAAGTTGTTGCAGTCAGGAATCAATTAGCGTTGTTACTGTTCACTCGTGCTGTTTTCAAATCAGCGAATAACTTTTAGGCGTGTTTCTAATTTCTTAATAAATGGAGAAGTATTCTTAGTTTTAAAAATTGGAAAACAAGTAAACATATTTGGGGTTTTCAATTTTCAAATTGTAAGTAAACTGACTAAACTCTTTTCTATGAACAAAACAAACTACAATACAATTCATTATGAATAGACTTGGAATGGAATTACTATACTATACTGTACATGCTATAGTTCGTAGAAAATGAGAGGTGGGTTCCCTTTCTCATTTAAGAAATGTTTGGAATCTTGGATTACTAATTGGTGAAATACTGGACAATTCAAAATTTTCTTGAATATCATTCAAAAAAAGAGTATTCTAGAAAAATTCATAGAGTTAGAAGAATTGTCTTTTTGGACGAAATGATCAAAGAATACGCGGAGACACATCCACAAGAGTTTCGTATAGGAATGCATAAAGAAACAATCCAATTCATCAAGATAAAAAATGAGGGTCATATCCATACGATTTTGCACTCCTCGACAAAAGGGAATAAAATATTAAAATTCTCACCATGTATCTTAATTTTATTGGAAGAAGATTAAAAAAAAATGAAATAGAAATAGTGGCCCACAATTTTTTTTAATGAATCAAAGTATGTCATGTAAACAGGGAATATAAAATGGAGTAAAAAAGTGAGAATATGTGTAGTATTACACGTTACCAAAAAGTGGTGTTCAAGTTCAGTGTGGATGTTAATTTTGGTAACAATAAAATAAAATAAAAGTTTTTAATAGCATTTTTCTGCTAAGAAACAACCCCCAAAACCAGTGTTCAGAAGTAAAAACTTCAAGGGCTGCTAAATTATTTCAGTACAGTACAGGTGTATATGAAGTAGAATCAGCTTAACAGTTTAGCAGCAACATGCTCTGCAATTGCCATGCTTGAAGTAAGGCCTGGTGATTCTATACCAATTAGGTTCACAAGCCCAGCTATGCCATGAATGTCCTCTCCCTACAAAACAAGCCATCTAAATATCAGCATTTCATTGCCAATGCCACAAGTAAACAAAGGAATGGTCAAATGTTCAATGTCATTCATTAACTTAAACCATATCATTCAACACAACACCACTTGACCAAAGTAAGCACAAGTTGCAATTGTCATGATCACAATTTTAATTTTGCAATCCTCAGTTTATGACTTACTAGAAAGAGTATGACTAGCTTTTCTCTCACCGAAACTACTTTGATACTAACTTAGAAGGCTGCTTTGTTTTAAGTATTGCCCTCTCTCTCTCTCTCTCTGGGTTAAGTTCGTAAGGATCATCAAGTCATCACGCCCCTCGTGCACTGCATGCTGTCATGAAATGTAGACTAAATATACAGCTCTTGCAAAATACAAATCATGCTAACAACAAAGACATTGTTCTATTTGCAATAGCAATACTCCAGTTTATGTGCTGTTTATCCAAACTTGGCCTACAATTACTGGGTTTGCAAAACATGAAAGCAGCTACTAAGTTAAATAAATAGCTCTTGAAGTGTGACAGTTTCATGCTGTATCCATGATTTTATAGTACAGCCATTTAGGTGCAACAATGAATGCAAATTACCAAATAAGAGATTAATCCCCCCAGCCAAGTTGGCAATCACAAGGTTCCAAGTTCGACTCCCAATAGAAGCAGCCTATTGGCCTTCTTCGTCAGAGTTAGTTAGCTATGGACAACCTAGGCTGGTTTACCTCCTTGTGGTCCTTTGCCAGCTAGGGTCACAAAGCGGGGTTTACTCCGT
>CM008344.1:19667188-19679381 GCA_002525835.2 Ipomoea batatas
GATTGGGCTTGTAGATTTGGTCAATGGCCCAATAGGTTAGTCTAGTCTTCTGGATTATGATTGGGCCGGAATGCCCATCTTTATGGACTGCATAGCGGGCATTCTTGGGCTGTATGGATCGAAGAAAATGTTATCAAGTTCACGGTTTTCTGTTCTTTCGGAAATTATAACATTAATTAGGTCTATCATGCTCATTATGAACGCTGATATATATTGTGTATATTTAATTAATAGTTTATGTATATTTAGTTATAAGTGAATGTACATAATCTATTAAATAAATATGCATATATAATAATTGAATCTTCATAAAATATTAACTAAAAATATACTCCGTATAATATAGAGCATAGTTAATAATAATAATATTCATGGCGATTCCTGATCATATCCATAATATAATAATTGTTGTTATTTACAACTCTTCACAGCAAAGAATCTCAACTAAATCAAATAAAAGAAAATGGGTACGTAAAAGAAACTACAGAGTAATAGTTAATGATATTATTTGACAAAATTAAAATTTGAGAATCAAAGCAATGAAATTACTTAAATTGAGGTACAATTTTGGTTATTTACTGAAATAATAAATGTTTCTAGGTGAAACATAATAACATTATACAAAAGAACAATGCTATAAAGTATAAACCTCTCTTGTATTTTCCTTAATAACTTCAATTCCCATTTTGATGTGGCATTATCCTATTAGTAGATAAATTTAATTTTTAATTAGTGAAGGAGTCAGCCAATTCATTGACACCCAATGAATGAAAGTCACATCAAGAGAAAATACACGATGGGAAAATAGCATTTTCCTATACAAAATATGTTAAAATATACGGAGTAACATTTTGTTATGTGAGAACTTTGAATGGATGTATAGAGATTAGAGAAGAGAGCACATAAGTAGGTGGTGCAGTGAAATATTTGTGCATTTTGAGGGGCTAAAATGGAACCCAAATGTTTAGAGCATGTGATCTTGTTCCCACCACAAAGCTCTACTGGCTACTGCTCACCACAAGCTTCTCCTCCCACGAACCAAAACAATGAGATTTCTTTTTGTTCACTCACCTCACCTCCTGCGACATGGTAAGCCTACAACTGTCTACCTATGCTGTCCTTCAATTTTCTAATTTTCTCTACTAATTTATGTGGGATTTCTTGAAATTTTAGTCCAACCCATTTCACTATATCCCTAATTCCCTCCTGTATTCCTTGTTCTTTGTACATACATACTGTTATCTTGAAACCCCAGATTGTAGTTTGTAAGGCTGATGGATACTTTGCTAAAGACCCCTAATGAGCTTGAATTTCTGCACCCACACCATGGGTTTGCAGTTAAAGCTAGTGCCTTTACCTCCCTGAAGCCTCAAAAACAGGAAATTAGGATTGGTTCATGGAAACCTTGCAGGAATGTTGGCCGTGTTAAGGCCAGCAGTAGTGCCCTATTAGAGCTTGTGCCTGTGACCAAGAAAGAGAATCTTGATTTTGAGCTCCCTATGTTTGAACCCTCTAAAGGGATTGTTGTGGATTTAGCTGTGGTTGGTGGTGGCCCTGCTGGGCTTGCAGTGGCACAGCAGGTTTCACAAGCTGGGTTATCAGTTTGTTCAATTGACCCCTCTCCCAAATTGATTTGGCCCAATAATTATGGAGTTTGGGTGGATGAATTTGAGGCCATGGATTTGTTGGATTGCCTCGATACCACGTGGTCTGGAGCTATGGTGTATATTGATGACCGCACGACTAAAGATCTTGACAGGCCTTATGGGCGGGTTAACAGGAAGAAACTCAAATCGAAAATGATGCAGAAATGCATTGCGAATGGCGTTAAGTTTCATCAAGCCAAGGTTATAAAGGTGATCCATGAAGAATCGAAATCCATGTTGATTTGCAGTGACGGTGTGACTATTCAAGCAACTGTGGTTCTCGATGCAACTGGCTTTTCTAGATGCCTGGTTCAGTACGATAAGCCTTATAATCCGGGCTATCAAGTTGCGTATGGCATTCTGGCTGAAGTGGAGGAACACCCTTACGATTTGAATAAGATGGTTTTCATGGATTGGCGAGACTCTCACCTAAACAGTAACTTGGAGCTAAAGGAGAGAAATAAAAGAATCCCGACCTTTCTTTACGCCATGCCATTTTCCTCGCAGAGGATATTCCTTGAAGAAACCTCACTAGTGGCTCGTCCCGGCTTAGATATGAAGGATATTCAGGAAAGAATGGTGGCTCGTTTAAGGCACTTAGGTATCAACGTCAAGAGCATTGAAGAAGACGAGCGTTGTGTTATCCCAATGGGAGGTCCCCTACCCGTGATACCCCAACGAGTTGTTGGAATTGGCGGTACTGCAGGTATGGTTCATCCCTCGACCGGATATATGGTGGCGAGGACTCTGGCTGCAGCTCCGGTTGTTGCCAACGCAATCATTCAGTACCTAGGTTCCGAGAGAAGCCTTCTGGGCAACGAATTATCAGCATCTGTTTGGAAAGACCTGTGGCCAATAGAGAGGAGGCGGCAAAGGGAATTCTTTTGTTTTGGTATGGATATTCTACTGAAGCTCGATTTGCCAGCCACAAGAAGATTTTTTGATGCGTTTTTTGATCTAGAACCCCGTTATTGGCATGGATTTCTATCGTCCCGGCTGTTTCTTCGTGAGCTCATATTTTTTGGTCTCTCGCTTTTCTCTCATGCCAGTAATACTTCTAGGTTAGAGATAATGACCAAGGGCACTTTGCCTCTGGTAAACATGATCAACAATTTGTTACAGGATATAGATTAAGTAATTTTGAGTTTCACTTTGGCTTGAAATTATGTATGTAGCAATTCCTCTGTCCCTTTTTTTAGCTCTCAAGAATTTCCAAGATTGGTAATACAGTTAAATGTTTGTCATAATACTTTGCATATAGAATTTTCTTTTTGCATTGGTAATGATTTCTGAAGAAGCACAAAACTGAAGTGCAGGAGAGACACTTAGCTCAATAAGAAATATGAGGTTGATACTCAAAACAGATAGTCCTGAAGCCTCAATTTATCAGTCAAATAGAGAACTAATTGCAGCTTTTTAAGTTTATAAGCCAGATAGTATGTGAGCATGCAGAAAAAAGTTGCATTAATTCGGAGAAAGTTCTCGACTGCGCTTTGTTGCAGCTACAACAGCATTCATCAATGTCCCGCGAAATCCAGCCTTCTCGAGCTCATGAACTCCAGCTATGGTAGTCCCACCTGGTGATGTAACATCATCTTTAAGTTGACCAGGGTGCTTCCCTGCATTGGTTGCCATGGATGCTGCCCCTAGTACCTGCAACATTAACAAATTTTGGCCTAAATTAACAACAATTTAATGGCACAAGATATTGACATAAGTCTAATGAAAGAAGGCAGAGAGAAATGGTTACAGAGTCTATTACATTGAAGCTGAAACATATGTATATAGAGAAAAACTCAAAAACAGAATCCAGAAAGTACAATTGGCAATAAACCTACAGTTTGAGAAGCTAGACCGAGTGCAAGGTCTCGAGGAAGACCAGCAGCCACTCCTCCATCAGCCAATGCCTCTATAGCTAAATATATATAAGCCGGTCCACTTCCGCTGATCAAAAAATAACTCCACAATGTAATGTAACTCATAAAGCTAAATGAGATTTGCATTTCACATTTGACAGACACAGCATGGAAAATGCAAGGAAGTGTGAACACTAGCTGTGCCCATGATAAGGCTCATTTAACGGGTCAGCTAGCCGGTTTCTTGAAAAATCAAAGGAGCAACATACCTCAGACCTGTCACTGCATCAAACAGTTTCTCATCAGCTTTCCACACTTTACCAATAGCTCCAAACAACAATGAAATCAGTTCTCCATCTTCTTTTGTTGCACCACTCCCCAAGCTAATCACTATGTTAATACGTGTAAATTAGAAATAATGCACTTTCAACACTATGCTGAACATATACAAACTAAAAGAATGCAAGAAAATGAAAAGCATTCGTGAATCATGATAAAGTTAGATTTTAAGTATTAGTATACCACTCCAAATTGATCAAAGAAGAAAATAAAATGATTTTGAGGTCAGAATTTCTCTTAGGTAAGTCTTATTAACTTCCTGGTCAAACACATCAAGGATCATATGCATGCCACTTCAAGCATCTTAATGCCACTAGCACAAAATGAAAGCAACATTTCCTGGACTTCCTATGGTACAGAATCACATTCCTGTATACTACTATCAATAGGCTCCTAAACTACTGTGATACATACTCCCTTCACGGAATGAACTGAATCCTATCGACAGATTGCCATTGTTGGCAACTAGATTGAGTGGATTGTGATTCGGACGACAATTAGCAGGTGTGCATTGATGCAAAAACATCAAATGTAAAGGTTGGAACTCAAAGTTCTCTTCTTCACTTTCTACAAATTATATACATAAGATATTTTGCCAAGTGCGCTTTTATGGATCAACATAATAGGGTTCAACAAAAGTAATATATACCAGAAGCTGCCTCGCCAACTGCTGCAGGAGTGTTTGGCATCACCCTAATAAATCTACTATTACCTGCCCATTCCTTGCAAAACAAACCAATCACTTCAATAAATGATTATATGAATCAGCAGGGAAAGATCAGCATAGTGAATTAAGGAAGCATCTTAGAATGTCCACAAAAGGAAATTATTGCATAAGATTTAAGAGCCCTTACCCTTGGAATAATTTTTCACATCCAAAGACATTATAAAGGCAAAAATAAATAAATAAATAAATCATAGGATAGCCTCAATTTAAGCATCACTATTGAAATTGCTACAGCAAACCTAACTTTCTTACACCATGGAAACACAAATACACAATGGCAAATTCAATTGTTAACCAAATAATTTTAGGAAGATTTTATATATATAAAACAGCATAAATTTCCCAGTAATATGAAGATACTGCCATTCTTAACTGTCTCTGAGTGACAGCATGTTTTAAAGTGAATAGACTCAATAGAGGCTATACTCTTGAGTGTTTTATTTAATTTTCCTATGCTAGATAAATTTAAAAAAAAAAAAAAAAAAGAAGAAGAAGAAAATTGGCTAAGAAAACTTGTTAAGTAGACACAAAAAACATCAAGAAGCTATTATGCCATAATCAACTACATAAAGAACATTGATGGGATGCATTGGAAATCACCCCATCTGGAATAACAAAGCATAGGGTTTCACATCTTGATTTACAGATAAATTTTTAAAACTGATTCCATAGAGAAAAAAAACTATACAGACCTGCAAATCTTTTAATTTGACACCTGCAGCAACAGACACCAGAAGTTGCTTCTCAGTCAGAATGGGTTTAACTTGTGATGCCACCTCTTTAACTGTCACAAGACATCATGATAAGAATAAGATAATCTCAGAGAGAGTGATTATTTAAAAAAAAAATTGTAACATTAAATGGAACTAGGGAATGAAGGAATGCCAAATATGACAGTACATTGCCATCTCCCTCTTCCAAGAGAGGAAAACATGGAAATATTTTGCCTTTCCTGTATCATGAAAAGCAAAAAAAGTGCTACATGATCAAATATTCTTGTGTGCATATGGCAGGTGGTAGTAACCAATACTTGTTGGAATGTTTTTTTTATTTTTTTCCTAAACTTATAAACATTCATTTTAATTATTTTACTAGTATATAATTCAGCACAAACCCATCTGTTATTAAGAAGGGTGGTTTCAGGAGGTTGGATCTATTTATGGTGTAAGCAATAGTGACACTACACAGCTTGCATAGAGCTTACAGAGCTTTAAGGTGTGAAGATAACTGCTTTTGCATACTTGCAGATGTCCTACTCTTTTCTAACATCATTTGCTAATGGCAGTTTCTTTGTTACTGAAAATAAATTAGTATCACTGTATTGAGATATAACAAAGGATAAAGGAAACAACAAGAATGCTGGGTGTACCTATTTGAGGCTTCACAGAGAATATGATCACATCACTATCTTCAACAACCTGTTCTCCATAGGAAATGCACATGAAGCATCAATGGGAATGGAGCTATAAATTAGTCTAAAGAGTTTCATTTTTAATTGGAGGTGAGAAGCAAAACCGCAATACTGTCATCACCTAGTAGTTGTTAATTAGAAACACAAATAATACACGATAATATGAGCCCATTCAAGCACCAAAACATCTCAAATGGGAAGGAGCAAATAAGTAGCCTAAAGATTGTAACTTTATCAAGAAATAGTATTCTGAGAGGGGAAAAAAAGGCAGAAGGAGAAGAAAGAAATGGTACCTGCTTGTTATGCTCGTACACAGTGACACCAAATGACTCGAAGGCAGTGCGGCGAGCGCGGCCGGTGTGGGCAGTTCGAATACGAGAAGGCGGCAATAAGCCTGACTTGACAACGCCTCTCGCAATGCTCTCAGCCAACTTGCCTGCTCCGATGAAGCCTAACTTGTAGGAATCGCTCGGAATGGGAAGAGCATTCGCCATCGCCAATGGATGTATGGACACGGAGGGCGTAAAGCAGTGGGGTAATTCTCAAACAGAGGCGAAAGTGGGCCTGAAACTTGAGGGGAATTTCACCAAACAGATGAGAGACGTAGATGAAGGGGGCATATGTATACATACACTTACACATACCTAACACTAACAGACGAGGCGAGTAGAAGGAGACGGCAGAGCTCAGACGTCTGCTGTTGACCAAATGCCAATTTTCTCGTAAATTTACTAAAATTGGAAGATTTGATAGCTCCAATGAAAGTGGAAAAACTGATTTTGAAATGGAACATCATACTCATACTGATACACCCCTTAAGTTTATCGCATTAGTTTTTTTTTCTTTTGAAGGATATCACATTAGTTAGTTTTTTTTTTTTTGAAAATCAAAGGAAACTTATCACATTAGTTAGTTTGTGAAAAGTATGAGTAATTGTTTTTTTTTCTTTTAAAATTATGTGAAATTTTATGATTAAAATTTTCAGTTTAGTTAATTATTCTAAATTTTTTGAGTAGGTAAAAAGTCTAGAGTCCAATTTTTATATATGATACCATTATCTTATTTATTTATTTTAATTTTAAAGTTTATTTAAATACATGAAAATATGCTATGTATATTAAAGTTTTTAAAAAAACATATAACATACAAAATAAGAATCTAACATTGTATATTTTAACCAAAGATTCTAACATCGTCAATTTAACAAGACTTTGTGGTCTAATTGCACCCCAATATAGGACAATCATTATTGCATGAACCATGGTCCACATAGCTGTGTGGACCAAAAATAAAAAGTACATTAATTTTGTACTGAAGGTACATTATTTGATACATATTGTCAAATAATGTACCTATAGTACAAAAATAATGTACCTTCAGTATAAAAATAATGTACTTTTTATTTTTGGTCCACACAGTTGTGTGGACCATGGTCCATGCAATAATTTGCCAATATAGGAGGGGTGAATTTGAGCCCCCAGTGAAGACGATATTGAAGATACTACATTGTAACGAAGTTAATAGTACTACAAAAAAAACATTATCAGTTATTTATCATTTCTAGCAATTTAACATTTTTAAGGTCAAACCATCTCTAGAGGAAAAGACAATACTTTGTGCATAAATTTTGGTTGAAACGACAGTAACAAACTAACAATGATGTTTCTTGGAAGCACATTGTGCGTTTGACTTTTCTCTCTGTCTCAACATTCTTGTCAGCAATTACAGTCTTACTTGCAGTCCCCAATCCCCAGCTAGATCATCATTTCTTAGCAATCATCAATGGCGGAAACATTCTTGGCCGACATCACTGAAAACGTGTTATCAAAGATCGTGTCTCTTGCTCAAGGTGAAGTTGGACGGACCCATATTCATTTTCATTCGTTGCCAAATCTATCTTCTTTCTTATTAGTTTCGTTAGTTTCAATCATCAGTATTTGCTTTTGTTTCGACAAAGCTACTGAAATTGTGTTGCTAAAAATCTGTTGAATGATCCATTTGGTGTAGATGAGATCAGTTTAGCCTGGAACTTAAAGCCAGAGCTGAAGAAACTGCACAACACTTTATCCACCATTAAAGCTGTGCTGCGCGATGCTGATGAACAGCAGGCAAAGAATCATGAGGTGAAAGATTGGCTACAAAAGCTCAGAGATGTTGTTTATGATGCTGATGACTTGTTAGACGACTTTGGAACACTGATTTTACTGCAAAAGTTCCGTTCTTGCAGCGGTATCCTCACAAAGGTACGCAAATTCTTTACACGCCCAGATGGCCTTATATATCGATTCAAGATTACCCATAAGATTAGAGAGATTAGAGGGAGGTTAAATCAGATTTCTGAGGATAGGAGAAACTTTCACTTTAAGGAAAATTATAATGTTAACCCGGTAGAGAATGGAAACTTCAGAGAACAAACTCACTCTTTTGTGAGGCCCTCTGACATTATCGGTAGAGACAATGATAAGGAATCCATTGTGGGAATGCTTATGAAGTCTTGTTATGGTGAAGACGACACAGAAACTGTTTCGTTTCTTCCCATTGTTGGACTTGGAGGTCTTGGTAAAACCACACTGGTTAAATTGGTGTACAACGATGATCGAGTAGTTGAGAATTTTGATGTAAGGTTGTGGGTTAGTGTTTCTGAGGATTTTAGTCTCAGCAAGGTGATTGAGAAGATTCTAAGGTCAGCAACCGGGAAGAGTTTTGGGCACTTAGATATGGACCAATTGCAAGAGCAATTAAATCGCGTTTTGAGCTCTGGGAGGTATTTACTTGTTCTTGATGATGTGTGGAATGAAGATCAACACAAATGGAAGAATTTACGGGAGTTATTGATGAGCGGTTGTGAAGGAAGTAGAGTGATTGTTACTACCCGAAGCATAAAGGTAGCCAAAATAACTGGCACAACCACTCCATACAATTTGAGTGGTCTTTCTGATCATGATTGCTTCGATTTATTCTTGAAGTGTGCATTTAGAGAGCAGGAATATAGGCCTCGTAACTTAGTAGAAATAGGGAAAGAAATTGTGCAGAAATGTTGGGGAGTTCCTTTAGCTGTGAAGACCTTGGGGAGTATGTTGTATTGTAAGACAGATGAACAAGAGTGGGTCCATATCAGGGATAACGAGATATGGAGAATTGAACAGAAAGAAACTGACATTTTACCGATACTGAAGTTAAGTTATGATCAGATGCCATACCATTTAAGGCAGTGCTTTGCATATTGCTGTATGTTCCCAAAAGGCGAAGAAATTCCCAGGGAAGTTTTCATCAACCTCTGGGTTGCGCAGGGATTTATACAGTCACCAGACGGGGACCGGGAGCTGGAAAATCTTGGTAATCAGTACTTCAACGAGTTACTCTCGAGATTCTGCTTTCAAGATGTAGTAGAAGCTTTCGATGGAGAGATTTTGGCTTGTAAAATTTACAATCTTGTACATGATCTTGCACAGTCGGTGGCTGGTGCAGAATGCTTAAACGCGAAGTCTGGTGATCCAGAGATTCCCGAAAGTGTACACCACCTCTTTTTCCATGCAGACAATCTATCTCGAGAAGAATTTCCCCAATCCTTGCTTAATCTCAAGAACCTGAGGTACTTCGCTTACTCATTTCGAGTCGGGCCTGTCAGCAAGACCTTTGTCAAGAAGACCTTGTTGAACTTCAGGCGTTTGCGTGTCCTAATGCTGCAAAACCTCGAGCTCGAGGAATTGCCAAGCTCGATAGGCTTCTTGAAACAGTTAAGGTATCTTAACCTTAGCAACAACTGCAACATCAAGTCTCTCCCCGAGTGTATTTGCAAGCTAGTGAATTTGCAGACGCTGAACCTCATAAACTGTGAGCAGCTTAAAGAGCTTCCTAGGAACTTCGGGCAACAACTGATGAGCTTGAAAACTCTCTACTTAACTTCCCAAGAGATATCTCTGCAGAAACGCAGCAGCATTTCCCTCGGTTTTCTGCAGTTCCTGCTGCTTTACAAATGCTCATGCAAGAATTTTCCCACAGAAATATGGCAGCACATGAAGAAACTGAGAGTCTTGCGAATCTATGAATGCTCGTCGCTGACTTGTCTTCCAGCCAGTATCAGGCATTTGGCTAAACTAGAAAAACTGTGGATTTGGAACTGCGAAGAATTGGATTTATCTGTTGGGGAGGGGATGGAAGGACTTGAAAGCCTACAGTCACTGCTTCTAATGGGACTGCCTAAACTGGTGTCTTTGCCATCTGGACTTAAAGACATATATGCAATGAAGCTTAAGTACCTGAGAGTCGCATGTTGTCCCAAATTGACTGCATTGCCGGATTGGCTGCAAAATTGTACCTTGCTGCAGAGGTTGTATATAGAGGATTGCCAAGAACTGTCATATCTACCAGAACAGATACGCAGCGGCAGTAATGCCAAGGTTCGTGTTATCGATTGTCCCCTTCTGAATGGATGATGCAGAGATATAGGTACAAGGTTGTCTTGGTCCAGTTGAAAGATTTTCTTGTACCAACCTAGGGAGGATTGTTTGTCTCTAAAACTTTCCCATGTTTGGATTCTTGTACCAAACATGGGGAAGATTAAATTAATTTCAGTTTTGCCATTAAGTTCAAGTGGAGATCCTGGAGCTGAAGCCTTTGTATTTATTTGATATTTTGATGTATTTTGGCTTACTATGGATTGAATATTTGTATGAATAATTAAATACCCGTCGGATACCTATTTATTGTCCTTGCCCACAAAGGCGAAAAAAATTCTCTCATCCCTAAGGACTAGTCCCATCAGGATATTAGAGGCCTAGGTAAAATCAGTGTCAGTAACTCTCACACTGTGAGGCAACTATTAGGACTCGATCTTGTGTCCTTATCTAAAATTCACTACTCAAAAATCAACTGAGCTGCTCGGGTAGACACTGAAACATACTTATTTCTTAAACAACTATGTGACTGGGTTTATGAGGAGGAAGCAAAAGATCTTATACAATCAATTCTTATGCACAGCTTGATCAATGTATGTATGATCCTCTCAGAAATTTAGAACCACAAAGCATCACTACAATCCCAAGGTATTTTCCTATTCTATAATACCTATCTGGTACAATTAGCTATAAGATGGACCCAACTAGGTTACATATACTGGTTTAAAACCCAAAAGCAAACTCATTTTTGCATATGAAACAAATCAGCATATTTCTGATTTCCTCTTGTCTAACAATCTAACATACAAACACCCTACGAAAACATTGCTTACATCTTCCTCAGACCAATAAAACACCAATGCCTTCAAAAGGAGCATTCAAATTTTGAAGCTTGTTCACATCTAGAGCCATATTTACAAAACCCATTACTTAAAGGATCAACCTGAAACATTGGAAACAAATGTCAGGTGAAAAATCAAATTAAATACAATAGGAATACAGATATAGTAGTAAGGCGAAGCTGAACAATGAATATAGTGTGTAAAAACCATGATTGGAACATTTACTTGAATCTCATAACATCAAATAGACAAGAGAATGCCTACCATTGCAATAATGCATTTAATCACTGCCAAAGTCTTCATAACTCAAACCTTCTGATATGGTTTCCAAACTCTTAATATCTGCTAAGATGTTAGGCACAAATGTCAACTCTTCTACTGTTATGAAAACCAAAATCACTTGCCATTGAACTAACCTTGGTGTTCTGCCCTGCTGTGAGGATCCAGGAAGTAATCTGCATCTGTTGCTAGGAAGGGTGATTTTGAATAGCTTTCTAAAATATCTAGAAAGTATAAAATTTCAAGATAAGAATTTGCTGTTGGGTACGGCAAAATTATCAATATAATGCCTCCACACTGCTGAACAGGGAGTTCCTCATTGTTTTTGAGTGACTAGGTAAACCTTGCCTCATGACCCTAGCCGGCAACGGACCACAAGGAGGTAAACCAGCCTAGGTTCTCTATAGCAGACCAGCTCAAACCAAAAAAGCCAATAGGTCACTCCTGTTGGGAGTCAAACTTGTAACCTTGTGGTTACCAAGTCAACAGTCCGACCAAATTAGCTGGGGTTACCAAGTTCCTTTGTTTTTGGGAAACAAAGGAAAAGAGTGGAGGCATGACAAAATGTTGGGTCATGCTTGTGTGTATGTATGTATACGCAAGTATGTGAATGAAAGAGAGAGAGAGAGAGAGAGAGCGTACCTGTACTGTTACCAAAGTCCGCTGTCAAATCAGACAAGCTAAAGTTTCGAGGTA
>CM008344.1:19749373-19760294 GCA_002525835.2 Ipomoea batatas
GAACTTGTACTCACTCTCAGCGTCTAGGTAATTTTTCATTCTATGATGAAGTATGATTTTTGATATATTTTATTGAAAAAGTTTTCAGCTTTATGGTGATTTCCCAAGAAAAAAAGGGGGTTTTCAAGTGGCTTTTAGTTTGCACGGAACCTGGCTTTGGTTTGATTTGTATAGTTTAATTTGCACGTTTGGTTTGTATGAGTAGAAAAATTCTGTTTGGGAGTTCTGGGTTTTTTTCTATGTATTCAAAGCATTGATTTTTGGGCTTTCTAAGTTTTGCAGCTCAAAGTCGACTGGACTGAGAGATTTCTTGATTTTGAGTTGTGGGAACTGTAAAACTTTGATGATGGTTGGTTCATGGGTGGTAGTTCCACACTGAAGGTTGGTAGGGAAGGCAATAAGATTGTCACTGCTGGGATGCCAAGCTTCATTTCTCAAACACCAGTTTCCAATCCTATGTAATTCTCTCTTGATGCCTTTTCTTTTGTTGTGATTTTGATATTAATTTTCTTGTGCACAAGATTACCTCCTTTGTCATTGAATTTATTTTGTATTAAGATCTCAGATCACTACATGTCAATTTTAAAGAACCCTAAGATAAGACAAATGTTCCTGTGCTTCTATTAAATTCATGCTTCATAGTCAGAAGGATTCAATTTTAAGAATTGCAGTTATGGACCACTTTGTCCAAGAAATATGTCCTTATAATGTATTTTCAGTTCGACATGGAGATATGATTTATGTCTCATAAGGGTATGCATCACTTTTGTAACCCATGAAGAATCACTAGTCTGACCTCTGGCAATGTATATGATGGTCGTGATTGTTAATTTATGAGCAGAGGCTCCTTTAGTACATCAACTTTTACTGATTATCTTGAAACCTAATTCAAACTTAAGCTGACCTGTTTGATATTTCGGTCTTTTGGATTCCAGGGGCACAGAAGGGAACACTACGCAGAATCCAGTTATATCTGATTATGGGGTGCTTGAGCAATATCTTGGTTTCCGAATTGGAGATGGTGCTAATGCTAGTCGAAGTTTGTATCTTTATCCTTGCTTTTGTTTATCCACCTTTTTTTTTTTTGGTACTATTTCATTTATTGTTAGAAAGTTGGTATCTTTTAACATTCTTTTGGTTTTCTTTCACTATGGATGTGGATTAATCGTGTTTCTTCCTTATATTTTGTTTAGCAAATGGTGTGAGGAACTTTCCAGTTTTTCTAGGACCCTTTTATAAGCCATTGAATATATTTAGGTGAAATGACCTGGATTTTTAAACTACTCCATATAACTGGAAAATATATGGTTGTGGCAGAGAAGAAAATATGCTTATCAATTTAGTGAAGAAAGGTGTAGTATAGTAGACCTTTGGGAATCTATATGACTTGTACTTCATATTTGTGACTGATAACTTATGAAGTGTTTTGGGGATTTATCATTTTGGAAAGGTGTGTTTAATTTTG
Organism: Ipomoea batatas; assembly: GCA_002525835.2. NCBI lineage: Eukaryota > Viridiplantae > Streptophyta > Magnoliopsida > Solanales > Convolvulaceae > Ipomoea > Ipomoea batatas. Next base: position 19,750,839 of record CM008344.1, read on the forward strand.
AAAGATATCGGGGCTAATTTTTTTTCTTATCAAAATTGAATCTTTAGTTATGGTGCAAGAAAGTGCATGTTATGAAATTTGATTATGAACTTTCCAATGCTTGAAGAACTCAGTATTCTTATGCACACTAATTTCTTGCTTATATGATGAGTCTGTCATTAATCTATATTGGTTTCTTTTCTAGTGTGTAATGGAACTTTTTTGTGGTGTAGGGCCCCTTTTAAGTTCAACATCTGGAACTAATTCATTAATGGGCACTGATGTGTCTGGAGCACTGACCAAGGTTACTGTGGTTGCCCCTTCTGATAAAATTTCATTAGTTTACTTAAGTATTATACTTGTTGTGTTTTGACCAGTTTTAAGTCTCGATTTCATTGACTGTTCAGAATCTTGCTTCTCTAAACACAAGTTTGTCTGCTGCTGCTACCGGATCCCAGGCACTTCAGTTGCAAAGAGGAATACAGACGAATCAAGTTCCTCTATCTACTCATCATGAGAATTGGGCCGAGTCGCAGATGGCAGATTCCAGCTCCCACACTGATACTTCAACAGATATGGATGCAGATGATAAAAATCAAGGGGTAATTTGTGTCATCCTCGTGACTTTGGACTCCTTGCTTTATATTAGTTCCAAAATCGGGCTATTATGCCATTGGATTTGAAACCAAGTCCCATCAATTTCTCTCAAATGGTCTAGCCATTTTGTACTTTGCTCTAACTTAAACTTTATCATTATGGTTTTCTTTTGCTTATTTTAGCATGAAATGGGTCAATCTGCCGGTGTCTTAGCTTCTGATTCCAGTGACAAATCAAAAGGAAAAAACGTGGATCAGAAGGTTAGTTCTTGCACATAATGGCTTTAATGGTGAATTGCAAAAAAAAAAAAAAAAGTCCAACTTTCTCTTGATTATATGGAATTTTTTGCAGTCATTAAGAAGGCTTGCACAAAACCGTGAAGCTGCAAGAAAAAGCCGGTTGAGGAAGAAAGTAAGCCTCTTTCGAGTTTCGACTCCCTAATTATATCTCCAAATTTACTTGTGTTTTTGCGATATTAACTCAAACCTGGTAATTAGGCCTATGTACAACAGCTGGAGAATAGCAGACTTAAGCTAACGCAACTAGAACAAGAGCTTCAGCGAGCACGCCAACAGGTTTGATGTGCTGGGCTTTTCAGGATTCCTTTTCCTAATAGTGTGTTGTAGAGTTTACCTGAATAATTTTGATATTTAGGTCATTATCCTAATGTAGGGCATATTTATTTCAAGCTCGGGAGATCAGTCCCATGGAGCAGGCACTAATGGTAGGCCTTCATTTTTGTCCTGTCATGTCATGTGAGATCAATGTATAATGTTTGAACACTGCAAAGTTTGCCATCTTTTTCAAAATACCTTATTGCTTATTACTTTTTAGTGAGCTCCATTTGTTAAGTGTACTTGTTTTAGGTGGATGGTTCTAGGACTAAGGCAATTTAAAAAAAAAATGTTTTGGACTGGAGGATTTAGTGCTTTGTTTTGACTTTATTCATTAGATTAAGATGTTTTCTAATAGAACTTTTATGAAGAGTTATCTCAGGCTAGATCACCCTTCTGATTTGCTGTTGTGCAGGGGCTTTGGCATTTGATGTAGAATATGGACGGTGGTTGGAAGAGCAAAATAGGCATATTAATGAATTAAGGACAGCTGTCAATGCACACGCAAGTGACACTGATCTGCGGACTATAACTGACAATGTCAAAGCGCACTTTGATGAAATTTACAGGCTGAAAGGAAATGCAGCCAAAGCTGATGTATTCCATGTATTGTCGGGAATGTGGAAAACCCCTGCAGAGCGGTGTTTTATGTGGATCGGTGGCTTTCGTCCATCTGAACTTCTTAAGGTATGTCTCATGCTCACTCCTAGACAAATATTCCGTTTGTCTTATCCTCAAGTACTATGTCATTCATAACTCACTTCATCCTATTTTCCCGACTTTTGGACTTCTTATCGTCGATGCTTAAACTTTCTATGGGTGAATGGAATTACTTTTTTGGTCATATTTTCCTGAGATGCGTGGATGATCCTGCAGCTTCTTGTGAATCAACTGGAACCTCTAACTGAGCAGCAATCAGAAGGCATATACAGCTTGCAGCAATCGTCCCACGAGGCCGAAGATGCTCTTTCGCAAGGAATGGATGCATTGCAGCAATCTCTTGCGGAAACATTGGCCAAGGGAGCTTCCGGTCCTGAAGGGTCATCTGGAAATGTTGCTAATTACATGGGGCAAATGGCAATGGCCATGGGAAAATTAGGCACCCTTGAAGGTTTCCTCCGCCAGGTAAAATTTCGACAAAGTTTATTGTAGTAAAATTATTTTTACCAATATTTATATGATCATGATGTGGTAACTGATAAACAACCAATGCTTTTCCAACACAATGACTACTGATTGGTTAATTTGGTTAACCAACACTTTCAAACTGAATTAGTTGATAACCAGAATTCTTAAAAATCTCAAACCATTAACTGAACCAAAATATTTTGGTTTTTCGTCGATTCGGTCATCCCTAAGACTATTGGTTTGCAGCTGGACTTCCAAGAAAATTTATATACCTTCTTTTGTAGACCGCTCTGATTGCTAGCTTTCTTGTTTTCTTTTTAGTTTCTTAACCCGTATAGCAAATTGCGTTGAAGTATATGCCAATTTTATTACTTAACAATTAATGTGCACTCCAACTATCAGTTTAGGCTTTTAGTTGAGATGGAGCACATGCTTCAATTGTGCGGACCATATTTTAGACTCTTATAATGTTTTTCCATTTACCAGGCGGATAACTTGCGACAACAGACACTGCAGCAAATGCACCGGATATTGACTACCCGACAATCAGCCCGTTCCCTTCTTGCCATACACGACTATTTCTCCCGCCTTCGTGCCCTCAGCTCTCTTTGGCTTGCAAGGCCACGCGAGTGATAAACCGCCCATTGATGCCGAAGGTTTGCTTGTGGATAAGGAACCCCGTTCGATCCTCTGCAGACCCGTTGCATCCAACAGCAGATGCAGAACCAGAAACAAAACACAAGTTTGCATCTGTTGTGATTTATCTGTGCATTTAGAAATATATGATTTGTAGCATATATTATGTCTGTACTCTAATTTTATCCTCTGTAACAATAGGAATCAATAATGTGAAAATGTTGTCTGAACAAGGGAAACAGTAGATAGGGTCTATCTGCAGAAATATGTAAAGAGAAAATTAATATAATCAATATTCCCTTTGACTTCATTTTAATTTTTATTCAACCATATCTCTGAGTTTTACAATATGTCAAAATGCTAAAATTCACATATATGTATTCAGATGTTGTTAAACTAAATTGGCCGTCAAGTTAGCTAAACTAATTTAACTTCCGTGTGATTTAAGGAATCTATGTCAGGTTGCGTGCACCTTAAAATACAACTTAGTGAATTCCAAGTCAAGATTGATCTGTAACATGTTGAGGGTATGTTTTTCCTTGGGTGACGTGGCCGGGAAATCTGCCGTTACTACTGAGGGTGTGCACTCCGAGTCCTATGGCTCTAGTCGGCAAAAGATCATAGAAAGGAGATAAATCATCTTATTTTGTCTATAGCTAATTGGTTTAAACCAATAGATGGAGTTGATCTTGTAACATGTTGAGGTTATGTTTTTTTAGGGGTGATGAAAAAACTCGCAGTCGTTACCCGAGGGTGTGCATGGACAAATATCGCCTTATGGTCCTAACCGATATAGGACTATATGAAGGAGATAAACCAGTCTAGGTTGTCTAAAATTGGTTTTCAAATCAAGAAGACCAATAAGTTGTTCCCGTCTTATGGCCCTAACCGACAAAGGAACACATGGAGGAGGAAAACCAGTCTTAGGTTGCTTATAGCTGTTTAGCTGACCGTCTTAAATCAAGAAAACCAATAAGCCGCTCTTGCTAGGGGTTGAACTTGTAAATTTATAATTACCATATCAATAACCTGACCAATTTGGCTAGGATTGTTATTATAGAAATTTCCATAAAAAGAAGAAAAGTTAAAGCAAATTAATGATGCATGCTAAAGAACAGACATGCAAAAACACAAGGAAGGAAAAAAATAAAACCCTTCATTTTCTGTTGGTCCAGTTGATGGTGTGATTGTGTAGCAAATGCATTCCACAATCCACATGGCCTGTCTGCGGTCCTCATGTGAGATTAGTAGCTTTTGTGGGGTTGGTAGAAGTTAGGCAAGCTTCAGATGGCCTTCCATGGCCACCTCAGTAATCACTTTGTTCAACTATGACACCCACTTTTCCCCCCTTTTTTTCTTGTATATTTATAAATTAAAAACACTGTATATCACATCAATCAGATGAAAGACAGCATCCCACATAAGCCCAGACAAATTGTTGGATGAAATTTAGAGTTACCACTTAGTATTCATCCTCAATTTTATCACAGATAGCTTTTGCCAACACATACTTTGTCTTGCCCCCACCCTCAACTTCTAGTGGCAATTCACTGTTCCTGGGTGCCCAAGACATTTAAGAACCAACCATATATATCTCTTGAAATTGGTGGTTGATTCAGTCACTTGTAACTCCCAACTACCTGAGCTGTCTTTGTCGGTTGTGTTGTCCAACTGTCCCTCTCCTGAATTGAGTTATTACAGTTTTAATCCTTCCTTTAAAGCATGGGTATAAAACTGGTTTAGTTTGGGTGTCTCCAGGATATAAATGCAGCCCCTTATAATTTACTAGTCTCACAAGGAACCCCAACCCAAAGCTTTCTTGATTTTCTTTCATCTTGCTCTCCAACTGCAACTCACCCTTTGAGCCAGACATGGGAATTTGGCCACTGCCCTTGTTCTGGGAGGAGTTCTCAAGATTCTTGGTAACATGGTTCAGAAAAGATAAGAACTTTCTGAATGGTTTCTTGAATTTTGCAAGAATCTTGGCCCCGATGACGATGGAGACGGCTAGTGTGAAGTTAAGACCAGAGAATGTGGGGTTTAAGGAGGAGACCACTCTGCTGGATTTGCCAGACTTGGCTCTGGACTGCATTCTCGAGAGGCTTTCACCAGCTGAGCTATGCAGTGTGGGTAGGGTTTGCAGTTCACTGAGGGAGAAGTGTGTGAGTGACCATTTGTGGGGAAAACACATGGCTCAGAAATGGGGGAAATTGATTGGAAATGCTGCCTGTAGAGAATGGCAAAGCCACATTGCCTCAAGAAAGAGGTCTGTCCAGTTGAATTCCAAGAATCAGACAGATATATTTGGGTATTTTTTGAGTTCTGCAAATTTCCTGTTGAGTAGACCAGAAGCAGAAGAAAATAGATTCAAGAGCTCTCTATACAAGGAATCTATCATGGCTTTATATTTCTCACTTGAAAGTGGCAAGTTTTGGTTCCCAGCTCAGGTTTATAACCGCGAGGTAATGTGAAGTTCTTTGGATTTTTAAACATTAAACTTAACTGTTCTATACATTCTTGACAGTCCATCATAAATTATTTCTTTTTTAAGGTGCAGAATGGGCAACTTGGGTTTACACTATCCTGTTATGATGCTGAGGTAAACTATGATTCTAATGCAGACAAATTCAGGGCAAGGTACAATGAAACCCCATCCTAAGAACATGATCACTTGTTGTCAGTAAGGGTTGTTGTAATCTTGTTTCTTGACATTGCAGGTATCTGACACAAGGGTGGAGGTCAATAGAGGAAGACATAGAGAGGAATAGGATAAGGGCCCCACCTGTGGATACTCCTTCTCATGTTCTTCACATCTCTGATTGCTTAAATGATCTAAAACCAGATGACCACATTGAGATCCAGTGGAGAAAGAACAAAGAATTCCCTTATGGTAATTCTCTTTTCTGTAAAATCCCAGATTTGCAGCCATTTCTGGGAGCTGACAAGTTCATGAATGCCTTGCAGGTTGGTGGTTTGGAGTTGTAGGGCACTTGGAATCTTGCAGTGGCAGTAAATTGTATTGCAAATGTCATACCAGTGGTGAGGAAAAAATGGACAATATTACAATAACCTTAAAGCTGGCAGATTTCTTCTCAGTTTCATCTTCTTAATCTTGAGCTTTAAATTCATGTTTGACAGACATGGTGATACTGGAGTTCAGGCAGTATTCCCCGGGCTCGAGATGGCGACAGGCGGCAATAAACAGGAAGGATCATCAAGAAATTGGGAATGAAGTAGATGGGTTCTATGGTGGAATCAGAAAGCTTTACAATGAAGGGGAGATTTCAGCATGGAAGTGCTTTTGGCCAAGCTGCACTTTGGATTAACAGCATATATAGATACTGCATTCTTAGTGCTTATTCTCTTTTTCTGCAGTTTTTTTGTATGAAGAAGCCAATGAAATGGGCCACAACAAATTTAAATTTTTATTCAGAAAGTTGAGTGCACAAGGAATACATCCAAAGCCACAGAAACTCATTTAATTTCAGTGCAGTGCTGAGCTTAAATCATCTACATACACTTTTTAACCTACCCTTCCTCTGTACAATCCTCTACATCTGATGGCACCAGATAATATGCAAGAAAAATAAAATTTCTGAGAAACCCAGAGATGCATGCTCACAACTGAATATGCTGCAAATGGCTTTGAATGATCAGAATTCAGAATTAAGCTGTAGCTTGATCAGCCCTGTCAATAGTAGAGGCATGGCGTGTGCTCCCTTGCTGGGCACGAAGAACTCTATCTCTGACACGGATTAGTTCAAAGATGGACGCATTTCATTTAGTCGAGCAGGATAATCAAGCCTTTTGGAGGGCTCGGGCTGAGAGACCGTGCAGAAGCCTGACAAACCCCAAGAAGCTGAGCTTTCCGTCAGAATGTCTTATCCAGTCCTGCAGAACTACATGAACTGGAACCGAAGGACTAAGTCCGAGCTCCTATGACAAAGATAAAGATATACAGAAACATCGATCAGCATGAAGCTAGAAAGAACGCATCATGCAACAATTCTCTGAAGGCAAAGCAAGTTACTGAAATTATTTAACGTCTTGGGGATACATGAAACTATCATAGGACTGTAAACTCACGAAGTATTTAACTGATTCAGATATTTTACGTTTAGTTTTCTATGTATGTATCATTTCGACATTGTGGGGCTACATGAAAATGTTGTAGGAAACTTCATGAAGTGTTAACTGATTAAGATATTTTAACATGCGATGCATAATTTGAACATCCTGGGGCTACATAGCATTTAATTTTTGCTTCAATTGTTCTCATGCATTTACTTCCATGTTCATCCTTTTTGTTTTCAAGGGCACCCCACAAGAATATGATAGGAGCCCTTAAACCTGGATATACTATCAATGTTAAGTGCAATTTTTATATAAGATGCTAGCAAGTGATAATGTTTAAACAGATGAGAGAGAGAGAGAGAGAGAGAGAGAGCGTACTGAGGCAAGTTCTTCGATCATAATAGGCCTGTTCCCGTCTTTTTCAAAAAACTCATAGCCCCGGCGAGCATGCTGTTCCCAGCTTTCCATTCCTTCTAGCTGATGAACACTTATTGCTGCAGCACAAAATTCCTCAAAATCCAACTTATATTGGAGAGAACTCACCTGCATCACATAAAAATAACATTGAGAAAATTTTCGTCCTTTACACTTTAGTTTTAGAAAATTTTAGCATATAATCAGTTATATACCAAATGAAGAAGAAAAATAAAATTTGCCAAGAATCTCACCGTGCTAACAAATTCCAAGACCCTGGAATCCTTCATTGCGTCAGTTGAGTTCTTAGTCACAGCCTGCCAAATCATGTTTCTCTCAATATTATCCATGGAATCAATTTAAAATAGTAAAAGGGAGCAGGGAAGGATGCGAAGGTCTAACCATTTTAAAGTTTTGTAGAGATATATTCCCATTTTTGCTTGGCCCTAATAACGTGAATTGTTCCTTGAGGTAAGCTAATTGTGGTATGGTCAATGTCTTCGCCAGGGCCTGTTAGGAAGCAGATTAAACAAGCAATCACACTTCTAGACACTGTAATCTTCCCGTAAAACAAATTTTTACTCCCTCTGTCCGTCAAAGTTACTATCATACACAACAAGATAATTTTGGAAATTTGTTTATAATTTTGGCGATTTGTTTAACTCATTAACAACCACACAATTTCTGCTTTTGTGTGTGCGCTACTTTTCAACTCACTTGTTCAAATTCTCTATTCCACCGTCCGGTCCCCCCCCCCTTCTCCTTGTCCTTTCACTAAAGAATTGTGCCTATCCTTCCGGGGACAAACTCCATGTGACAGAGGGAGTATGTAGAAGGCAGTATCTGGTGACAGACAGTGATTTGAAAACTATCACTCACTTTTGTTCGCTCCTGACTACAAGTTATAAAAGGGGCAATAACTTCTTTCCACTTGTTCTATGTGTATCCATCTAAGGTGGTGTAATTGGAAAATAATAAAACATAGCCTGCAGAAAAAATAGTGTATGAAATTGACATATCTCAAATCACAAGCAGTATTCTATCCTTGTGTTTTGATTTTATTAGTCTAAGGTGGTATAGTTGCAAATATTGAACAAAAAATGCAACAAAACATAATCTTTAAAAATAGTTTATGTAATTGACATGTCTCAAGTCACGAGCAGTATTATCCTTGCATTTTGATTCTATATGATATTAAAACTTCCTATTTAGAAGAATTTAAGAATAATAACATACCCTCAGCGCTGCTTTTCTTAGAGACGAGGAATATATGTAAACTTTTACAAGCTTGTATATTATCAGATCCAGAGGTATCTTGACATCATGATGACCAGCCAGCCAAGGATGACCTTAACACATAAATGAGAAATCAAGTTCAGAACTCTGCAGTGCACCACATCCCGATATTACAAATAAGACATGTCGGGGGCAACCCCAGCCAAGTTGGTCAGACTGTTAACTTGGTAACCACAAGGTTACAAGTTCGACTCCTAACGGGAGTGGCCTATTGGCCTTCTTGGTATGAGTCGGTTAGCTATGGGCAACCTCGGCTGGTTTACCTCCTTGTGGTCCTTTACCAGCTAGGGTCACAAGGCAGGGTTTACCCAGTGCATAGGCTCAGGTAGTGGCTGCAGGAGTCTGGAAGTAATTCATAATTATTATCGTTAAAGTAACTTACTTAGAGCCTGAGCTGCAGTTAGCCTCTTGCGATAATCCTTGTTTAGCAATCTCTTTACAAAGTCTACTGCATCAGAAGACAAAGTGGTCCAAGGGGCTTCATCAAAGCTTGGATCAATCTTAAGAACAGCCCGAAAGATTCCAGATTCCGTCCGTGCCCAGAAAGGTCTGCTTCCACTGAGAATAATATAAGCAATGACACCTATACTCCACATGTCAGCCTCTGTTCCATATGATCTATGCAAAACTTCAGGGGCTACATAATATGCACTTCCAACAATATCATTTAGCCTTTCATCTGCAAAAATCTTCTTTTGTCAAAGGTCTATTATAATGT
>CM008344.1:19770234-19781345 GCA_002525835.2 Ipomoea batatas
GGACGTTGAGAAAAGCAGCAAAATTACAACAAATAAGCAACAGATGGATGATATGAATGATATGACCGGAGCTGATGATCTAGCCAGCCGGCCAACATATATGTATATAATATATAATGTTTATAATTTATTTGTTTATTTATTAATTGGCATGCATGACAGTACAGTACGACGTACGTAGTACACTACGTATCACTGTATCAGTCAATATTTCAAACTTTTATTTGTCTAAATTTCATTCTTAGGTTAGTTCAAACTCCTGGTGAATTGAAGGTCTGGTTGCATGCATGCAGGAATATAATGAGCTAGCTGGCCAGAGCAGAATAATGTATATATGTAACGATATATATATTTTTAAACGTTTGACCTTTTGATCAGTTGTATTGGTAATGCGTTTATCAATTGTTTTAAACTATTGAGTGTTGGGGTAAATGATACTGGTCCTCAGAGTTCAGAAGTCCATCAACACGGTGAATTTAGTCATAATATATAAGAGACAAGTATTTAATGTTATAGGTCGGAAGACCGACTTGTAGGAAATATAAGCTACAAACGGAAGAAATGTTAATTGGTGCCAAATTTTAGTATAAGAAATGGAAAAGTTGTATCGTGTTGTATACATTGCTTTAAAAGTGATTCCACATTTCCACGGGCGACGGTGCAATTGAAATTTAAACAAATGCCACTCCGATCCACAGGTTATGTTAACACATCTGACTACTATACATATGTGAAAGCTAAGCGCACGTACTCAGATCCGGTGAGAATAGGTGTCTAAGAAAGAAATAGGAACTAATCTAAACCACCCTTATGAAAAGATCTATTTAAAAAAATAGGATAACATTTTTGTAAATAATTAGAACTTTGAGTGCAAGTAACATAAGTGTTCAAATAGAATGTGTAAGTAAAATCACTTAAAAGTGCAATCATTACACTTAATAGTGCACATTGGTGCACTTAATGATAACGTCTTTCACATTGGTCGGTATTATAACATTCGATCAAACTAATAATAACGTTAGGTGCACTTAATATTATTGTTCCCTTATTTGTTGCACTTTTATTACATTTTACTTGCACATAGGTGCACATACTATACAATTAAAGCTGTTATTTGTACTTCAAAGTTCAATTATTTACAAAATGTCTTTGCATTTGTTTTAATTGTTTATGATCCGATAGATCTATCCAAATGAAGGATTGAGATGAGTTCATATTTCTCTCTAAGACACGTGTTCTCATTTAATTTAATTTTTTAAAAAAAGAAAATATAGATTAACACAAATAATTAAATGTTCAATACAATCAGGAATATAAGAAAACCAACTAATAACATGATCAGAATGAGAACTTGCAACTCTAACCAAAGTATAGACAAGCCTATTTACTGATCGAGGAATAATACTATATTGGCATACTATGGAATGCCGCATGGCTACTAAAAATCTAACCTTTTACGAAACGAGCAGCTAGTCCATGGGATATGATTATGGGAATTTATTCCACTTATCCACTACTATGCATTTCACAAGAGAATCACCCCTTTTCAAACGCTAAAAGATAGTGCAACAACAAAGGAAAAAAAAAATAAATTAAATTGATTCAAAGAGAAGTACGTGCTATCTTTTCCTTTATCTTTAATATGGCCAACGTACGTGTTAATTAGGTGACGTTTGAAATCTCGCACAATATACTACTCCAATTATCGGTTTGGTAACCACAATGTTTAATTCCTGCGAAAGTTACTTACCTGCTTTCTCGATTTGAGTCAGTCAACTATGACAACCTAACTATATCGATTTATCTCTTCTTGTGATCTTTTGGAGGCTAAAGTCACAAGGCGGACTCCACCCAGAGTACACGTTTAAATAGCGGGTGAGTTTTCTTGTAATTAAAGTAGTAATATTTTATCTAAAAATTACAATAATCAATGATTTATATGTCAACTGATATATATTAAACTGATAAATACAGAGATTACCATTGATCAAAATTAAACCAGAAAGATGAGAAAGGTTTTTGTTAAAGAAAGTGATGATGCTCTCCCCCTTTCTTTTGTGATAGTGGAGATTTGTCCGGACACCAAAAGAAATTCTTATTCTTTGATACCCTTCCCTCCACCATATATTATATCTTTTTTGCTTTTGTGGAATAATTAAAGTTTTCAGGGAGTTCCTGAAAATAGAAGCTGGTATATATGTTTAGGTCGGACCATCCAGGGAATTTTTTTTTAATCTTTCTTTTTTCTCTTTTTGGTTCATGCTTGTGTCCTTATATTTTCACATAATTAACTACATCATGACTCACATATTAGACTATAATTCCAAAATTCTTATATGTATACCTTAAATTTGAACAATTTACTTAAGCTGTTATCACAAAAACAGACATAAGGAAGCTAATATGGTGCGTTGAAGCTATGGCTTGTAAGGAAGCTCTCATGTAGTCATGTGGGTTAAATCTAGAGGTGTGCTGAAAGAAAGTCTGTGTTCTGACTGTCTCAACCTGGTGCTTTAATTAGCAGGAGGTTGTATAGGTCTTATTTAGATTATATTATTATTTTTTTATTGTAAAACTCTTAGTAGTTTGTTATCTTCTTGTGTTTTTCAGTTTATTCTTCGGTAAGCGAATCAGATCACTCTTGCTTTGGCTAAGGTGGCTGACTCTCCGACTAGTCGTATGAGCGGGGAAGGTGTTCTCTTTATTTTCTTCATGCTTTGATTTAATATATACTATTGAATTGTTGGTTTTCAAAAAAATAAAAATAACTATATGTATATACTCAAATACATAAATATATTAAATTGTTTAATTAGAGATAAATATAATTTTTTATTTTTCTGTTTATTATCTTTTAATTAAAGTGGGTAGTGTAAGATCGAATCTGCGTGTTTTAGTGGTTTATATAAAGCTGCATAGAGACAATGGGATATGGGGTACATATGTTTTCTTGTTATCCATGACATGCATATATATAACTAAGGTTTCTTCAACAAGAAGCTAAGCCAATCTCAAAACATTAATTATATATTATATGGTATGGTCAAATTTTTTTGGGGAATCCGATGGAGTTGCAGACGCCAATCACGAAGCACTTATGACTTGAATCTACGTACGATTATGGCATATCTACGTATTACTGTCACATATTTATTTTAATTTTATAATCATAATTATTTATATACTCCGTACTAATTAATAAAATGTTCTAAATATTTATATTTAATAATCGATGCATTATTCTTTTTTTTGAAAGGAAAAAAAAAGAATAATGCATCGATTATTAAATATTCAAAGCGTCGGTGCAGCACGGCCGCAGTCTCTCATAATAACGTACACTTTTTCTTGCATTTTAGGCAGGTCAGACAAAAATTAGTATAACTGCGTACCATCCACTTGTCTAACTTTACACACTTCATATCTGTCGTACGCCATTTTTGAATTATAAAACTACCTTTTATATACATATATATGAGGTGCGTTCAAGTGAAAACGAATATACATAAAAAATTTAATAGATCAGAGGTAATTTATAAAAAAAATAAAAAATATGGTGACATTTTTATAAATAACTCAAATTTTAGTGCAAATAACTTGTGTTAAAAGTTTAAGTAACTGGTGCAAGTGTGTAAGTAAAAAAGTACAAGTAAAATCACTTAAAAGTACAACATTTTTTTTTAAAAAATAATGTTTCTAATCCATTAGATCTGGACACATAAACGACTGTAATAAATTCTCAGTTCTCTTTTGAACATGCGATTCTCACCTGATCTATCTCTCACATAGACACACACGATGTCTGCGAATTTGTGCAGCATATTAATTTTAACTGATTCATAACCGACTTATTATATTAAACTTTATTTGATACATGATAGAAGTATAGGACTTTCTTAATTATACTTGTTATTTAATATACGGCTCGAATATTATTTAAGAGAACTAAACAAAAATTGGAGTTATTATTGTTGTGGTCGCCGGTCGTCATCTAATCACATGTTTTTTTGACTAATCAACTAAAATTACACATTGAAATTAATAATATTCATGCTAGGTAGGAGCGTGGGACCTCAAGGTGACTTATGATTACGTTGAAAGAGCCTTGTGTAACCTCATTTGCACCTCAAGGTAAAAATTTAAGCTATTTATTGTGTTCAAAATAACGTGTACAATTAAAAATTACAATTATAATATTCATTGCTCCTAGCTAGAGTTAATTCCAATAATACTTCCTTGACTATTGACATTTTTTTAATTTTTAAGGGTATATCCATGTAGTAAATATTAAATTTAAGGGTAATAATTCAAATTTTTAGTTCTTCACATTCTACTAATAATGAACCCAATGTATTAAGTTTATGAATTCAATTTGCTCATCTCAACAAAAAGTTAAATTTTATATTATTACCTTTAAATTTAATGTTTACTAAATTGATATTTAACTGGATGACCAAATTTGGAACAAATTAAATCAATTGTCAAGGAATCATTTATGATCAAATTGAAAGTCGATGATGAAAATTGATAAATGTCAATACTCAATAATTAATAGATCATTTATGGTTCAATTAAAAGTCAATAACAAAAATTGGTAAATGTTAATAATCAAAAGATCATTCTTGGAATAAACAAAATACCAAATATATTAAAGAAACTAAACAGAAAAAATATTAATTTAATTAATGAATAGTAAAAAATAATAAGAGTATCAACTAATTGGAATACATTCAAATATTCAATACAAAGAATTCTTTAGATTTTTTTATTTTTATTTTTTTTTTAAAAAAAAAAATTGGATGGTTCATAGTGCGAGACAAATGCAAAGGCTAGTTGAATTGGGCCCAATGCTACTCTCGTTATTGGGCTATAAAATTCCAAAATCTGTATTAGGCTGAAGCCCCACAGTAACGCATACTAGCCCAATAACTCACATGCCCACCAGTCGGCCTCACAATTGTTATACACTTGTACCATGAATACGGTCCATCTTAAGGTTTTCAAAAAAAAAAAAAAGAAAAAAAGTTCCATCTTAAAAATTATGTGTATACAATTGACATATTATGCATATTACAGTTAATAATTTATATGCATGTAAATAAATTCAACGCACATAACCCAACTATGATGTAGTGTGATGACAATTACCATTCCAAATGTGTAGTCACAAGATCGAACTCCAATGATAGGGGCCAGTGGTGGGAACATTAATGATTTGGGCGGAAAGAGTTTGAGAAAAGTATAATTGTATAAAGCATTAAAGCATATACTACCTTGTAAAGAATTATGTTTATTTACCGACCCATAATTTGAAGAGTATTGAATATGTTGTTAAGGCTATCACTTACAATATTACCGAACTTTTTTTTTTTTTTTGAAATCTTTCATTGTAGGCCCTGATTCATGGATGTGTTTTGTGTTGTGACTTTTGTGTCTTACGTTATGAAATTTTGTACTTTAAGAGTATGAATTTTGCATCTAAAATAATTTAGTAATTGTCTTATGTTATGAATATTTTTGCATTGTGTTGTGAAATTCTATGTCTATGAACACAAATTATGTACCTAAATTAGATTTGAAAAATAAGTAAATATGTAATATGTGTATGTGTCTTGTGTTATGCATGTTTCTTAAGAGTATGAATTATGTACACGTCATTTTGATCTTGTGTTCATAATGCTACGGGGACCTTGATCCATAATATAAATTACCTTATGAATCAGGTTGAGCCAAAAATTTTATTGTTTAGTCCAGGACAACCAAAACTCATATTTCAACCATACCAACACAATACAATTTAAACAATAATCAAACAAATGGGGGTCAATACATACATTTGACACCACTCAAAAGTAGAGATAGAGACAGAGAATGGAGCATAAAATAATTAAGAATTTATAAAATTTCTTCCAAGAGTTAAAATTTTGAAGACATTTTCGATCAAAATAATTTATTTTTTCCTTTAATTAAATGAATATTTTGCATTAATTTCAATTTTTGTTGATAGCCAAATGTTTTTTTTTGAATACTACTAACTCTATTACAATGCAGTATCTGTTCAAAACTATGCTGATAGCCAAATGTTAAAAAATGTATATATAAAAATTTCTGATTGTCATTCTTTAAAATTCAAACGGACCCTATTCAACTAATGAAGTGTGAGTGACACACATAATCAACAATGGTGTAGCATCACATAGCATTTAGTTGGGAGGAGGGAATTAGAGAGGAAAAATAATTGTAATTCAATGGTAAAAAAATAAAGTGAGAATTTATAAAAATTACATTGTTTGGTAAACATGAATATAATAGGGAAAATGACAGTTTTTCTTCTTGAATTATGTGCATATAACAGTTTTTCCCCATGAGTTATTAAAATAGCAATTTTTCTCCCTTAGTTATTTTAAAAGTGGCAGCTTTCCCCCTGTAATGTTAAATTGACATTTTTGCCCTTAAAAACAATTAGTTCATTTATTTTTCTTCTCCAACTAATTATATATTACTAATGTGTATGGAAGATTACGGTTCGATTCGAACCTAATCGGACACTGTAGCAATTGAACATAAATAGTTTAGACGGTTACGTTTATGATTCAGAACTGAAAAAAAAATTAAAATAATTGTTGAATTTAGACTATTTTAAAAATAAGAAATAAAATGATAAAAATAAATAAATAAATAAATAAGTTTTGATTGGCAGTTCAAAATCTAAATTGGATTCGAACCGAATCGATTTATCAAAATAAGTATTTGATCGTTTTCACTTATATGAATCTGGTTCAGTTCCGATTCACGGTTCAACAATTATTTTATTTTATATTATTTTTTCGGTTTTGAATTGTAACCAAAACCGTCCATATCATTTCGGTATGATTGCTACAGTGTTCGGATAGGTTCGAACCGAATCGTGGTCATCCATACATATAACCAATAATTTATTGGAGAAAAAAATAAATGAAATAATTATTTTTAAGGGCAAAAAGTCAATTTAACATTACAGGGGGGAATGCCGCTACTTTAATAATTGAGGGTAAAAAAATGCTATATACATATAATATAGGGAGAAAAAGTGTCATTTTCTCAATATAATAATTGAGAATTACAAGAAAAAAGTAAATAAAGATTAAAATACCATTGTAAAATAATATAATAATAAAAAGAAGAAACATAAAATAGTTATTTACCATAAAAGTACAATTTTACAAAGTGTGAAATTACAATTTCTAGAAACACAGTAAGAATGGCAATTCCATAGTTGAAGAGAATTGTAATGGAATCGTAATTCTCTCTAACTAAATCATGTTCATAGAATTTGGCAGAGATAGAATTATAATTCCTTCGATCAACCAACACAGAGCCCAGTATAGGTCTCATCACCCAATTAAAGCACAAAAAATATGGTGTAGATGTAGAGGTAGAGGTAGGAATTAGGAAGGCGAAGTAGAGAGCAAAATTAGATTGAAAAGAAGAGGGAGATAAGTAATGATTGTTTGGAAGAGAAAGTGAAAAGTTAGGGATGGTGGATATGAGGGGCCGACAAAACAGCACGCTTGCCGCCACAACACCCGACATTCCCTTCACATGCGTCACTGTATTTGTCCCCCCTGCTTTTCTCGTCCACCTAACCCCACTAAATCATATACTACCCCGTCCTATTTTGATTGTATGATTCGTTTAACAATACTTGACTAGAATTATTTTTAATCTAATTTTTCATAATATTAAATTTAACATTAATCTATAAAATTTAGATATTTAGAAACTACATTAAAAATACTATTAAACACAAAAAATTAAATTCAAAAATAATAAAAAATTACTAATGAAAATAAGCAATGAAGAAAGAGTTGATTTGATCAATGAATAGTAAATAGGACAGGTAAAATGGGACAGATGGAGTATCACATTTCCTTTATAACAAAAAAAATCAACCAAAACATCCAACAATATTGATCTAGCTGATAACAAATTTCACTCAAAATTACAACACAAGTCGAGGCGCAATTTACAAGAGTTGGTGGAGTAAATATTTATATAATCGAAATTAGACAATAATTTCATTTTTTTAACTTTAAACAAAATTAAATGTAGACAAGAAATAAGTGCTTTTACTTGTTCATTTACAATGGCTAACTTGATCAACATAAGGGCATCCCCATCAATGCATTTTGTGTAGGTTTTTAAGGAGGCCAAGCTAAGGGAGAAGAGAGAAAAGAACATTAGTCTTTGCTGAAGGACTAAGGTTTTTGTCAGCTTTGTGGGCTCCGCAAAAAACGAAGACAAACCAGTCTGCCTAGCGTGAGGCGCAACTCTCGTCAAGCGCATGCACTATTGGGCATGTAAATCTTTATTGTTTTTTTTCCTAGATTTAAATTTTCTTTTCTTTTTTTCATCTCCTCACATCTTCTCTTTCCTAATCACACTGTAAAAATCTCTCAAAAACTCTAATTATTGATGATCCTCTAAGAGCATCTACATCAGAAGTTTTTTTTTGGGTCCTTGGAATAGTGTTTGCCTACTTGGAGGAAAAAGAGGGTAGGAGAGAGAGAGAGAGTAGAGGTGCTTATGTAAAATGGAGTTCTTGGAACAGTATTTCTGCAGCAGGAAATATATAAACAATAAGGAGCTGTGCGCGAAATGCGCACAGCGGGCGCGTGTACTGCACGCGCCTACTTGGCGTGTCAGGCACGCCTGACAAATATTTATTTAAATTTTTTTGTCAATCATATTTGTTTTGTTTTTTTTTTTCATCCCCTCTCATTTTTCTCTTTTCTAATCGCACTTACAAAAACTCCTCAAAAACACAAAAGTTCTCACTTTAAGGCCTTCCTCAATAGTCAATTTTGATGAGTTTTTTCAGACATAAGAACTAGAGATTGAGATTTTAACAAATGTGAAGGGGTACGTAGTTTTTTTTTTTTTGTGTTTTTTTCTCCTATAATATTGGGATTTTGGCAGACATGTCGGGCCCCCCCGTGCGTACAGAACTACGCCTCACAATGCGTGAGGCATAGTTCTCGCGCCCAGACGGGCACGTAATTACATTTTTTTGTTTTGTTATATTTTTTTCCCCACTCCCATTTTCTCTTTCCTAATCATACATACAAAAACTCTTCAAAATCTACACCAAAATCTTTACTATTGAGGAAGGCCTATGATGCTCTAACCCTCCATCACCTACCTTGAATAGTCATTGTCCTATTATTAATATTCATAAATGTCTAATCATGACTTATTCTAGAGTACATATTTACATCCTCCACTATAGAAAGCTCTAATAAAATCAAGAATGAATGACATGTAGCAATTCCATCAAAATTGTACAGAATGTTGATAAAATAATCACAATATTACAAATTTGATTTTCAACAAAAGTAGTTTTCTTCCTTTCAAAAAAAAAAAAAAAACAAAAGTAGTTTTCTTGGTTTGAGCAACTATACCAAAGTTCATTTACATTCTTGTGTGCACACCCTCGGGTAATGCATATAAGATTAAAATATTAATTTTTAATTAAATTAATTCAATTAGAATGTGATGACTTGACTACTAAATAGTAGTCCATACATAAGAACTTGTAACAAAGAGAGAAAGTATTTCCAATGTTGCAAAATGTATGCATGTTATGTGTGAAAATTGTGAATGAGTTGGAATATTATTAAAATAGAACTTTTTTTTTTGAAAAAAAAAACTGAAAAAATAAAATGAGATAGAAAATGTGTACATTTTAGCACAATTTTTTATTTATATTTTTAATTTAAAAACTGTTTTTTTTTTAATTTTTCAATTTATGGGATTTGAAAAATACATTTGTCATATTCTAAAACTTTTCTAATACAAATTAAAATACACATAACTTCATTTATAACATATCATTACAAACTTCAATTATATATCTATTCCAGTACCCAGCTCCTACCATCTACTGATTTACCCTACTACCATATACTTACCCCATCACCACCTTAGATACTTATCTTCCCATCATTACCATTACTATTTATATAGTCACCGGGGACGGACCCAGAAAATCATATGGGTGTGGCGAAGTTTAAATGACGTTAGAAATGTTAATATCAAAGTATAAAACACCCATAATAATGTTTAAATACAAAATATAATATAAATTACAATAGAATGTTTTTGATAGACTATATGATAGTTAGGACGGAACCAAAAATATACTTGAGTGGGGTGAAAATGTGAAATTTTAAAACACTTTGAAATGCTATAAAAATATTTATGAAAAAATATGAAACATAATCAATTAGATAAAATAATTTGAATTGAAAATTAAAGACACTATATTCGTAAATACTTTAATTTTTAATTTTAATTTCTTTTAGTTAGATAAACTTTAAATTTTTTCTAAATTAATTCGAATATGATGAAGTATAATATAAACTTGTATACTAAATTAATTAAACGATTCATAAAAAGTAGGCTAAAAAAACATTTAATTTGTCTTGTGAAAGGACAAAGATGTAAAATAAAAGAGAAAAGCTAACGGCAAGTGCTACGTACATTGAGATTCAAACCTGTGACGTAACTATTTAACATCAACTTTAGAGTTCCAACCAACTAAACTACTCAAACAAACAACAATTTATACATAACTAAAACATGTTTCATACACACACGAGTATGGGGTACGTACATGTGTTTTACTACATGACGAGTATTATTTTGTCTACTTGAACCTGCCATATCAAGATTTGAGCAGATTGAATATTGTGGGTTACTTGACTCGTTGACATCCTTAAATGTTATTTATATCATACAAATTAAAAGAAAGTATATATCTCTTGAAATTTAAAAAATTCAAAATAAAGTTTAGATATCACCAACGTAACGCATACATACACATGCCACACTATTTGATATTATTGGTACTTATTATTAGCATTTGTTGGTTAAAAATAAAATTAAAAAAAAAAAAAAACACACACACACACACATAGACATTTGTGGTATAAAAGAAACTTCACATTTCATGAATTGAAAAATAATATGAAAAATAGTTGGGTATCCGTGAACATATTTTTTGTTTTTCTATAATATTTTTAATATAAAAAAGGGTGCAAAGTGCAAACTATGAAAAAAAATGGACTACATAA
>CM008344.1:19818862-19830813 GCA_002525835.2 Ipomoea batatas
GTAAAAACCAGCGGGTTGATCTAGTGGAAAATTTTGGGCGTGGCCCCGCAGATTAGGAGTGTTCTCCGAACTGCGTTATTAAATTGGTGCGTTCTTAATTTACATTATATATATTAGGAGTATTATCAGGAGTAATTGTCTCTTGCCTAATTCCCTAGTTAAATATAGTGTTTATTCGTGGGTATTCTGCATTACATACTAACAGGGAATAAATTATATAAAGTATAAATTTAAGTTTTATTATTTGGCTGATGAGAATAGAATTGTTTTGATTTTTTTTTAGTACTACTTAGTATGACTCTATTGTAATGTAGTATCTGTTTATAATTATTTTCTCAACTTATTAAAATATAAAGAATTGTTATGAAATTATGTTCTAATGTGTATATATGTGTGTGTATATATATATACACACACACACTAATGCACACTCGGCGTCACTAATTTGTGGGGCCTCCAGGTCCCTTCTTACTCACCAAAAAAAATAAAATAATGTAAAAGTGAGACTCATTTCAGGAATAGATTAGGGGATTTTGATATTTTGTAGACATTTTTCAACACTTACAATTTTACAAACTTGAAAGTCTGAGTCCAATTTAATATAAATGTACACACAAAGCCCTTATTCTGATCAAGCATTGTTTGATTACTTAGACTTACTACAAATACTAAATTTCAATACTAACCCAAAAAGAAATGTTAGATAAACCCAACAAGAAATATATATAAGAAGTGTCAGGCCCAATAAATGTTATATATATAACAGTGCGGCCTAAGAAGCCCAGAATGTCTCTGCAATCGCATAAACCCTAAACCCTTTTAACTGGAATTGGAGAACGGAGCATCCCTAGACACACACACTGAGAGAGTGCCACCTCCACGCTTGCTGAAGCATGAGACCACCGAGAGGGCGTGGCGGCGGCGGATTTAGGGGCGGCAGGGACGGCGGCCGCGGTGGCAGAGGAGGAGGCCGAGGCTTCGGCGGTCGCGGTCCTCCACGCGACGAAGGCCCTCCTGCTGAAGTCATAGGTTCGCTCTTCTTCCCCTCTGTGCTCCAATGTATGAGTTAACGATGGTTTATTTTTATTTTTTATCTTTTTTTTTTATGCAGAGGTTTCTACATTTGTGCACGCTTGCGAAGGAGATGCAGTGACGAAACTCACGAACGAGAAGATTCCGTATTTCAACGCCCCCATTTACCTGCAAAACAAAACTCAGATCGGTAAAGTTGACGAAATTTTCGGCCCCATTAATGAGTCGGTGAGTAAAGCTCCTTCTCTTTTGTTTGCGTTTTTTCTTCATTTGTAGGTTAATTATATAACTTTATGGGATTATTATTGCTTCTGTAGTTCTTCTCGATTAAAATGTCGGAAGGGATTGTCGCAACATCGTATTCTGCTGGTGATAAGTTCTTCATAGACCCTGCTAAGCTTTTACCTCTCTCCAGATTCCTTCCACAGCCCAAGTTTGTTTTCTTTCCCTCTTTCTATTCTTTCCAGTTGAGGTTGCTGTTTTATATAGTTATTGTTCTTGTCAGATTTGTTATGCTTTGCCATCAAGCCAACACTCCTAATTTGATACAGGAAATAAATGTCTTTTGTGCACTAATTACTCCTAGGCAATTGTTATTGTCTTGTATTCACAGCTCTTTTAGTGATGTCAATATTAATATACTATGCATTTAAAATTTTATTTCATCTAATGTATGTGGAACTATCTATCTGTGGAGATCATTGTTTATTTGTAGAATTGAGTAGGTCACCACTGACAACACATGTATATTCTATAATTGTGTGAATCATGAACCTTTTACTTTCTACTTGGTAATATGTATTATTTTCACAATAGATTGGATATATAGATATTCTAGAACTTAGACATGAATGTCCTTGAGGTACCTATGCATTCTTGATTGGATATATAGTGTTATTATAGAATTGATTAAATATGCCTTATATTAAGAATTCATTCCTCCAAAAGAAGCTTCAATTGAATTTAAAAAAAATCAATGTCTTTGTTTACTCTTATTTCTTTGAAATGTCATTTTGTGTTCAAAGTAGTTTATTAAATTTAAGTAATTCGTGAATCAAGACCTTGCCTACTCTAAATACATTCTCCATTATTAGCTTTGCCATTTGTTGTGTTTCAGTTTCTACATTGCTCTAGACTGATTTGAATGTGCAATATCTTTTTGCAGGGGAACCCCACAAGCTGGTAGAGGTGGTTTCCGTGGAGGTGGTAGAGGCGGCGGGAGAGGTGGTTTCCGTGGAGGAGGTGGTGGTTTCCGTGGAAGAGGTGCTCCACGTGGCAGAGGACCACCACGGGGTGGACGTGGTGGTTTTAGAGGCAGGGGTGGCAGAGCATAGAATGAGTGACATTGTTTTGCTGCTTACCCTCCACATGTTGTGGTGTTTATTTAAAGGATTAGGTATCAATTTGAGCATTTCATGCTACTCTACCTTTTTTAGGAACACAAGTGTTTGTACTGTCGATTAACTTTTGCTGTCCCCTCCTATTTTTATTTTTTCTCTTTAACTTTCCTGTCCATCAAAGCTTTTGTAGTCCTATTCCTACGTTCTTTAGCTGTTGTTTGCAAGAAAATGAAAGATGCATGTGCTTGAATTGTCAATTATCAATAGTTATACCATGGACTGGAAGGTGGACCGTGTTTATTTGCATGTTGAATATTCATAATTTGAATTGTGAACACTTCGTATATAAATTGTGTATTTTAAATTTGAGTCTACCCTGCAAGGTCAATTTGGATTCACAATAATTTGCCCTCAATTATCTGAGGATGTGGATGGATTGGGCTAGTCCACTCAATTTTGAGTTGGCGTTCTCTCGGGTCATTTAACTTTTGATCAATCCGCATTAACTATTGGGTTGGGTTTTGCTATTGATGTTATTATTTAGGATAACACCTTGGGTCTCAATCCCTGAGACGAGGTGGATCTTTAATTAATGGGTCAGTTTTTGACTTCATTAATCAAATATTTGACCTATCGACCCATCTTATGAATTGAGACTTGAATTACGAATTGAGACTTATGAAATGGTTTTACACAAGTTTTTGCCTATTATTTATCTTTCTTGGAGAGTTGGATCAATTTTAGAGTAATTTGACATGATGTTGGGGTTGTATGGGCCTTTTGTGTTCAACCAATAAGAAAAGTTGGTGAAAACTGAGATGGAAGTTATAACAAGGTACATTGCCGTGTCGGCAACGGACACCTAATTTATTGCAATCTCAATGTCAAGTGAATTATACACCAACAACTTCTTACTCACACCTCCAAACCTTAACAAACAATTTCCTTGATTTTTTCACCTTTCCCAAACTGGCATATATGTATTATTATCATAAACCCAACGGCCACAACTGTAACATACACAAACGCACAGAGTTTTCAGGCTCATAACAAGATTCAAGACACACCAAATAGCTATATGAAATGCTGCACGCAAATGGCATAACTTGTGTTTCTAGTCATCATGCTCCAATACCCCCTCTTCTTCATCCTCGTACTCGCCTTCATCATCCGCAGTGGCATCCTGGTACTGCTGGTACTCGGAAACCAGATCGTTCATGTTGCTCTCAGCTTCTGTGAACTCCATCTCGTCCATCCCTTCCCCAGTGTACCAATGCAAGAAAGCCTTTCGCCTGAACATGGCAGTGAACTGCTCACTCACTCTCCTGAACATCTCCTGGATGGATGTGGAGTTCCCGACGAAGGTGGACGACATTGACAGCCCCCTAGGTGGGATATCGCACACGCTTGACTTCACATTGTTCGGAATCCACTCCACGAAGTACGAGGAGTTCTTGTTTTGCACGTTGATCATCTGTTCATCCACTTCCTTGGTGCTCATTTTGCCCCTGAACATGGCTGAAGCTGTGAGATAGCGCCCGTGCCGAGGATCAGCAGCGCACATCATGTTCTTGGCATCCCACATTTGTTGAGTTAGCTCAGGGACTGTAAGGGCTCGGTATTGCTGAGATCCACGTGAGGTGAGCGGAGCAAACCCCACCATGAAGAAGTGTAAACGCGGGAAGGGGATCAGGTTGACAGCAAGCTTTCTAAGATCAGAGTTAAGCTGGCCAGGGAACCGAAGGCAGCAAGTCACCCCACTCATTGTGGCAGAAATCAAGTGGTTCAAATCACCAACTGAGAGATAGAAACATTAACAGCAAACACAAGCTAGGGTTAAACTAAGACACGAGGGTCCTAAAAGTTTGACAAACATCTTAAGGCAACCACATTGATAAATTTGGCAAAATATACTCACAGCTGGGAGTGGTTAGTTTCAGTGTCCTGAAACATATATCATACAGCGCTTCATTGTCTAGCACCATGCACTCATCTGCATTCTCCACGAGCTGATGCACAGAAAGAGTGGCATTATATGGCTCAACCACTGTATCCGACACCTTTGGTGATGGGAACACAGAGAACGTGAGCATCATTCTATCAGGGTATTCCTCTCTGATCTTCGAGATCAGCAGGGTACCCATACCCGAACCTGTTCCACCACCGAGGGAGTGGCAGACCTGGAAACCTGTATATCGTAAACAAAAGATCAGAGCCATTAGAGCTAAAGACAAATCACGAGGCTAAAGATAAAGGACCTAAATTACCTTGAAGGCAGTCAGAGTTCTCAGCTTCCTTCCTCACAACATCAAGAACCGAGTCAATAAGCTCTGCACCTTCGGTATAGTGCCCTTTCGCCCAGTTGTTCCCAGCACCGGACTGACCAAACACAAAGTTATCAGGCCTAAAGATCTGCCCATAAGGACCCGTCCTAACGCTGTCCATCGTGCCAGGCTCAAGATCCATGAGCACAGCACGAGGAACAAATCGGCCACACGATGCCTCATTGTAATACACATTCACACGCTCCAATTGCACATCAGAGGTTCCAACATAGCGCCCAGTCGGATCTATGCCATGCTCATCACATACAACTTCCCAGAACTTGGATCCAATCTGATTTCCACACTGTCCACCTTGAACATGAAGGATTTCTCTCATGCTTCCTCTGAAATTCACAATCCTATGTCATCACTACACTACCAAACTAATCTAGAAAATAACAAATGTATGGACAACATTGCATTATAAAACAGACAAATCAACAATCACCAAACAGAATAAACTTTACACAATCTGAGAATCATGTAGCGTCTATAGAAAATACTATTCCCTAGTACATTTTGTCTTCAATTAATTACAATCTTCAAAAAGTAAAAAGATCATAACTATATACACCCTCCATATAGAATCATGTAAAATTCAAACCCACAATCAAAAGTAAACTCAAAATAGACATTGAATTGTTCAAAACTTGATTAAAAATTAGCCCAACAAACAGTAAGTTCAAACACAGATTATAGGCAACATAAACTCCAATGCAAGGTGGGAAAATTACCTTCAAAAATGGGAAGCAATCTGATGATCAATCGGGGGTTTGAGAGACTGAGAGAGAGAAATGGGAAGTGGAGTGTTGCAGTTCGAGAAGAGTGAGAGAGACTAAGAACCTTACTGACCAATTTTATACGAGGAAGAGGATAGATCTAAGGGCTGTAGTTGTTTCCCTCCTACGTTTCCTAGACCGTTGATGCTCCTTGAGTTGCCAAAACCAACGGTTGATTCGAGGTTGGTAAGATGGCAATTATTGGTGTGGTGAGGGACATATTTCTGAACAAATAAAAACTGGAATGGATCTATGTCAGGCGACCAGTAGACGTCGCTAGTTTTTTCTCGGGACCTTGGGGTCCCTCCATCTCACCCAAAAAAAAAAAAAACTGGAATGGATCTAACTTTTTATATACTGTACTATTTATTGCTCACATAATTTTTTCACTTAATATTAGTACAATAAAAACTGGAATGGATCTAACTTTTTTATATACTATTTATAGCTCACATAAATTTTTCACTTAATATTAGTACAATAGTACATGGCTATATCTTATCTTATAAAAAAATATATAATATAAGTTAATGATGGTAAGTTTTAACGAGAATAAATTAATTGTGTAAGTGTAATTAAATTTAAAGGATGCTTGGTCAGAAGGAATGAATTGGAGGGGAAATAAATTGTAATTCGGTGGGAAAAGAATAAAGCTGAAATAAAGTAGGAATTCAAATTACATTGTTTGGTAGAGAGAAAAAACATTATTGGGAATGAGAAAAGAAATAAGTGGTATAAATACTAAAATGTCCTTGTGTAATAACAAATAAGAGCATATTTGTCATTTCATCCCTTTCTTCCTTTCCTAGAAGCAATGAATTGCAATTAGTAATTGAGGCTTCCATTGAATTTCAGTTCAATTACAACTAAATTCCAGTGTACCGCCAAAGGCCTTGTGGTCAAGCGGCATAACTGTAGTCCTCCCAAGTGAGAGGTCACAGGTCCGATCCCTAATGGGGGTATTGGCTCGTTGTGTTTTAGTACTTTGAGAAAGTATGTATGAACAGATACAAGTGTAATTAGGCCACTGAACTCTACCATTTTATCAGGTTACTTGCTTGTGGACGGTGAATTGACATTTTAAAATAATTTTTAATAATAAATTATTAAAATAAAAAATTGAAATAATTTTAAAAATTAAAAAAAAAAAACACCATAATTAAGCAAAAGTTGTTTTGTGAAAGAAGTTGACTTTTCGTAAATAATAATAATAAATAAATAAGCAAAAGTTGTTTTGTGAAAGAAGTTTACTTTCAGGTTACATTCTTAAGAGACTTAAGAGTTTGAGTTGAAAAAATTGTTTAATTCATATGATACAGACTTAAGAGTATGGCGTGATTGAGAAAGAAGGAAGACATGGCATGAGCGGGAGAACTTCCGAGAAGCCAATCCATAATCAATTGATCCAACTCAACGCAGCGTCCGAGTTAAATACCGACAATGCAAAGTGGAATGCTTAACACATTGCAAATGGATTACTATTATTATTATACTTAATTATGCTCTTTGTGCTTTAATAAATTGAAAAAGTATAAATGAACAGATATTACAGTGTAATAGAGTCAGTAGCACTCAAAAAAATTATACTTAATTATTTTTTTTAGTAGTACTAATTTCCATTTCCGTTCGCTCTGAGAGCCAAGGGAGTCGTTGCTTGGGAGAATTGAACTCAAGTTCTCTCAGAATTCTTCCCCACAAAAAGAGCTTACTTGCCACTTGAGCTACTCCATTGGGTTATCATTTGCTATTATACTTAATTGTTATTCTTATGTCAATGTATTATGCAGTGTTGTAGTACAATATGGCAATTAGTGACTGACATTCAACAATATCATTATATTTGAGTCACACGTAGTACAACCTTGAAGTGGTGTCAAATAGACAAGTCGACCAATTATTTATCGGGTTATAATTTAAATTGGATTGAGTTAATCTAGTTAAAATATGGGTATGATCGAGTTAGGACTTAGGACAAAGAAATAATTGGCTCGACCTACAAAAAAATATATTAATGTTTGTTCTTTAATTTTGTTTTTAGTTCATTATTGTTATTACATTTATCAATATCTTATTAAATGTGAAGGATGAACAGAAGTTAGTGAAATGAACAATAAAAATCTTTGTTTGGCCCGGCCCACGTCTCTAAAACAATAATTTTTTTTTCAATTTCTTTAATTCAAAATTATTATATTTATCATTTTATGTATTTATTTTTATTATAATAAATTACAAGTTAAAATTTATTTACTTACATTTTTATTATAATTTTTTAAAATCTTTTTAACTAATAGAAATAATTATTATTATCATAATTGAAATAACTAATATTTTATATGAACTAACTTCGTAATAGATTTATGTTCATATAATAAGTATTCAGGATGAGTTCTAGGAGGTTGGGTGTATTTAACTTGGCATTATTGGAAACACAGGCGTGGCAATTTTTATAGTATTCTGAGACCATGGTTTATTTTGGCATACAAGTTGTCTCCCAACCATGGATGCCTTAAGGTAAAAAAAATGGGTGCAAGTCTCTCCCTTATGCCAGTTGCGTTGTGCCTCAAAATTGATTTTCATTCCTTTATCCTATTTTTTTTATTGATATTTTTAATAGACCACCATTTAAGAATGAATATATTCTATATTTATTGTTCATATATCAAATGCTTGGTCGTGATCCCTTGCATATTCTTAAAATATTATAATTATTGCACATAATAATTTATTGAAACCGGGTGTGCATCTGTTAATAACGTATTGTTGATGTTATTAACGTGAATTTGAAAAGAATAAAATAAATGATTATTTCCTTATTGGTGTAGACTTATTCGAAAAAATATTACCAATTAATATATACTAAATTTATTAAATATTATACAATTATTAAATATTAAATATATTTCCTCAAAGTTGATTTTCATTCCTTATCTTATTTTATTTATTGATATTTTTAATAGACACCATTTAAGAATGAATATATTATATATTTATTGTTCATATATCAATTGCTTGGTCGTAAATCGTAATCCCCTAGCATATTCTTAAAATATTATAATTATTGCACCCCTATATGCGCGTGTCTTAATAACATATTATTGATGTTATTAATGTGAATTTGCAAAGAATAAAATAAATGATTATTTCCTTATTGGTGTAAACTTATTGGAAATAATATTACCAATTAATAGATATTATTTAATTTTCATATAACATTTTTTATACCAATTAAGCTTTATTAATTATTTTACCAATAAATTATTTAGTTAATATTAACAAAAGTTTGAGCGAAAAAAATTGGGAAGAAGATTTTACTTTTATATATAGTATAGATTAGAGATTTAAATTAATTTTTATAATTTTGAATGAACTCTATATGTTATTGGTTTGAATATTTTTAGTATGCTATATCTGAATATAAATTTAGTATGGACCTTGCATATTAAAATTTCACATGTATTATACTTTAAAATAAAAGTATATATATTTTGCTCAAACAAAATATATATGAAAATATTTTAAATATCGAGTAAAAATGATTATTTAAAATTTTAAACTTGTGTTATTTTTATAAAATTAATAATCCCAAAAAGTTCAATTTTAGAAATTATAAAACAAAAAATAGAAAATAAAAATTTAAAATAAACAAGTCCTAATTTTTTGTTTTTTTTTTTGAATCGAAAATTATAAGATAGAAAATTTTACTTGTATTGTATTTAGTGTTGTATCTATGTTCTTCATGTCTTAAAAGGAAAAAACATTAATGCTTAGAACAAATATAGTTAAAAATTAAAATCCAAATAATGTTAATTTAATATAATTATTTCAATAATAATAATAATAATCTAAACATGTACTGATACAAGATAGGCTGCTGACTGGTCCTGCACTAACATCGAACCTTGCACGAGTAATCAAGAATTCCAGATAGCGTAGCTGTGATTTCAAAAACAAAAGACCGTTAAGATCAATTTATGATCGTCAGATCTTCCTTTAACCAACGGCTACGATTTCAGAGAATATGACCGTTGGAGGGTTACCTTAGATGGCTGTGATTTCAAAAACAAAAGACCGTTGAAGCGCCTATTCCACAGCTTTAAAGGGGGCGCCATCTCAACCCTTTCAATCGGCCTTGTTCCTTTGTTTCCAGATATAGAGAAAGATCTCAGAGAGAGTTTGAAAAGGAGGAGGAAGAACAACGACTGCGAGATACCCAGAACGAAGAAGATTTGATTTTTCCAGGCAGGCAATCTGAAAGAATGGCTTCAAGACCCGTTGTTCAACAGCAAAATAGAGGAGGTAATCTGATTTGATTTGTTTCAAATGTTTGGGGGATCTGATTTGGGTTGATGAAGGGTTATATGGGCGTCTTGATTTTCTTGCTGTTCCCATTTTAAGACTTGTTTCACCTAAGCCAGGGCTTGGAGTTGTGTTCTTGACTGCCCATGAACTGTTTGATTTATTTCATACTGGTATCTTGATTGGGTTTCTTTTGATCTTTCTTTTTCATAAATTACTAATGTGTTTCTGATTTGATGTATGAAAACTAAAATGGTTAAAAGTCTAATTTTATGTGAATTTATTTGATTTGGAATAATTGAGATAAAATTTATAAGAGACTCTTGTCCTTGTAGATCAGAAACATTGTGTTAAAAAGTCTTTCTTTTTTGGGTGTTTCTTTCAGTTTTTCTGATTTGATGAATGAAGTGAATTTGTCTGTAAATTTATTTGATTTGGAGTAATTAAGATATTTATCTTTATAGATCAGAAATATAAAGTGTCTTCTTTTTTGGGTGTTTTCTTGCCTAAAAGCAAATTAACTGCAGTTGAGGGAGTCCCTTTCTGAGGGATCAGAAATATAAAGTGTCGTTCTTTCTTGGGTGTTTTCTTGCCTAACACAAATTATCTGCAGTTGAGGGAGTCCCTGGGGGAATAAAGCAAAAGAACATGGCAGCAGAGGGAAGGAACCGGCGGGCACTTGGGGATATTGGCAATATGGTTACGGTTCGAGGGGCTGAAGGCAAGCAGCAGCTTCCTCAGGTGTCTCGCCCCCTCACGAGGGGTTTTTGTGCACAACTACTGGCTAATGCACAAGCTGCAGCTGCTGATAAAAACAAGGTTGGCTATAATTTCACTTCTCAATAGTGTTTTAACTGCTTAGGAGTTAGGACCCATTATTGTGTTTTGCTGTATATTTGTTCTAAAGAATCTGTCCTGCCTTCATCTTGATTTGGTGCAGAAATCTATTGCTGTGAATGTGGGTGGAGCTGCTGCCAATCAGGCAGCTAAAGTGCCTAGAAAGCAGCAGCAGCAGCAGCAGCCTGCTCAGAAGAAGGTTACTGTCAAGCCCAAGCCTGAAGCTGTGATTGTAATCAGCCCTGACACTGAAGAACAACAAGAAGAGGTGAAGGAAAAGAAGAGCCGCAGAAAGGCAGCTGCTGAAGATTCATCTAGAAAGACTTATACTGCAACTCTCACCGCCCGAAGCAAGGTTCCGACTTATTCTCTTGATCTGATCTTTTCTCTGAAAGTCTTTTGTTTCTGTTAATTGAATGACTGAGTTTTCTTTTGGACCTTTAGGCTGCTTGTGGACTGAACATTAAAAAGGAGAAGAAGATTCAAGATATTGATGCTGGAGATTTGTACAATGAATTGGCAGTTGTGGAGTATGTAGAAGACATTTACAAGTTCTACAAGGAAGCTGAGGTGATTTCCTGTTTCCTTTCTGTCTGTCTGGCTTTCTATTAACTTGTTGTGTCCCTAATTTTCTGATGAAAATTGTGTGATTATATCAGAACGAAAGCCGGGTCCATGATTACATGGATTCCCAGCCAGAGATCAATGTAAAAATGAGAGCAATCCTGGTTGACTGGCTGATTGAAGTTCACTACAAATTTGAGCTCACATCTGAGACACTGTACCTCACAATCAACATCATCGATCGATATCTGGCAGCGAGGACTACATCAAAGAGGGAATTGCAGTTAGTAGGCATTAGTGCTATGCTCATAGCCTCAAAATACGAGGAAATCTGGGCACCGGAGGTCAACGACTTCGTGTGCATCTCAGACAGGGCTTACAACCATCAACAAGTGCTGGAGATGGAGAAACGAATCCTCGGCGAACTCGAATGGTACCTGACAGTCCCCACCCCATACGTCTTCCTCGTCCGCTTCATCAAAGCCGCCGAGGCCGATCCAGCAATGGAGAACATGGTGTACTTCCTTGCAGAGCTGGCGATGATGAATTACGCTACAATGGTGTATTGCCCCTCCATGATTGCCGCCTCCGCAGTCTATGCTGCGAGATGTACACTCCACAAGTCCCCCGCCTGGAACGAAACGCTCAAGCTCCACACTGGCTTCTCTGAGGCGCAGATAATGGATTGCGCCAAGCTTCTGGTTAATTACCATTTCGAGGCTGCAGCGAACCTCAAGCTGCAGGTGATCTACCGGAAATATTCCAACCCTCAGAAAGGC
>CM008344.1:20000879-20015765 GCA_002525835.2 Ipomoea batatas
ATATATATATATATTCTTATTTTGGTAAATTAATTAAAGTTAAAACTCGATTTAAAAAAAAATTAAAGTTATAACTAATTCATTTTTTTACTTAGTAAAATTATGTACAAATTCAAATTTTTGGGTACTTTTTAGTTTAAATTTAATCTTAATAATATTATTTTTGTTGATCATGAATATGTACTAATAATTTTGAATTTGTACTTAATTGGCTAAAATGTAAAAATAATTAAAGTTTTACCTTTAATTAGTTTAATTTGTTTTAATTTTTTTTAGTTAAAATAGTCAATCACATATACATTTCAAATAGCTTAATTTTCTCTAAAGTCCAAATAGCTCACTGCCATAATGCTCCAAATTTCAAATAGCTCTTTGCCAAAATTAGAATATATGTTTTTCCGGCATAATCGATGTTTCCGTGCTTGAAAGATTAATTTTTTTCAACAATATAAATGTCCATTTTAATACTACTTGAAATGGGAATTTTTTTCAGCGAAAAATATGCCGGATTTTTTTCCGACGAAAACTTGCCGGAAAATCCGCCGGATTTATTTTCCGGCGAGGTGTTGACTTGGAAAAGGATCATTTTTGCAACAAAAACAATAGTCATGGACCAAAATTGTAAAGTTTAAAAGTTGTGGACCAATTCTGCAAATACCATAATTGTCGTGGGACTAAAAATGCAAAAATTCGTAGACGACTATAAAAGTCTAAAAGTAAAGATTCCTTGAGTGTACTCAAAGTCTAAAAGTAAGATTTGTGAATCTTAATAATTTCCCACTTGTTGTACCTAGACAATAATTTCACCGTTTTTTTTTTTTTTTGAGAAATAATTTCACCGTTGTTATCCGGTGGAACATGGTCACATATCGCTATCTAGATCATGATAAAATTAAAATAATACTTTATTTTTACTAAAATAAAATTAGTATGTTTAGAAAACGAAACTAAAAATCAGAGCACATTATTATCAAATGAAACTGTTGTATAATTAAAATGATACTTTATTATTGCTATAATGGAAGTTATGGAACTAGTGTGCGTAGAAATTAAGGAAACTAAAATTCAAAGTCATACAATAACGACATATATTGTCAAATGACCTGAAGTGCAATTAAAAATTTAAAATAATACTTTAATATTACTATAATTAAACTAGTCTGTGTAAAAAATGAAATAAAAAAAAAACAGAACTCAAGCAAATACTGTATATTATCAAATGAAATTATAGTAGAATTAAAATGATACTTTAATATTGTTATAATGAAACTAGCATGGACTCCAAAAGAGTGATGATGTCAAATTCTGTCATCCTTGCAATACACATGGATTAAAAAAGAAAAGAAAAATGCTCAAAAGATAATTGAGTGGGGTGAAATACCGAGAAGACCAATAGTTTGATTATTGCAAACACTTTTCGGTTGAACCTGTCTGTGCAGAATTTAACAAACTATGAGATAGTATATGCTAAGCCCAAACATGATGCTGCTCTACCACTTGTAATTGAGGTTGATGAAATTGCAGGGAATGCCTTCTTGTGGATGGAAAGAAGCGCAGTTGTCCATCACGTACTGTTCCTCTGCATTTCAAATACAAAAAAGTGTATGCAAAGGATGGAATTCTGCAAACACCTCCACCATTACTGCCACAGTGCCACCTCAAAATCAACTCTTCCATACTTGTTCTTCTCCACACTGCATTCATCTCCAACCCAAGCTGAGGCACCACTGGTTTTGCTCTTCGTAGCTATACGAACTCCATTGCAGTCACCAAAACAAAAGCCCATCAAAATCATATAAATGAATTCATGCCTCGAAAACGTTGGCACAATGCAACTGACAAATGTATCACTTCATCAAGCGAAATCTTGACACTGTCACATTCAGAACATACCTGCATTGTGGGATTTCATAGAACAATTAGGGGATAGCTGATATCTTATTGAGTTAGCTGATTAAGTTAGCTGGTTTGACATAGTATTAGCTAATTATAAAATTTATTTGGTAAAATTACATATAAAATAACCTACAATGGCATAAATATATTATGATATTTACTTGCTGAGGCACCACTGGCTTTGCTTTCTGGTCGTGATACCAACCAACTCCGATCCATTGCCTGCAGTGACCAAAATGAAAGTCCATCGAAAACATATAAACGAATCCATGCGTCTTAAAACGTTGGAATAATGCAAATGTTTTACATACTTAAAGCCAATTATTCTTTGGACCTCAAAGTGAATTCTTTTAAACTCACTTAACCTCAAACCACTGCAATTTGCATCCATCCACTCTCGCCATCTTCTTTTTCTTCTTAATTGTTGATTCTTCCTGTATTCACAACATTGCTAAATTAAATCATTTTGTACCCTCCAATTTCATAACATTAATTAAGCTATACATACTAGCTACACATCATAACCCAATAAAAATACTTAATGGAAAAACATACATAACTCGCAAATGCAACATGTTCTGTGTGTCTTCTCCTACTCCCCCAGCCATCCTGCTCTTATACACTTGTTGTGCATACTATACGTACACCTCCCATCATTGTTGAGACCTCAAAATCAATTCTTTTACTCTATACATAGGGGTCCACCTTGCTTTGTTCCTTCACTTTCAGCACACTGGATGCATCTCTTTCTCTTAAAAAAAAGATTCATATGCAAAACAGAGGTTTAAAACCAAATATTATCAAACAAAAAGAAACTAAGATTCGAATTGTACATGTGCAACAAAAGAGAACAGACAAATCTCTGAAGATATTAGATATATTTTATGGTCTTACCAACAGGTGTTGAACACAAGAATGCTCAAATCTGTCAAGTGGGAGACACTTGGGCATAGAGTGAACATGCTGGAAATTAAATATAGCAGTTGTTGAAGAGTAATTGCAGAAACTGAAAATGTGTACTGCTACCTATCTCCAATTATACTGTTAAAAGATTATCCTGCAAACAAGAGAGTACTCTTATCAAATAATTCTGATGACGAATAACCCAACTAAAAGAATACTAATGGAAAATCAATCCAGTTGAATACAAATCACATCTTACCCCTTAGCTTTTTCACCGAGCAGCACCGTCGTCTGGATCACATCCCATATACATATAGCTCTGACTTGCGACTTTTTGGTTCAATTCTTGATCTTCCTTTTGTTTCCATCCTCCATTTGTATAAAAATCACTCTTAATTGCTTTGATCAAATTAAATTGTACATGCCCACACACACAAAACAAATAAAAGCTCTTTGAACCTAATCACTAAATTTTAAACATAAAAATATGATGTAAAATAGGATGAAATATGAAAGTAAGTTAAGTCATAGTTAATTACGCTTTAATCAAAATAAATAAAATATAAAAAAATGTGATAATTCAAATATTGCACTGTCGGTTCATTTATAAATTATAAATAATAAATAAATATTAAAATGGCATTCAATAAACAAGAAAAGATGTAGATGTTAAAGAAGTGTGGTGAAGTGTGAAGGGCGGATATACTTACAAGTTACAATAATAATAATAATGGGGCCTTTTTGCAGCAAATTAAAAGGTGAAGATTATAACCGCCTCTGCCGGATAGATCTGCCGCCTCTGTCTATCTGCACCTTCCTTTTCCTCTTCCTTTGTCCATCTTGTCCCAGCTGGGTCATAACAAAAAGGAATCAATCCCCTTGTGATTGGAAGGAAACGCC
This sequence comes from Ipomoea batatas, assembly GCA_002525835.2. Lineage (NCBI taxonomy): Eukaryota > Viridiplantae > Streptophyta > Magnoliopsida > Solanales > Convolvulaceae > Ipomoea > Ipomoea batatas. The sequence continues at coordinate 20,004,579 of CM008344.1, forward strand.
TCTGTCCGCCTCTACCTATCTCCAGATTCTCCACCTTCCTTTCCTCTTCCTCTCTCCATCTTCCATATTATAAGAAGGAATGCATCCCCTTGTGGATGGAAAGAAACGCACTTCCCCTTCTCTGTTTCTATGTATTTCAGCTACACAAATTATCTTCTGCCAAGGATGGAGTTCTACATACACCTCCAATTCTTCTCCCATCATTGTCATTGGAACGACAAAGAAGCACGACTGCTCTGGCATATATTTGGATTCCTTTAGAATCCAAGCACCACTGCTTTTGCTTCTCACACTCAAATCAATTCTATTACGACCATCATCAGCATAATCAATTTCACTGTGATCAATCACATCCACCAGGATATTAAGGACTCCAAAACAGCAGTATATTCTACCCCGGCCAACTACTCCCACATAAATATCGACACTATCATCTTCGGGATGTACCTACATTACGGAATACAGACATACAATATAACAATTATTAATACCATAACTAGCTATTATCATCTATTCTAATATAATATCAGATTGAGATGAAGGGAACATATATATAATTAACTAACCTTGAACCACTTTTCAATCGAAGGAATCCTCAAACAGCTGCAATTTACTATCCCAAGATATAGTAAGGATTCAAGACTCTCCAAGCCTGAAAGCTCAACCAAACTTTTGCAGTTCTGAATATCTAGCCATTTAAGTCTTTTCAAGTTGGATAGATCTGCAATCTTTTCTAATGAGACACAATTCTTTGCAGAGAGTAACCACAAATTAGGAGGAAGTTGTGGAAGTGATCTAAGATTCTGCAGACCGTCCAAGAAAAGTCTCTCCAAATTGGAATATTGATGGCAAAGGCTTAATAGTAAACTTTGAAGATAATAACTTCCCATTAAATCTATTTCATTCAACGAGGAGGACAAACTCCTAAGAGCAATTGGAAAACCTTCTTCATCCAAATAGTTGTCGGGAATACTCAAAGCATTGCAATTCCTTATGTTAAGATATTCTAAGGATGAAAGACTCTCCATGTTTGGAAGCTCAACCAAACTTTTACAGTTTTTATGATCCAACAGTTCAAGTTTCTTCAAGTTTGATACAGTTACTATTTTTTCCAATGAGACACAATTTCTTGCAGAGAGGTTCACCAAACTAGGAGGAAGTTCTACAAGTACTCTAAGATTTTGGAAATCCATCAAGTGGAGAAGTTTCAAGTTTGAAAGATGACAAAGGCGGAAGGGTAAGCTTTGAAGATAACAACTTCTTCCTGATAAATGTAAATCTACCAATGAGGTCAAATTCTCAATACCTTCAAAGGAGCACGAATTTGCAACTGAAGGTGGAAAAAAAACAGCTCCATCACGTGATTTCTGAGTGTTCTGATGCAGACCCAGTCTCTTTAGATTTCTCAAACATCCCAAAGAAAATGGTATATGTGAGATGTCAGTTTTATAAGCACGTAACTCTCTTAGTTGCTCTAATTTTTCCAAGTCAATTGGAAGCTCCCTCAGTTTTTCGCAATAATTTATATCTAAAACTTCAAGTGATTTTAACTTGCAAATGCTACTTGGAAGAACCTTGAGTTTCTTGCAATTATAGAAATTTAACTCAACAAGTCTCTCCAAACTTCCAATTGATGGGTGTACCTCAACCAAATTTGAACAACACTGAAAGAATACTTTTTGAAGAGTATGTGCCCCAGTGAAGTTTGGAGTTTTCTTAAGTTGTTTACAATTATCAAGCTTTAAGATCCTCAAGCATCTAAAATGCTGTTGAAAAAAAAAGTAGAAAAAGGTTAATCAATTTATATTTTTCTAGTCAAATTCTTAATTAAGAAATGTGCAATTAATGGTGAAAGAAACATTATACATACAAACCTGCATATTGCATTGGAATTCTTTGATATTGCTACCTTTCATGTCTAACTCAACAAGTTTCTCACAGCGAAAATTGGATGGTATGCAACTCAAATGGCAATTGTGTAATCTAAGCAACCTGAGCTCATTGGATAAATATTTAAAAGATCCGCTAAGACACGTACCATTCAATATGAGTATTCGTAACTTTACCATCTTTTTGAATATTTGAGTATTCAAAGGCACAATCTTTAACATGTTAGAATTTACAATCATCCCTTCAATTGCTTTTGTTCCCTATAAAAATAAAACATTTATATAACAATATTATAGATTTTAGATATTTTGAAATCTTTGATTTTAATAAAGTTAAGTATAGAAAGCAAATGAATTACCTAGAATAATTTAAATACAAAGGAAATATGTTACCTTGTTCCCGTGAAGAACATCAAAGACATCCTTTGGGTCAATCAATCTACTTTGTTTGCCCGGCTCTCGCGAAGATTCTTTTCGAACAATTTCTCTTCCCAAATCTCGTACTAAATCATGCATCTGAAGTCTTTCAAACTCTCCACCTCCATATGTTGTCAACAAGCATCTTTCAATCAAAATTCTTATTCCACTTTTAGCATAAAAACCACAAGCTTCCAATATCATAGAAGTGTCATTTTTGTTTTGCCCAATAAAAAAACATGCAATGTCAAGAAAGATATTCTGAGTATCATTATCAAGTGAATCATAACTTATTTTAAGAATTTTTAGAACATCATCATGAGGTATCCCCTCTAATTTCTCAGCATCATCACTCCATTCTTGCACTGATTTGCCACGCAAATGAGAACCTATAATTGTAAGTGCTAGTGGAAGTCCACCAGTATAACTTGCTATCCTTTTGGATAGTTCAATAAACTCCTCTAATGGTATAGGAACACCAAAAGCATGCCAACTCAAGAGTTGCAAGGATTCACAAGGGCTTAACGTTTTTACCATGTACTTCTCGTGTGCTTCCAGGTCACTCAATAACTGAACATCTCTAGTTGTTATTATAATTGTGCTCCCTGAACCGAACCAGTTACGTTGTCCTGCTAATGATTCTAGTTGACGAGTGTCGTCTATGTCATCAAGAACAATAAGAACACTTTTTGATCGCAGTCTTTCTTTAATCAAACTTATTCCTTCATCAACATTATCTATTTCAAGTTTCTTTCCATTCAGTGTTTTGCAAAGAAGTTTCTCTTGTAGACGAACTAAACCATTGTACCCATCCGAAGCTTGTGATCTAATGTTTGCCATAAAGCAACAACTTTCAAAGTTTTGAAAACTCAAGTTGTAAATGGCTTTAACAAGGGTTGTTTTTCCGACACCACCCATACCAAAAATTCCAAACATCTTGGTGTCATCATTTCTTTGAGTTTGCAATAAATTAAGTATATCTCTGACATGAGATTCAATTCCAACGGGATACTTTGCAACATTCATGTATGTACGATTCACTTCCCGCATTACCTCTTCAGTAATTTTTTTGATGAACTTAGATTCATACCTATCACATTTTTTCCAATGAATGCATGTCAATCAAAATCATTAAATAAAATATAGGTGGAAAGCATAAAACTAAGAAATTAAATAAAACACATGTTACAGAACACGAAATATGTATATTTAGTCTCTCATGGTTCCATTATACTGTTAAATTTGAGGTAAACAACTCTTATAATTTCTAAAAGAAGTTAATATTTATGACAAATAAATTGAAATACACAGTGCAGATTCTTCTTAGCTTGTTTTACCAAAAATATTAATCCATCCGTAAAGATGCATGTATAGATGCTAGGACGCAATTATTAATTACCGAAACTAACATAATTAATATTATTGACAATATGAGTTTGTGAGCCAAATTCTGACAAATATATCAAACTACCAAAAAACAAAAAAAACAAAAAAAAAAAACAAAACAAAAAACAAAACAAAACAAAAAACAAAACAAAACAAAATCGAAAAGAGGATTTACCCGTTTGTCATGGTTTGTAAATCCCATCCGGACAAATCAGCAACAGTAGTGAGTGCAGCTTTCCACTCATCAACTTTTTGATCATCAAATCGTTGTCGATGTTGAGTCAACGCCTTACCAAATTCACCTGTTACAAACCTCTGAAGGATCAACGTTGTAGAATATAGGCAGAACCACCTGTTGCAAATTTTTCTTACAGTCTAGAATCTTCACTAGTTCATCAAGACACCATCTGGACTGGGCATAAGTTTTGGAAAATACGATGATGGATATCTTGGACCCCTCGATGGCCTTCAATAGCTCATCGGAGATGTTCTCACCTTTTCGAATTTCTTCATCGTCTCTAAAGGTGTTAACTCCAGCCTGACGCAAATCTTCATAAAGATGATCAGTAAAAGATTTCCGTGTCTCTCCTCTAAAACTCAAGAAAACATCATACACCCAGGCAGTACTAGATGAAGATGAAGAAGAAGAAGCCATATTTGAAATTGAGAAACTATCTTCTATCTTGATTTGCTAGTTTCTAAAGATTTAAAGAGGTTGATAAATTAAATGCGTGTGAAGACAGACGATACCGTAATGGAAATTTCCTTCCGGCCACTGCCAAATTCAATGGAAATTTCATAGACAATCCAACGTAAGATTGCTATGTGCACACTACCATATATTTGATTGACTTGGTCTTCTTAATAATTTCTCAGTACACCAATAATTCTACCTAACGAGACCATCTCACTTATGATATATATATTGCATCCTTTTCTTAGACCCCACATATTTACGTGATATCTTACATTTCTACCATAAATCTTATTAAGTGTTCATGATTTTTCCTTATGTAAAAACATTTTTATAACCCGAGCCCAATCCAATAGATATAAATATCACAGTAATTTAATTTTAAAGTATTATTGTTGTTGCTGTGTTTATGCAATTAAAATGAAATTTACATTTATTAAACTATTATATAGATATAAATTAATGTGTAACATGTATAAGCACATAAATATCTGAGTATACTATCTTGTGTTTTGATGCAGTTTGGTAGTAATATAGATTTGAAGAGCTTGGGTGTGGTAGACGACCGTTGACTCAGACATTTCAAAGTCAAGATAGGAAATTTCCTTCCAAAGAACGCAAAACTCAAAAGGAAAATTCTTGTACATATAGTAGCAGAAGCATCCATCTCATATGTTACGTTACGTCACTTTAATTTTCTTAGACCCCCAACTGTCCACCATTAATAATACCAATAATGTTATAGTCTTTTCTGCATTAGCAACTCAATTGGTCACATGGATAAAATTTAGGAAGAAAGACCAGAGATCAGTCTCTTAATTTTGACTTTATTTTTTCTTTTTATTTATGTGACATATTTTTACAGTTAAAAGCAAAATCTTATTTATTTAATATATTCATATTCTTTCAATGAATAATAAGGAAAAATGACATTTGGTTGACTGTAAAAATGGAAATTCCCAATTTGGTAAACAGGTGTGGAGAAGGTGAAGTAGGTGAGAAGGAACATTTGATGATAGGACAAATGTTAAAGAAGAAACCATAGTTGGGTGCCAAGTTGAACTACCTAACAAATTTGTTTATTTGTTTCTTTAGTTTGTGTCGGTCAGTTATGAATAATTTAAACTTATTTAGAGCATCCTTAATAGTGAAGTATGTTTTTTTTTTTTTGAATTTTTGAAAGGTTTTTGTGTCGGCTGGGCTCAGATGGCATGTAGTGACTCTCCTATATGGGAGATCATGATATCGAATCTCAGTAGAGGCGATATTGACTTTTGTGCTTCAATAGGTTGAGAAAGTATAGATGAACAGATGTTACAATGTAATAGGGTCAGTTGTAGACGCATGCACTACACGCGCCCAGCTGGGCTTTGATGTGCGTGAAACGTGCACAGCTTCATTAGTGCTGTCAGTGAGTTATGTTTCAAAAATCATACTATTGCAAATGAAATTTCATTTTCTCTCACATGCATTCTCTCTCCTTCATGTGGCCATTTCATCATCAAAAACCGTGAAAAGACCCCTTAGTATGGATGTGCTTACTTCATTGTGATTTTTTGCTGGCTAGCGCTACAAGGCGAGCTTCACCATAGTGTACTTGCAAAAGTAGATGGCAAATTGCAAGGGACGTACAACTCCCAGTCGAATTGGTTTGACAGTTGATTAGTAACCATAAAGTTTTAAATTTGACTTCCTGTAAAAGTTGTCTATTGACAATCGTTATATCATGGACCAGGGTCCACAGTGGACCCTGATCAAATACACATAATTTGACTTCATAATGCACATAATTCATGTTCATAATACACACACATAAACACGAATTGTGTACATTAATTATGAGCATGAATTCTATGCATTATGAACAAGAATTATTCTGTGTATTATGCTAAGTCTTTAATTCGTTTTCATTATACTGTGTTTATGTATGTGTATTATGAACATGAACTATGTGTATTATGAACGCGAATTCTGTACATTATGAAGTCAAATTCTGTATATTGGATCAGGGTCCACAGTTCTGTGTATGTGTATTATGAACATGAATTCTGTGCATTATGAACATGAATTTTGTACATGAGTCAAATTCTGTGTATTGGACCAAGGACCACAGTGCACCCTGGTCCATGATATAAATTACCGTTTATTGACTTTCTTGACTGAGTCATATGATAGACTTCGCAAATAAACGCACATTATACCATGGACCTGTGTCTACCTTACATTGTAGACCATGGTCCAAAAATAACATTCAGATTATGTATCTATAGTTGATACATTTTGTACCAGTAGTTGACAGTTTCTGTACCTGTAGCCATCATATTATGTGTCAGCAATTATCAAGTTATTTGTTTAAATGTACAAAAACTTTTAACTATTGATACAAAATATGTTAACTGAAGGTACATAATTTTTCTATGAGGGCTCACAATGTAATGTGGACTCTTAGTCCATAGCATAACAATTGTTTTAAGTAATTGTTGCGAACTTTCATGTAAATCAAAAGATAATAAATTTCACCATCATACTAAACATGTTAAGGCATTTAATCAAAACCTAATAACCCATAACTCATTTAATATAGGGAAGCATTACTAAATTTGGTAGGTCCGTCCAAAGCCCATAGTATTTACTGTTGGATTTATTGTGACGAGCTGCTTGAAATAGGTCCATTATTTCTGTGGGATCTATAAACCATTCATCTAATTGGATTTATTTGGTTTTAATTCATATATACAATCGGTTTATTAGTATATAATAAATAATAAATAATAATATTAAATATTAAAATATGGATGAAATGTCATTAAATAAACAAATTAGATAAATTTTGATGAGGCTCCAATGTAAATCCTTTTGGTGCAAAATTTGGTGTAAATGAGTTGGGGATGGAAAAAAAAATTTGGTATAAGAATATACCTTTTGGTGTTATGGATTGGAGATTTGGAGATGACCTTATTTGCACCAAAATTTTAAGATAGTTAGGTCATTTGCATCTGTACAATACTCTCTCATTTTTAAAAGTGAGTCATATAGACGGTCATATTATTTGTTTTTTTTTTTTAGTACTACTGACTGTTACAATGTAGTATTTGAGGCTCGAACCCACTCTCATCATCCATGCGGGAGTGTTAAACGGAACATGATTCTTGTACAAAAAGTTCCAAAAGATAATTGAGTGGGATGAAGCAGCATGATTCTTGTACAAAAAGACCATAAGTTTGATTATAGCAAATTAAACACCCTTTCGGTTAAATCCGTCGTACAAAATTTAACAGACCATCAGATAGTATCTGCGACTTTTCCTCGTCACCCTAGAGAGTTGATGGTTGTTGCTAAGCCCAAAAATGATGCTACTCTACCAGTTGTAGTTGAGGTTGATCAAACTGCAGGAAAGGCCTTGTGGATGGAAAGAAGCGCAGTTGTCCATCACGTACTGTTACGTGTATGCAAAGGATGGAATTCTGCAAACACCTCCACTACTTCCCCCCACCATTACTGCCACAGTGCCACCTCAAAATCAACTCTTCCATACTTCTTCTCCACATAGCATTCATCTTCAACCCAAGCTGAGGCACCACTGGTTTTGCTTCCGATACCAACTCCATTGCACTCACCAAAACAAAAGCCCATCGAAATCATATAAACGAATTCATGCCTCGAAAACGTTGGCACAATGCAACTGACAAATGTATCACTTCATCAAGCGAAATCTTGACACTGTCACATTCAGAACATGCCTGCATATATTGTGGGATTTCATAGAACAATTAGCGGATAGCTGATATCTTATTGAGTTAGCTGATTAAGTTAGCTGGTTTGACATAGTATTAGCTAATTATAAAGTGTATTTGGTAAAATTACATATAAAATAACCTACAATGGCATAAATATATTATGATATTTACTTGCTGAGGCACCACTGGCTTTGCTTTCTGGTAGTGATACCAACCAACTCCGATCCATTGCCTGCAGTGACCAAAATGAAAGTCCATTGAAAACATATAAACGAATCCATGCGTCTGAGAACGTTGGAATAATGCAAATGTTTTACATACTTAAAGCCAATTATTCTTTGGAGCTCAAAGTGAATTCTTTTAAACTTACTTAACCTCAAACCATTGCAATTTGCATCCACTCTCGCCATCTTCTTTTTCTTCTTAATTGTTGATTCTTCCTGTATTCACAACATTGCTAAATTAAATCATTTTGTACCCTCCAATTTCATAACATTAATTAAGCTATACATACTAGCTACACATCATAACCCAATAAAAATACTTTAAGGAAAAACATACATAACTCGCAAATGCAACATGTTCTGTGTGTCTTCTCCTACTCCCCCAGCCATCCTGTTCTTATACACTTGTTGTGCATACTATAAGTACACCTCCCATCATTGAATCCATCTCCATCCAAATGGTATAAAAATCACTACTCTTAATTGCTTTGATCAAATTAAATTATACCTGTCCACAGTCCACACACAAAAGCAAATAAAAGCTCTTTGAACCTAATTACTAAATTTTGAGCAAAAAACTCACTCTTAATTACTTTAATCAAAATAAATAATAAATAAAAAATGTGATAATTCAAATACTACAGTCGGTTCATTCATAAATTATAAACAATAAATAAATATTAAAATGGCATTCAATGAACAAGAAAAGATGTAGATGTTAAAGAGTTGCGGTGAAGTGTGAAGGGCGGATATACTTACAAGTTACAATAATAATAATAATGGGGCCTTTTTGCAGCAAATTAAAAGCTGAAGATTATAACCGCCTCTGCCGGATAGATCTGCCGCCTCTGTCTATCTGCACCTTCCTTTTCCTCTTTCTTTGTCCATCTTCTCGCAGCAGGGTCATAACAGAAGGAATCAATCCCATTGTGATTGGAAGGAAACGCCTCTGTCCGCCTCTACCTATCTCCAGATTCTCCACCTTCCTTTCCTCTTCCTCTCTCCATCTTCCTTATTATAGGAAGGAATGCATCCCCTTGTGGATGGAAAGAAACGCACTTCCCCTTCTCTGTTTCTATGTATTTCACCTACACAAAATATCTTCTGCCAATCATGGACTTCTACATACATCTCCAATTCTTCTCCCATCATTGTCATTGGAACGACAAAACAGCACATGTACTTTAGCTTAAATTTGGGTTCCATTAGAATCCAATTAGCACCACTGCTTTTGCTTCTCACACTCAAATCAATTCTATTATGACCATCATCAGCATAATCAATTTCACTGGGATCAATCACATTCACCAGGATTCGAAGGACTCCAATACGGCAGGATATTCTACCCCGGCCAACTACTCCCACATAAATATCGACACTATCATCTTCGGGATGTACCTACATTACGGAATACAGACATACAATATAACAATTATTAATACCATAACTAGCTATTATCATCTATTCTAATATAATATCAGATTGAGATGAAGGGAACATATATATATATATATATAATTAACTAACCTTGAACCACTTTTCAATCGAAGGAATCCTCAAACTGCTGCAATTTGCTATCCCAAGACTACGTAAGGATCCAACACTCTCCAAGCCTGAAAGCTCAACCAAACTTTTACAGTTCTGAATATCTAGCAATAAAAGTCTTTTCAAGTTGGATAGATCTGCTATCTTTTCTAATGACACACAATTCTTTGCAGAGAGTGTCCTCAAATTAAGAGGAAGTTGTGGAAGTGATCTAAGATTCTGCAGATCGTCCAAGTAGAGACTCTCCAAATTGGAATATTGATGGCAAAGGATTAATAGTAAACTTTGAAGATAATAACTTCCCATTAAATCTATTTCATTCAACGAGGAGGACAAACTCCTAAGAGCAATTGGAAAATCTTCTTCATGCAAATACTTGTCAGGAATACTCAAAGCATTGCAATTCCTTATGTTAAGACGTTTTAAGGATGAAAGATTCTCCATGTTTGGAAGCTCAACCAAACTTTCACAGTTTTCAAGTTCCAACTCTTTAAGTTTCAAGTTTGATATAGTTACTATTTTTTCCAATGAGACACAATATTTTGTAGAGAGCTTCACCAACCTAGGAGGAAGATCTACAAGTACTCTAAGATTTTGGAAATCCTCCAAGTAGAGTACTTTCAAGTTTGAAAGATGACAAAAGTGGAAGGATAAGCTTTGATGATAACAACTTCTTCCTGATAATTTTAAAGATACCAATGAGGTTAAATTCTCAATAACTTCGAAGGAGCACAAATTTGCAACTGAAGGTGGAAAAGAAACAACACCATCACGTGATTTCTTAGTGTACTGATATAGATCCAGTTCCTTTAGATTTCTCAAACATCCCAAAGAAAATGGTATATGTGAGATGCCAGTTCTACAAGCCTGTAACTTTCTTAGTTGCTCTAATTTTCCCAAGTCAATTGGAAGCTCCCTCAGTTTTTCGCAACCATTCAACTTTAAAACTTCAAGTGATTTTAAATTGCAAATGCTACTTGGGAGAACCTTGAGTTTCTCGCAACTGTTAAAATTTAACTTGATAAGTCTCTCCAAACATCCAATTGATGGGTGTACCTTGACCAAATTTGAACACCAATGAAAAGATACTTTTTGAAGAGCATGTGCCCCAGTGAAGTTTGGTGTTTTCTTAAGTTGTTTACAATAATTAAGATTTAAGATCTTCAAGCATCTAAAATGCTGTTGATAAAAGTAGAAAAAGGTTTAATCAATTTCTATTTTTCTAGTCAAAGCTCTTAATTAAGAAATATGCAATTAATGTTGAAAGAAACATTAGACATACTAACCTGCATATT
>CM008344.1:20016115-20030545 GCA_002525835.2 Ipomoea batatas
AAGAGTTGCAAGGATTCATCATGGCTTAACTTTTCTACCATGTACTTCTCATGTGCTTCCAGATCACTCAACAATTGAACATCTCTAGTTGTTATTATAATTGTGCTCCCTGAACCAAACCAAATCCGTTGCCCTGCTAATGATTCTAGTTGACACGTATCGTCTATGTCATCAAGAACAATAAGAACACTTTTTGATCGCAGTCTTTCTTTAATCAAACTTATTCCTTCATCAACATTATCTATTTCAACTTTCTTTCCGTTCAGTGTTTTGTAAAGAAGTTTATCTTGTAGACGAACTAAACCATTGTACCCGTCCGAAGCTTGTGATCTAATGTTTGCGATGAAGCAACAACTTTCAAACTTTTGAAAAGTCAAGTTGTAAATGGCTTTGGCAAGAGTTGTTTTTCCCACACCACCCATGCCAAAAATTCCAAACATCTTGATGTCATTATGTTTTTGAGTTTGCAATAAATGAAGTATATCTCTGACACGAGATTCAATTCCAACGGGATACTTTGTAACATTCATGTATGTACGATTCACTTTCCGCATTACCTCTTCAGTAATTTTTTTGATGAACTTAGATTCATACCTATCACATTTTTTCCAATGAATGCATGTCAATCTAAATTATTAAAGAAAATATAGGTGGAAAATATAAAACTAAGAAATTAAATAGAGCACATGTTACAGAACACGAAATATGTATATTTAGCCTCTCATGGTTTCATTATATTGTTTAATTTGAGGTAAACAACTCTTATAATTACTAAAAGGAGTTAATATTTATGACAAATAAATTGAAATACACAGTGCAGATTCTTCTTAGCTTGTTTTACCAAAAATATAAATCCATCCGTAAAGATGCATGTATAGATGCTAGGACGCAATTATTAATTAGCGAAACTAACATAATTAATATTATTGACAATATGAGATTTTTTTTTTTTTTATTGACAATGAGTTAGTGAGCCAAATTGTGACAAATATAACATATACTATTATCAGGCAAAAAAAAAATACACACACAAATTTGAAAAGAGGATTACCCGTTTGTCATGGTTTGCAAATCCCAACCGGACAAATCAGCAACAGTAGTGAGTGCAACTTTCCACTCATCAACTTTTTGATCATCAAATCGTTGTCGATGTTGATTCAACACCTTACCAAATTCACCTGTTTGTTTACGAACCTCTGAAGGATCAACGTTATAGAATATAGGCAGAACCATCTGTTGCAAATTTTTCTTACAGTCTAGAATCTTCACCAGTTCATCAAGACACCATCTGGATTGGGCATATGTTTTGGAAAATAGGATGATGGATATCATGGACCCCTCGATGGCCTTCAATATCTCATCAGATATGTTCTCACCTTTACGGATTTCTTCATCATCTCGAAATGTGTTAATTCCAGCCTGACGCAAATCTTCATATAGATGATCAGTAAAGGATTTTCGTGTTTCTCCTCTAAAACTCAAAAAAACATCATACACCCAGGCAGTACTAGATGAAGATGAGGAAGAAGAAGAAGCCATATTTGAAATTGAGAACACTAACTTCTATCTTGATTTGCTAGTTCATGATTTTTGCTTAAGCAATTTATACGTACATACATATATATATATATATATATATATATATATAGTGTGTGTGTGAGGCGGGTCGAATCTTTGGTTAATGAGTCGGATCGTTAACTTTGTTAATAAAAAATTCAACATATCTCACATATTAAGACCCGTGAGACGTTATCACTCAAGCTTTTGTCTATATATATACATTTTTCTTGTTGGACTACATAGGTTTCATCAAATGAGTTGTTCTACAAGAAGGCCGGCCATAATTATTCTCAAACAGTACATTTGTATCCATAAAAGTACAAAATTTGACAGCCTAGGCATCGTGCTGCTCACCCGTTCCCCTAACTCTTTAAAATTTAAGTTATCTTGAAAACAAGAGTGGCAAAAACATGAAACAAAATGTTATATATATAAATATATAGTAGCTCATGGGCAGCCGTGAGCTCCCATGCGTTCGTGTGGCTGCATCTGTGTGGTTCGATTGGATTAATCTAAAGGTGGCAATATTTAGAAAATTGCAGTCCGTGTATGTTAAGCAGTGTTGCAAAAGTCCCGCCGAGACGCCGATTAATCCCCGCCTAGGCGCTAGGCACCTGTCGACCGCCTAGCGTATCACCTTAAATGGTGGTCTAGGCGGCTGGTTGGCTAGGCGACCACCTAGGCCGCCTAAGCTCTGCCTAGGCCGACTAAGCACGACCTAGGCCGCTTAGGCCTCCTAGGCGCCGACTAGACCTCATAGACACCGACTAGGCCGCCTAGTCAGCTAATTAACTATTGTTCTTTTTTTTTTTTTTAAATGAGGTTTACACTCAAAACAACATCGTTTTGACCGAAATAAACCTAAATTGTACAAACTCTAGATATTTTTTAGGTTAATATTTAATATTTTAGTATTATCTATTAAAATATTATATAATTTATAATTATTAGTCTGTACAAAACTTAAAAAAAAAAAAAATACATTGGCTCCTAGGCACCGATTAATCCCCGCCTAGGCGTCCTAGGTGCTAGGGGCTCCCCGAACGCCCAAGGTGTGGAGGGTGTTAAGGTAATTTTAGTATCTATATATATTACGTGAATTGAAATAATGGTTCATGTTAGTACATGGTGTGGTGCTTTTAATACATGTGCGTTTTATTACTTATCTTGGCACATTTAATTGTGTTTTCGAATGGTGGAGTTTCTAATCCATCATCTGGTGCATTTTCATACGTAGAATGGTGTGTAACGGTGTTGTGGTATGGTGTGTTTTAATCCATCCTATGGTGTATTTTAATATTTAGAATGGTGTGTATTTTAACACATGTTTTCTGAAAAGTGTAATAGTGCATGTTTATAATTTGGTGCATTTTAATACGTAGAATGGTGCATATTTTAATACGTAGAATGATGCATATTTTAGCACATGTTTTCTAATATGTGTAATAGTGCATGTTTATAATATGACGTGAGGCATGTTGTGGTGCGTTTTAATACGTAGAATGATGCGCTTTATTACGTATATTGATGCATTTTAAGTTAATAGGTGCATTTGGTTATAAATTGAAATTGTGTGTTTTATTTGTCCTCTGGTGCATTTTAGTACGTAGAATGGTGTGTATTTTAACACATATATATTGAGCATTGATTTGTTGACTTGTTGTAATCTAATGGCTGCGAAATAGCCGCACAGCCGCACCTAAGGACCAGGTCGCACCTGAACTCTACTAATATATAGGTTTACGATCTGGTGCGGTGAAGGCCGCATGTGTGGTGATGCAGATGAATCTCAGTCTTAGATCAACTCATCTTTAAAAATAAAAATAAAAATTCGCCATTTACGATCTACAACAATGTGATCTACATTTACCTCCTTGTGGTCATTAGCTCATTTACATCCTTATGATCCTTTGCCGGGTAGGGTCCTTTCACTCAAAACACATTCGAATACTTTCACTCAAAACACATTCGAATAGCGGTTGTGGGTTTCTTTTAAATCAAAGTAATATAATAATAGTTAACACTACTACAAGAAAAAGTTCAAAATGCCCAAATTCCGTTGCAAATCACGATTTGCAACGGAATTTGCAATGGAATGCATTCAGTTGGTAAAATACTTGTTGTAACTCCATTGCGATGAAATTAAAGTTTCATTACAAACTTTGCTATGGGTATTGCAATGGAATGCAAATTTCATTGCAATGTTTGCAACAATTTTTCCATGCTTACTTTGTTGCAAATATAGCAAGAGATTTCAATCTATTGCAATTTTCGTTGCAATGTTAGAAACAAGTTTTTCCTGACTAATTTCGTTGCAAATATAGCAACAAAATTTAATTTGTTGCAAATTTTGTTGTAATTGTTGTAACAAATAATTTTGTTAATTCCGTTGCAAAATTCCATTGCAAGCCACCTTATAAATGGTCGGGCATATGGGATAATAGCGTACCGCACATAGGAACCAAAGTTTGCATATATGCCTCTAAAGATCTTTTCAAAAGTCTCATCATCATAACCATATCCAGCCTCTCATCAACAATAGATCAGATTATACAAACCATTATTAAGTCAGCTATCCAATATGTTATGTCTTAAAACAATCAGCACTTTCAACTCCATCCATTTTGCTTTAACTGCCACAAAGCCTGGGGTTTATGAACACCGAGCTCCTCTCTTCTCACCTTCTACACAATGAAATGAACCACTGTTGTGGGCTCGGGAGCTTTAGAACGCGTCACTGGGCGAACCGGACTTGAGGGACGAGCCGGGGGAATGGGGGTGGTTGTTTTTCTCCCTATGGTTGTAGGTAGAATGAACAGTAGGAAACAGATAATTAAACTGAAGAATACTGGAGTTCTTCTTCTCCCAAATGTCATAAGACAATTCAAATTCAAATTCAAATTCCAAAATAATGATGCTCTAAACTCAAGCTTAAGCCCCCTTAAATACTAAAGGTGGTAACAGTAATAACAAACATTAGCATAAGAATAGGAAAAACTAAAAACAAACCTAACAGCTAGTTAATTTGAAAAAAGAAAAGAACTAGTATAAATACTTCATGCAGCAGATGGTTTGTTGCGTCTGTGATATGTTGTTCTAATGAATGCAACATCACACCCCTCCATGTCAACAAGCTTGTAATCCGGGAAAAGCAGTCGGAAATGGTCCAAGGGTTCCCAAGAGGCATCTTCCGGCGTAGCTCCTACCCAATGTACTAAAACTTTCGGGACCCCTCTGTTCAATCGGGATTTGGATACACGGTGGGGCTGGAGCAGAACCTACCATCGTGCACCGGGGGCAGCCTCCGGCGGAGTACCCTGATAGGGCTTTAGTAGGGACACGTGGAAAATGTCGTGGATTCGACTCGAAGAAGGAAGCTCGAGCTGGTAAGCGACATCGCCTACGCGCTTGAGGACACGAAAAGGGCCAAAAAATTTTGGCGAGAGCTTGTGGAACACTCTTCGATTGACCGATAGCTGTCGGTAGGGATGAAGACGAAGCCAAACCCACTAATCAACCTCATATTCCACCTCTCGATGCGTGCGATTGTAGAACTTAGCCATGCGAACCTGAGCATATTTCAGGCGGTCTCGAACCAGGGCGAGAAAAGTTTCGCGGTCACGAAGTGCAGTCTCCACGACGTCAAGGTTGGACACCCCCGGTTCATAGGATAAGAGACACGGAGGGTCACGACCGTAAACAACTCGGAATGGCGAAGTTTGCAAGGTAGTGTGGTACGACGTGTTGTAACAATATTCGGCCCATGGAAGGCAGTCAACCCACTTCCTCGGACAGTCACCGACTAGGCAGCGCAGGTACGTTGCAATGGTGCGGTTAGTGACTTCGGTCTGGCCATCTGTCTGCGGGTGGTAAGCGGAGGAAAAGGATAGGGTAGTCCCGCTGACTCGAAACAGTTCCCTCCAAAAGGAACTCGTAAAAGTTGCGTCGCGATCACTGACAATGGACTCTAGAATGCCATGGAGTTTGACAATGTGCGTAAAAAAACACACCTGCAACCGAGGCTGCGGTGTAGGGGTGGCCGAGGAGAATGAAGTGCGTGTACTTGGAGAGGCGGTCGACGACGGAGAGGATAACCGACTTTCCTTGAACCTTCGGAAGGCCCTCAATGAAATCCAACGAGATATCGCTCCAGATAAGCGAAGGTACGGGCAGAGGTTGGAGCAGACCTGCCTGGTGGAGGTTTTCCCACTTGCAACGTTGACAAGTCGGGCACTGTCTGACGAACTCGCGAACGGCACCCCGCATCCCCATCCAAAAGAATTCTCGAGAAATGCGAAAAAGTGTTTTTTGGGCACCTACGTGCGAAATATCATGAAAACCTGCGATAATAATTGGAATTAGTGGAGAATTTGGGGGGATAAAGAGTTTACCTTTGAAGCGTATGAGTTGGCCATCTAAGGACCAATTAGGTCCCGCACTGCCGTCGTTGAGCTTCCCAATCAAACCTTTAGCGGCGTCGGAGGCCGTGAGTTCCTGGCGGAGAGAATCTAGCACCGGAGATACCGGAGCCGAAAGAGCCATTAAGGTGGAAACCTCATCGTCGCGTCTTGACAAAGCATCCGCCACGATATTAAGGCGGCCCGCCCGAAACTCGACGTCAAAGTTGTAACCCAGGAGCTTACTAATCCAATGATGTTGGGGAGACGTAGTGAGGCGTTGTGGGAGAAGAAATTTCAAGCTATAATGGTCGGTGCGGACAATGAACTAACGACCCCACAAGTAGTGTCGCCAATGACGAATCTCCTGTGATAACCCAATGAGCTCCTGTTCATAAGCGGCTAGCTTGTGGTGCCAAGCGGCAAGACGCCGGCTAAAGAAGGCCACTGGGTGGTTATCTTGGTGCAAAACAGCACCCACGCCCACCCCTGATGCATCGCAGTCAACCACAAATTGCTTGGAAAAATCTGGAAGCTGTAATACTGGGGCCGAGGTAAGTGCAATCTTGAGCGCCTGAAAGGCCGCCGTCGCCTCCTCTGTCCAAACGAAATTACGGAGAAGCGACGTTAAGGGGGTGGCTATGACACCAAAGTCCTGGATGAACTTGAGATAGAAGCCCGCGAGGCCTAAGAAGCCCCGAAGAACTTTGACAGACTGAGGTTTTGGCCAATCTAAAACTGTCTGGACTTTGCTGGGGTCCATGGAAACCCCAGCAGCTTCGATAATGTGGCCGTGGTAACAAACTTTGTCAACCCCAAATGAGCATTTCGTCTTCTTAACAAGCAACTGATGTCGTCGTAGGAGGGATCAAAAACCTTCCGCACATGAGCTAAGTGTTCTGCCCAAGTCCTGCGGTAAATCAAGATATCGTCAAAAAACACTAAAACAAATTTACGGAGTACAGAAGAAAAAACCTCATTCATGAGAGCCTGGAACGTTGACGGTGCATTGCAGAGGCCAAAAGGCATCACCAGGAACTCAAAGTTACCATGGTGTGTTCTGAAAGCTGTCTTTTCCACATCCTCTGGGTGCATGCGAATTTGATGGTACCCGGACCTTAAGTCCAATTTTGTGAAGAACCGTGTCCCATGTAATTCATCAGGAGTTCGTCAATTACGGGAATTGGAAATTCATCAAGGAGTTCGTCAATACAAAATCGCCACGAGCGGTCTTGTTTGAGCACCAATAAAACCGGCGAGGAATATGGCGAGCGGCTAGGCCGAATGACGCCGAGTTCTAGCATTGCATTGCATTGACGTTCAATTTCATCTTTTTGTGCTTGAGGGTAGCGATAGGGCCGAACGACCACCGGGTCAGCGCCTGTGAGTAAAGTAATGCGGTGGTCGCATTGGCGTTAGGGCGGTAACGCCTTGGGTTCCTGAAAGAGGTCAAAATAGTCGGTCAAAATGTGTTCTAAGGCATTAACACTGATCGAGGGTTGTATGGCATTAAGTAATGGGTTGGGTGAAATGCGTTCCCCCTGCCACGTGACAGGATGCCCGCCATATGAAAAAGTCATGGTCTGTGCCGCGAAATCCCAAACAATAGCACCTAGCGTGCGTAACCAATTTACGCCTAATACAATTTCAAAACCAACTAAAGGAATAACATATAAAGTAACAGAAAATAAATGGTCATTCTTCTGGAGGAGTATGTCTTCACAAACGCCCAGGCCAGTGATGCGTTCCCCATTTGCCACAGCAACTTGCAAGTACGGGCATTCGCGAACTGGTACCCCCAAGCATTTAGCCGTGCTCGCGTCTACGAAATTGTGCGTACTCCCGGAGTCAATTAAAGTCGTAATCGGGGAATCGTTAATTTGTAATTTGACTCGCATGGTGTTGCCTCGACTAGTGCCCGAAATAGGTGGAGAGAAATTTCTAGACTTTTAAATTCGGGCTGGGATCGGGCTGGGCTTGGTTCGACTGGTCTTGGTCAAAATCCCCTGCAAAGTCATCAATAATTAAAAGACATAAATGTTTGCAATTGTGGCTAGGGGTCCAGCGCCCATCGCAATTAAAACATAACCCCTTCGATCGACGATGCTGATATTCCGCGCGAGAGAGACGACGCTTAGGGAGGAACGACGAAGACCCGGCACGCGTACCACCAGCGACGAACGATGATGGCGCCGCCCTCGGGTTCACGACGGAGACGCGGGAGGCCGAGCTCGCTGCAGGCGTCGATGCTGTCTGCCCAAGTCGCGCGGAAGACGCCGGTGCGGGCCGCGCAACCCGCTGCGATTGGGTCGCCGACCGAGAGTGGCCACCTGCGAAAGACGTGAATGGCGCGTGAGCCAGCGGCTGGTGTTCTGGGATTGAGAGCTGCCGGCGAGAGTAGGAGCGGGCGAAGTTCATGGCAACATCCAGGTTCTGAGGCCGCTAGTGTTCAACATCTATGCGAAGCCAGTCGTCGAGCCCTGCCGTGTACAGATCAACCACTTGGTCCTGGCGAACCGTGGAGGTGCAGAGAAGGGCGGACTGGAAGTCTTCGTCGTAGGCCTCGACCGGTCGACCCCCTTGATTGAGCTTCACGAGACAACCGAGGGCATTGCTCCGGAGGCCAGGGCCGAACCGTAGGTAACACCGCTGCTTGAATTGAGGCTAGGTAAGATCCGGTTCCTCCATCTCGAGTCTATAGTGCCACATTTGAGCCACCCCGATCAGGTGGAATGCAGCCAGACTGACATAGTCGCCGGCGGGAGTGCCCTGCGCCCGAAAGAATTGCTCACATTGGTGAAGCCAGCCGGAGGGGTCCTCTCGCCCGTCGAACCGGGGAAACTCCAGTCTGGTGTACTTTGGGGCAGTGGCGGTTTTAGGCACGTAGGTGGGGACTGGTGCGACCGCCGGAGTTGGAGGAGGTGCGGTGGCGGTGTTGCTGGAGGAGGTAGTGTCTTTCCCGGCCAAGAATTGCCGGAACATCTGTCGGAGCTCATCCTGATCGGCCTTCATAGGCCGGAACATCTGTCGGAGCTCGTCCTGGTCGGCCTTCATAGCTTCGACCGCAGTTTGGAGATTCTGGACTGCTTCGGTCAGCGATTGGTCGCCCATGACGACGGGCTCTGATACCAAATTTGTTGTGGGCCCGGGAGTTTAGAACGCATAACTGGGCGAACCGGACTTGAGGGACGAGCCGGGGAATGGGGGTGGTTGTTTTTCTCCCTATGGTTGTAGGTAGAATGAACAGTAGGAAACATATAATTAAACTGAAGAATACTGGAGTTCTTCTTCTCCCGAATGTCATAAGACAATTCAAATTCAAATTCCAAAATAATGATGCTCTAAACTCAAGCTTAAGCCCCCTTAAATACTAAAGGTGGCAACAGTAATAACAAACATTAGCATAAGAATAGGAAAAACTAAAAACAAACCTAACAGCTAGTTAATTTGAAAAAAGAAAAGAACTAGTATAAATACTTCATGCAGCAGATGGTTTGTTGCGTCTGTGATATGTTGTTCCAATGAATGCATCAACCACAAATCAAACTAACTAACCTGCTATGCACACTGAATTATAGCATCATATGCTCTGGTACGGTGAGCTGGCATTGTATTTTGAGGACCCGGGGCGAGTCTTTTGCAACCAAGGTATATGAATTGAGGTAATAACAGAAAATGGTCACATGCAAGAAGTTTAAGAGACATGGAGTTTTGGTATACTTGAGTATTCACAAAGTTACCATCCTTGTGTATACTTTGCTACTCAAAAGCTACATTGTTTAACATGTTAGAATTTATTATAATCATCCCTTCAATTGCTTTTGTGCCCTAAACACACACAAAAATTATACAGAGGTTTGCATATAAGGCAAGTGTACTAATAAAACAGTAAATTAAAGGTTTGTATAGTTGTTATTGTAGTAGTATGACTACTCCAAAGAAGGCGAAAGTCAAAGGAAAATTGTTGTACATAGAGAGTATCAAATACATCCCTTCAGGTGTCCTTGTCTGTTTCTGTGCATTTCAAATACATAAAGTGTATGCAAAGGATGGAATTCTGCATACACCTCAAAATCAACTCTCATCTTCCATACTTGTTCTTCTCCACATTGCATTCATCATCTCCAACCCAAGCTGAGGCGCCACTGGTTTTGCTTCTGGTAGTGATACGAACTCCATTGCAGTCACCAAAACAAAAGTCCAACGAAATCATATAAACGAATCCATGCCTCGAAATTGTTGGAATAATGCAACAGACAAATGTTTTGCCGTACTAAAAGCAAAATCTTGACATGAGTGTCACCTTCACTCACAACATGCATGCCTGCATTATATTATGGTATATATTCCATATAAGAGTTAATTAATACCAAAAGCATTATTACCATCTAATCTGAACACTAAATCATCAGAGACAGACACAAAGTGGTAGAGATCAGTGGAACATAACTAACCTGCAACTAACCACTTTTCATCAAAGGAATCCTCAAATTAAAGCACTGCAATTTGTAAGCTTAGCCTACCTTTTGCAGGTGGGAAAATACAACTTTTCCCGTCTTCTGCCAAGGATGGACTTCTACATACACCTCCCATTCTTCTCCCATTATTGACTCAACAAGTTTCTGGCAAAATGTGAAATCTAACTCAACAAGTTTCTCCAAACGTTCAATTGATGGGTGCACCTTGACCAAATTCCAACAACCCACAAAGGACACTTTTTGAAGAGTGCGTGCCCCAATGAAGTTTGGTGTTTTCTCAAGATTACAATAATCAAACTTTAAAATCTTCAAGCATCTAAAATGTTGTTGAAAAAAAGTAGAAAAATGTTTAATCAATTTCTATTTTTCTTGTCAAAGTTCTTAATTAAGAAATATGCAATGTTGAAAGAAACATTAGACATACTAACCTGCATATTGCATTTGAATTCTTTGATATTGCTACCTTCCATGTCTAACTCAACAAGTTTCTCACAGCGAATATTAAATGGCATGCAACTCAAATGGCAATTGTATAATCTAAACAACCTAATCTCATTGGATAAATATTCAAAAGATCCGCTGAGACACACACCATTCAATATGAGTATCCGTAAATTTTTCATCCCTTCTAATGCTTCCGTACTGAAAGGCCCATCCTTTAACATCTTAGAATTTACAATCATCCCTTGAATTGCATCTGTGCCCTATATAAAAAAAAAAAACATTTATATAACAATATTTTAGATTTAAGATATTTTGAAATCTTTGATTTTAATAAAGTTAAGTATGGAAAGCAAATGAATAAACTAGAATAGCTAAAATACAAAGGAAATGTATGTTATACCTTGTTCCCGTGAAGAACATCAAAGACTTCCTTTGGGTCAATCAATCTACTTCGCTTGCCCGGCTCTTATGGAGATTCTTTTCGAACAACTTCTCTTCCCATATCTCGTACTAAATCATGCATCTGAAGCCTTTCAAACTTTCCAAATCTATCTATTGTCAACAAGCATCTTTCAATCAAAATTCTGATTCCACTTTTAGCATAAAAACCACAAGCTTCCAATATCATAGAAGTGTCATTTTTGTTATGCCCAATAAAAAAACAAGAAATATCTAGAAAGATATTTTGAGTATCATCATCAAGTGAATCATAGCTTATTTTAAGAATTTTTTGAACATCATCATGAGGTATCCCTCTTAATTTTTCCGCATCATCACTCCATTCTTGCACTGATTTGCCACGCATATGAGAACCTATAATTTGAAGTGCTAATGGAAGTCCACTAGTATAACTTGCTATCCTTTTGGATAGTTCAATATACTCCTCTAATGGTATAGGAACACCAAAAGCATGTCAACTCAAGAGTTGCAAGGATTCATCAGGGCTTAACGTTTCTACCATGTATTTCTCGTGTGCTTCCATGTCACTCAACAATTGAACATCTCTAGTTGTTATTATAATTGTGCTCCTTGGACCAAACCAATTCCGTTGTCCGGCTAATGATTCTAGTTGACTAGTATCGTCTATGTCATCAAGAACAATAAGAACACTTTTTGATCGTAGTCTTTCTTTAATCAAACTTATCCCTTCATCAACATTATCTATTTCAAGTTTCTTTCTGTTGAGTGTTTTGCAAAGAAGTTTCTCTTGTAAACGAACTAAACCATTGTGACCCTCCGCAACCTTTGATCTAATGTTTGCAACAAAACAACAACCTTCAAATCGTTGAAAACTCAAGTTGTAAATAGCTTTAGCAAGGGTTGTTTTTCCGACACCACCCATGCCAAAAAATCCAAACATCTTGGTGTCATCATTTCTTTGAGTTTGCAATAAATGAAGTATATCTTTGACACGAGATTCAATTCCAACAGGATACTTTGCAACATTCATGTATATACGATTCACCTCTCGCAGTACCTCTTCAGTAATTTTTTTGATGAACTTTGATTCATACCTATCACATTTTTCAATGAATATAATGTCAATCTAAATCATTAAAGAAAATATAGGTGGAAAACATAAAACTAAGAAATTAAATAGAGCACATGTTACAGTAGACGAAATATGTATATTTAGTTTCTCATGATTCAATTGTTTGAGGTAAACAACTGTTAGAATATTTTTATCAACGGATATAATCAATCCATAATTATAACTTCTAAAAGGAATTAATATTAATGACAAATAAATCGAAATGCACAGTGCAGAATCTTCTTGTTTTACCAAAAATATATATTACTCCATCCGTAAAGATCAGATGCATGTACAGATGCTAGAACGCAATTATATTATTAATTAGCAAAACTAACATTATTAATATTATTGGCAATATGAGTTTGTGAGCCAAATTGTAACAAATATATCATACTATTACATAAAAAAAAAATCAAAAATTGAAAAAAGGATTACCCGTTTGTCATCATTTTCAAATCCCATCCGGACAAATCAGCAACAGTAGTGAGGGCAACTTTCCACTCATCAACTTTTTGATCATCAAATCGTTGTCGATGTTGAGTCAATGCCTTACCAAATTCACCTGTTTGTTTACGAACCTCTGAAGGATCAACGTTATAGAATATAGGCAGAACCATCTGTTACAAATTTTTCTTACAGTCTAGAATCTTCACCAGTTCATCAAGACACCATCTGGATTGGGCATATGTTTTGGAAAATACGATGATGGATATCTTGGACCCCTCGATGGCCTTCAATAGCTCATCAGAGATGTTCTCACCTTTACGGATTTCTTCATCATCTCGAAAGGTGTTAATTCCAGCCTGACGCAGATCTTCATATAGATGATCAGTAAAGGATTTTCGTGTTTCTCCTCTAAAACTCAAGAAAACATCATACACCCAAGCAGTAGTAGATGAATATGAAGAAGAAGAAGAAGCCATATTTGAAATTGAGAACACTATCTTCTATATTGATTTGCTAGTTTTTTAAAGATTTAAAGAGCTTGATAAATGCGTGTGTAGACAGACGATACCGTAATGGAAATTTCCTTTCGCCCACTGCAACACTCAATGGAAATTTCTCAGACAATCCAACCCAAGATTGCTATATGTGTACTTCCATATATTTGATTGACTTGCTCTTCTTAAGGCCCTCCCCAATAACTAGTTTTTACACGAAATTTTAAGAGAAGAAGGTGATGTGGAGGAGAGATAAGGAGGAAAGAAAGAAAAAAATGTCTCCTGCAAGCAATGGGATTTTGTCAATTTGTGGGGTCCGCAGAGAAGACAAAACAGACCAAATTAGTGCGTAGCTTTCATGTTGCGTTGTTTTCAATTTGCGTTGCTTTCAAATTTCCCTGAGCGCGTGAGTGTTTCTGGCTTTTTTTGTTTTTAATGTTTTTGTTTTCTTTTAGTTTTTCTTTTTATTTTTTTTCTCTTTCTCTTTCATCTTCTCTTTCCTAATTATACATGTAAAATCTCTTCAAAAATCTCATACTATTGTGGATGGCCTTAGAGAATCCAACGTAAGCAAAATAAAAAATAAAAATATTATATCCTCAGCCCAGCCAATTGATATAAATATCACAATAATTTAATTTTAAAATTATTATAGTTGATGTTGTTTAGCAGTTAAATGAAATTTCATTTATTAAATTATTATAGAGATATTTTTTCGTTGATGTAAACGTTTTATGTTATGAATTATTATATAGATATAAACTAATATGTAACCTGCATAAGCTGATAAGCTAATAAGTATATTGTTTTATTTAATTAACCAGTACTCCCCCAGCACGGAATGGATTTGTTATAATTGCATTGAGGGTTGTATTTTATACAAAAGAAAATAGGCGCCTATAGATTATTAGAAAATTAAATTTGCTCACCATTAAATTTTAAATGAATTTGATTAAATGTTGAAGAACCAAAAGTTATTTGGAATACTAACTCATTTTAAAAAAAAACATAAAACAATAAGTATTTAGACGATTCTCATAGAATTATTCGTAACTTAAATGCACAATTATGACTGC
>CM008344.1:20170682-20182105 GCA_002525835.2 Ipomoea batatas
TATATATATATATAAAAGGAAATGAGAACGCTTCGCAGCCGTCCATGTGTACAGATCAACGAATCATATATAATTTTTTTAAAAAAATGACGCGGTGACATTTTTGTAAATAACTCGAACTTTGGTGCAAGTAATTTTATTATAAGTGCACCTATTTTCACTTACAAGTGCACTTAAATAGTATGTATAATCTTTTCAGAGAAATACACTTTGTTACCACAAGAATGATTAGTTATTTGCTTATCCAAATGTTTTGGTTGCATGCTTCATTTGTATCAACTTCAGTTCAATTGAATTGGAACTCTTTTGTTGATAGATTCGAGGGCTAGCATGGCCAGTAATACTAGTTGGATTGGTCACCCAAAGTGCAAGGTATGAAACCATTTCTCTTGGTTTTGATGAATGCTAATAATATTAGTGTGAGGCAATGACTGATCAGTTGGACATGCGTGATACTAGAAATCCAGAAATGAATACTTGAACAACTTATGGGGCTATATTGTATTGTAATCTTAGTTCCCATTGATGTTATATTCTTTATATCTTGTCATGCAGTATTTCAATTTTTTGTTTTGCTTTGTATTGATTCTGACAAGTATGTCATTTGCAATCATACCATTAAATTTAAAACTTTGTTTGAAAGTTTGAAACTTTGGATATTTGTAGTAATTCTAGAGTTTGGATATTTTAATTTTATTAATCTATGTATATTGGATTTGGATTTTGTTTGAATGGATTCAAAGATTTTTTTTTCATAATATTAATTTTTTTTAATTGACATAATTCAAAAAAATCCCCGCGGGGATTCCCCGTCCCCGAAAAACTCCTGTCGGGGAACGGGGAATGGGGAAGGATTTTGGGGACGGGGACCCCATTCCCCGGCCCCGCCCCGCCCCGTTGCCATCCCTAATCTCTCCGTAGGCCGGAACACCGCTCAAGAGGTATGGGAGTCTATCACGGCGGCACTGGCGTTGTCGTCTTGTTCTCGCTGCAATGGATCACCTGCTGATATCTAGGTAAGGCGTAGATGATCGTCGAAGCCCTCTCTCTTGCAGGTCAACTGCTCTCCCCTGACGAACTGATTCTCTACGTTCTCCGTGGGCTGCGATCAGAGTACTGAGCGATGGCGAGTTCCCTCACTATTTCCGGTGCGCCGATCACTCTTCCACAGCTCGCGGATCATATGTAGGAGCAGAAGTTCATTCACTCCGACGACTTCACGCTGGTGGACTCATCAGCAGCAGCAGCCTCCCCGACTGTCTTCTTCGTGGGCGAGACAGACACACTGGTGATTCCAACTCCGGCGGCCGTCAATCCTTCAATGGTCGAGCAAGACAAGGACGTGGCAGGGGCGGTCAAGGGCGCGATTGTGGAGGCAATCCTCGGTGCCAGATCTGCAACTTGTAGACTTTATCCATTCCCAAATCTATTTTAAATTTCAGAGGTTGCTCTATGTACACTTCTTCTTCTAATAAGCCATTCAGAAAAGTACATTTGATGTCCATTTGGAAGACCTTGAATTCCTTGTACGTGACAAATGCTAGATAGATTCGAATAACTTCCAATCGTACCACTAGAGCGAAGGTTTCATCAAAATCTATATCTTCTTCTTTGCAATAACCTTTCGCTATGAGTTGAGCCTTATTCCTAACAATGACTCCTCGTTCGTCCATTTTGTTCCTAAAGACGCATTTCGTCCCAATAAAATTTTGGTGCGAGGGTCTAGGAGCTAGCTCCCATACATCATTTATTTTGAACTAATAGAGCTCTTATAGCATGGTTATGACCCAATCTAGATCACTAAGTGCTTCTTCCACATTTTTAGGCTCAGACTGTGAAAGAAAACACGCCATCATGCACTCTCGGATGGATGCTCTCATCCTAACTCCTTGCATTATATCTCCAATTACTTGATCTTGAGGATGATCCCTCAACCACCTTAGATCTGGCTGAAAAGTTGTTGGAGGAGCTTCCTCATCTACTGCATGTACATTTTGTGTAGTTTCGACTTCTGTCTGCTCCGGTAGATGAAGTTTACTAGGCAACCGAATCATAAACTCTTATGTCTCGGACTTGACGTCTCAGATCATGTCGGCTCCATCTACAACTCATTTTGCCCTTTCGAATTCTTTGCTTAGCTTGGATGGACGATCCATTCAGATGCTTATATGATCTAACTACTCAAACAGCTTTCCTACTTCTCGGTTGATGTTTCCTTCGTCAAATACGACATGGATGGATTCTTCTACCAACATTGTCCTCTTCTTAAGCACTCAGAAAGCTTTGCTGATGGCTGAATATCCCATAAATAGCCCTTCACCAGCTCTTTGATAAGTGCCAAAGATGCTTACTTTTAAGGGTCATTTAGGGGTTACTTCTGTACTTATGTGAAGTCTTTAGTGGTGATTTTTGGATAAAATACTTTGAAAAGTGCTAATGTGTGGAAAAGCCCTATCACTTGTACACTTTTGATGTCTTGAAGAACATTTGAGCTAAAAGGATGGCATTTGGGCATTAATTTGGAGAAGCAAAAGAAGAATGCAATTGGGCAATTCAGTAGAACCTCGGTCATGATTGTGGCTAGGGTCGTGACGGAGAAACTGACTCGGCCACAATTTGGACCACGATCGTGGCCAGGGTCTGGGGCAGATAAGTTGCCCAGTCACGATTGTGACAGAGACCAGCCGCGAGATTTCAAAGACTGCGAGAATTTTTAGTATAAATAAGATATATTTAGTAGGATTTGGGGGTTGGACTTCTGATACATATGATTTGATACTATTGTTTGCCCCATAAGTTAGTTAGTTTTGTTGCTTACCTTGATGTATTTGAGACTCGTTTGTGTGTTACATTTGATTAATCTTAGTTTATTCACGAACAGAGAGCAAAAGAAGGATTTTCAGTCATCTCGGACGAGTTTTCGAAGCATAGGAACCTACCCAAGGTCGGAACGGAGCAACGGAGCACGAAAGGAGTCAGAAGGCAGACCAAGAGGCTGCCTCACGGCCAGCATTACGGCCGTGAAGGCGGTCATGACCCCCACCACGGACAGCAGCCGACCACGGCACCTCACGGCCCCGATCCCGGTCGTGAGGGTGCCCGTGACCTTGCTGTTGTCCAGTATTTAACATCGCGTTTAGTTCCGAGCCCTAGTTTAGTTCAGTACAATTTTCTTTTTCTTTAGAGTTTTCCATAGCATAGAATAGCGCAGATTTACCTTCTTGGATTCATTTGCAAGCTTGGAATCATTGATTGGATTGGAATTACTATCAAAGATTGTTAGTAAAGTTCTCTCTTTTATTCTTTAGATTCGATGTTATGATTTCAATATAAAATTCTTGTTTTGTTTTGTTTGTTTCAATCATGCGTGAGTAGTTTGGATTAGGGATTTTATTGTTAATCTTGATGTTTCAAGTTGTGATTATTGCATAAAGGGATTGAATCATTTACCTAGGGTTTATGTTGAATTGGGAATTGTCTTCTACTTGTTATTGATTGATAGCCACAATTGATTGCTAGTTTAGGAGAGGGATTCATTACAACCAAAGTTGGGTGGAGACCTCGAGCCTTACCAATTTCAACCTTATTTTTCCTACTATGAGAATATGGATAATTTGTGGGCTTACAATGCTTAGGTGCTTAAGACTATGATTGATGCATCACGAAAGTGAGGCAATTCTAGCCTAATTCTGTTTATTGATTACGAAAGTAGCTGAATTGAATTCTTGTGTGCATTGCCCATAAATCCCTAGGTTAATCATTCTTTCCCTAATTCTGAGTTGTTAGAACATCAAGATTGCAATTCCCCTAATCTGACCCATTTCTTTATCATTCAATTTATTCATTAGCCAATTTATTTCTTTTAATTTCCTTATTCAGTTATCATTTACTTGGATTCTATTTGATTCGCATGCTCTAGTGCCTAGTTTTTCTTAATTCACACAATTACGTGCCATAGCCCCAATCCTCAGTGAAACGACATTTTACACCCATATTTTCACTCACCATTTTACTCATCAACTTCATTTGTGTCATTTCCACTTCAATTGTACATCTGTCTACTCAAGAACACTCTCAAGATTATAGAAGACATAGGTTGCCAGAGACTTGACAAATCACTTAATTCCTTGGTGTTTTTGGATCTTCTATTGTAGATTGACTTCATTTGTGGTAATCTTTCATCTTCTCAATTGAAATTTTATGTTTCTTGCAATTCATTGTGTTGATATGGCTAGCATGAGTGGCGAATTAGCTTTTAGGGATTGAATTGTGAAGCCATTGCATAATGCTAGTGTTGTGATATTCCATTGATAATTTGGATTTGTGATCTTGTGCTTATTATGTCTTCTTGTTGGAAATTGATGTCTTTGAATGTTGTCTTGTGAATTAGGGCATGAGATGTCTTAGGAACCTTTCCCATAGGCAAGAGGTTACCAGGGGTAGGTAGACTCTCCTTCATTTGCTTTCACCGCCAGGGCAGGATTTTGGGCTGTGCAAGCTGTGCGACCGCACAGGGCCCCCAATCCAGCCCCCAAGCCCATTAGGTAGTATATATATTTGTAATTATATTAGCCCAAGATTAGATTTTCTGATAAAAAAATTAGTCCGTATAACCTTAATTACCTTATTATTCCCGTATAAAAATCTACGCGTAAAAATTTATAAATCCCTTTGTTTCTTCGAGGCGAGGCGAGGAGACGAGGAGTCGCGTGCGTGAAGCCTGAACTGACGGCGAAGTGCGAACAACCGGTGGCATCTGGCGGCGGCGTACGTGAAGCGACGGCGACGGAAAGAGTCAGAGCTGCGAGGAACTAGAGGAAGCCGACGGAGTGACGGACAATCGGAGTTCGAACACAGCAGAGGCCGGAGAGGCGAGGAGTCATGGACTCAGGCAGAGGCGTCAGAGCTACGAGGAATTGGAGGAAACCAACGGCCACAGCGCCACAGCGGAGAGACGAGGTTTCGATTTGCGATTTGCGAATTCGGGTCAGGTTGTTTCAATCTTTTTTACTTTTAAACATTTAATTTTACATGTGTTAACTGTGTGGTTTGTTGTTTGCTGATTAACTGTGTGGTTACACTAGTTTGCCCTGCCCTGTCTTGTTGATTGTTGTTTGTCTGCACTGCCCAGTGAAGCAAGCATTTAATCTTGTTGTTTACTGTTTGTTGTTTGCATGCACTGCCCGTCACTTATTTGATTTTAAATTTATTTGATTGTTGTTCCCGGGCCCCGGTCTTGCTGTTAACTTTAAACATTCTATGAATTTGCATCAAAGAATGCTAGAAGAATAGCTCTTTTTAAATAAAAGATTTGTAGTTTGCATTATGTTTAGAATTTTGTTCATAATAAATAAAGTTTGAATTTGTTTCAAACTTTTCTGCATTTTTCCTTTTGCAAATTTTCTTCAATTTGCAATTTATTTATACTTTGAGAGGGCCTCACTTATTTACTCGCACAGGGCCTCGCAAATCAAAAAACCGGCACTGTTCACCGCCTTTGATCCGAGAAGACATAGTCCGAGACAAGGCGTAGCTAACTTGTTCAATGAAATGAATCAAAGGGATAGGGTGACACTAGGGTGCTCCCTTGAACATTGAGAGGTTGTTAAGACCAAAATGGAGACAGTATTGTGTAAACCTTGCTAGGAGACTACTAAGTACTAGCACAAATCCTACCTAAAGAGCACTAAAAACATACTTGTAATGTCTAAGCAATAATTCAATTCCCTTTTCTTTGCATATTGTATCTTTAAATGTGAATACTTGTTTCCTTTACTTTTGTGAATCTTGTACAATGATGTTTTTCCTTGAATCTTGTGTTCTCATTCTTTGATTGATTCCTTACTACACCTACACCTCAATAACTCCAATTTTTCATCCTTAGAGATGACAACTTGGGAATATCCATTCCTACCCCACTATTCACTCTCTTTCACCTTTACTTTGCACATACACGAAACACTAATGTCACTCTCTCACCAAAAGTTTTCAAATGTGATTTTCCATTGTCGTGAATAAAACACCTACTTCCAAAGGTGTGAAAATAGCTCACAACTGGTTTCTTACCTTTCCATAGTTCGTAGGGAGTTACCCCATGAACTTTGTTGATTATGAAGCGATTCTGGGTGTAACACGCTATGTTAACAACTTCAGCCCATAATCTCTTAGGTAAGCCGAAAAATGCTATTATATATCTCGCTGCTTTCTTGAGAGTTCGGTTTCTCCTTTCGGCAACACCATTCTGTTGTGGTGTCTTAGTTGTTGAGAGTTGGTGGAGAGTTAATTCCAACAATGGTCCTCCGACTATGTTGATTTTCCAAAATTAGTCCCCGACTTTTAATTTGAACAATTTAAGTGCCTTGACTTTCAAATTCTTTCCAATGTTGGTCCTTTCGTCAAATTTTGGTTAAGTTGAAGTCAAATGAAGGGTTAAAATTGTCCGTTCACCTGTATAGTGTATTATTACTCGTATTTTTCTTGTCTTATACGCTATATATATGAATATAATCTCAGTTGAAGAGACTTCGACTAGGATTATATGGCTTCGATTGATACTTCCACTGAGATTATATTCATATATACAGCATATATGACATGAGAAATACGAGTAATAATACACTATACAAGTGAACGAACAATTTTATCCCTTCATTTGACCTCAACTTAACCAAAATTTGACGAAAGGACCAACACTGAAAAGAATTTGAAAGTCAAGGGACCTAAATTGTCCAAATTAAAAGTCGGGGACTAATTTTGGAAAATCAACATAGTCGAGGGACCATTGTTGGAATTAACTCGTTGGTGGAGAATATCGAATTGTCCGCAAAACTCCTGAATAACCTGATTCACGAACTCTATTCCCTGATCTGACCGAATCTTCACAATACTCTAGCCCTTCTCATTCTGTAGTGTTTCAACAACTTGGGCAACATCCTTTCGGTTTCATTCTTCTTTCTTGAGAATAAAGTCCAAGCATACCTAGTGTAGTCATCTACTACCACTAAAGTTTACTTTCGACCACTTAAACTAACAGGGTCGACTGGACCAAATAAATCAATGTGCAATAGACTCAAGGGTCTAGAGTTTGAATCACAGGATTTTGAATTAAACGATGATTTGATTTGTTTCCCCTTTTGACGAGCTTCACAAATCTTATCTTTGTTGTAAGTCATATTTGGTAGTCTTTCTACCAAATCTCATCTGGCTAGCTTGTTGATGGCTTTGAAGTTGAGATGGTTGAGCCTATTGTGCCACTCCCAACTCAAGTCATTGTTGCTTATAACTACCAGAGAAACACTTGGCTTCGTCGAATCCCATACGACAGCATACATGTTCTTTTGTCTTCAAGCTAAAAGAATAGTATCTCCGTTCTCCTCACTAACAATGCTGCATTTATCCTGGGAGAATTCGACCTTATATCCCTTGTCACAGAACTGACTAGTTCTGAATTCAACCCTTCTACATACGAGGCGTCCTTGATGGTTAGT
This sequence comes from Ipomoea batatas, assembly GCA_002525835.2. NCBI lineage: Eukaryota > Viridiplantae > Streptophyta > Magnoliopsida > Solanales > Convolvulaceae > Ipomoea > Ipomoea batatas. The sequence goes on from CM008344.1 coordinate 20,178,170, forward strand.
CCGTTCCTTTGGACATCACCAATTCCTCTGGTTTGACCACTCGTCTCGCCACCAAATACCACGTTCAGACCACTTACTTCTTGGTAGTTTCTTAGATGTGATTTGTCACCCGCCATATGCCTTGAGCAACCGCTATCAACGTACCACATGGTTCTGCCCACTTGTAATAAGAGATTAGTTTGTTTTAGGTACCCATACGTTTTTTAGTCCTTCCTGGTTAGTGAGCTTCGACATCCACTTGAACCTAAAGCTCGTTAAGCCCATTATCGACCCAACATAGCCGTTAAAAACATGGTACTCATAAGGGATGTTGTAAATCCGTTTGGGATTTTCAGGCGCATATTGGTTTTGAAATTGGGGTTTATGCATGTAGTTATTCACCCTAGAATAGGATACTTGCTTATGTCGATGAAACTGTTCGAATTGCGCTTTCGACATCCGTTTATGAACTATAAGCCAGTCCTCATCGGAAGGATACAATCTTTTTGCGTGTCTCATCGGTCTTTTAGTAAACCTCTGAGGCTACGGATGCCTACTAATTTGACCATTCTGGTAATGTCTTCACTTACCCTTCGGATGACCATTTTGTCTCCTTCTCGAATGGTTATACCTCTGGTTGTTTTGCGGTTTACCTCTCGATTGATTTCATTTTGGTTTGCTGACCTCTCGTGGGCTGACCATTCGGTCTATTACCACTCGGTCTGTTATGTTGTGTGTTCTGGACACTTTTTAGGTTACCACTCGAGGGTTTACCTCTCGGAGGTTCCATATAGCCTTTCGAATAGCTTTCCATTTCGGTTGGCTATTTGCCTATGGGGCTTTACCCATATCAACAACCTTCACAGATTCAGGTTGCAGGGTTTGACCTTGAACAAACACAGATTTAAAACCTCCACTGGTTGAAGATCCAATGGGTTTGGTCAGTAGGACTTGTCTTGTCTTCCCGTTTGGTCGTTTCTCACCCACCATTTGATCCATCATTTTTGATGAATTAATAAAGGTAGCTATGACCTCATGCACATTTTGCTCTCTCACTTCTCTTGCTTTACACTCTTCTTTTAGTGAAAGAATTTGCTTCTCAAATTGGCTAATTGTGTTCATCAACTCATGATTTTTTAGCACAATGTTGTTGAGCAATTCGCGTTCAACCAATAGTTGAACATTCTCTTCCTTTGTTTGGATTTGAGTGTTTTTTACAGTCTTGAAATACTTCATCAGTTTGAGAACTAAATCCATAGGATCTTTGTCGCAACTGGAATCAGAATCACATTGGGAAGAGAAGAGGATTGAGAGTCTACCTCATCGTCTTTTGCCATTAAGCATCATCTTTTAAGGTTTCAGACTATTTAGCTCGGGGAATGTCTCGAGCAGTCCTATTAGGGAATGTCTCGAGCAGTCCTATCGAGTGGTTAACTAGGTTAACGCATCGAACCTTAGGTCCTCTCGGATACGATTGTTGACTTTACCAATCGTCCCTTAACTCCTCGAAAGATCTTTTTTTTATCTCTCGGTCTTGATAATACACGAGGGGTAGACCCTTCCTTCATTTGGTCTTTGCAGCATCTCGGTCTTGAAAGTCTTCGCTCTTCGAATATCTATCTTTATAGTCATTCGTCTCGGATTACACTTCGTCTTCAGCCTTTAGTCTCGGTTTAGAGTTAACATCTCAGTTACTCTTCTTCTTGGTTTTGTTAGAGAGATGACCCCTCGCCCCTCGGGTTCATCTTCGAATCATAGACTTCTTATCCTTCGAGACTTAACCCTTCGGATTACTCTTCGGTTTGCTGATTTGACTGTCTTTTCGAGTGTCCATTTGGATGGATGAAACTTTACCACTCGATGTCCCATTTGGATAGATTCGAATTTTTTAGTAGACTAACTAAGTCTAAGAAATAAAAAGAATTGGAGGTCTAAACTCCTAAGTTTGGTATCATCAAAATCTAAATACAACTTGTTCCTAACAGGTACCCACATTTAATTTAGAGTCATCAAAACGACCCAAGTTGTTGGTTTCGGGCAGTTTAGCCCATTTTAAGTAGACCGGGTTGTATATTTCTTTGACCTGACCCGAACAAGTCCATCTGATAATGGATGCAAATATTTTAATCTCTGGCAGAATAAAATTGCAAAAAGAAGATAACAATCCCATAAGAGCATCAAATCAACACTACCTTCATCATTCATCCATGTTGTTGCAGCACCTTAATCTTAGTGTGTCTTGCACCTCTTGCCTGCATTATCATCGTTATCCATGTCACCATTTTCCAGTTTCCCTACGTACTAGGAAATTCTCTATTACTTGCATTCCTATGCTATCCACTTTGACATCTTGAAATTTGTCAAGTTCAACTCTAAGGTTGTGGAAACCCGGTTTGTTGGCAACACGCGGGAAGCCGCTGCCTTCGGGGGTGACAACAGAGAATATGGAAGCTTGTTGCCAAACCATCCGTTTTGGGAAATTGCTGCAGACCAGCCAGTCTGATACCCTGCAGGTAATAAAATATTCTTCATAGCTAGTGATGGATTTTATTACCCGGGGTATCCCGAATCATTAAACCCAATAAATAAAGGAAGGCTACCGAATGATGATTCGATAGAAAAGATAATTAATAAATGTCGCGGAGACACTTTTATATTAATATAGTGTAGCCTTATAAGAAGATTACAAGGGGATATGAGATGTAACCGAACATAAAAGAGATGTCTCGTAAGGGAATTGAACATGATTTGTAATGGCAATACAATACGGTATTTATACCATACATGGGCTAACAATCAACCCTAAAATCATGGTAGGCCACAAGACTAAGTCGAGGCCCATATATTGGGCCCGTGAGACTAAGTCAAGGCCCATCATTATGGGCTTCGAGTTATGCACTTCCGAGCCCCGAGTCTCTATTATATTGGGCCGTTTCTAATATGTCCATCATCAGTCCTCCACTCTCTGAGCTGCGAGAAGTCGTCAGTGAAAGAGAGTAAATGTTTGGCCCAATCGAAGCCACTCGTGGCGCTATGCTTGGATGAATGCTTCCGGTCAACTTGAACGAAAGTACTTTGTTTGCTTAGAGACCTTTTAAGCCTGCACCACCAGCCTTGCGATCTAAGTCCTCTCCGTCCAAGCATTGCAGAGTTGCTTAGATTTTTGCTCGCATAATGTTGTATATATATTTTTGTTTTTTGTTTTGTGTTTGTATTTTCTTTCTTTTGCTTTTTTCTTATTTTTTGCTTTTTCGTGTTGGCGTTAGACCAAGGTACCTCAACCCTCAGCCCTTAGCGCACTCGTTCGATGGTAGGCAAGGTGCAACCTTGTACCCTCCTTAGGGTGTCAGTCGTTCTAAGTCGAGACCATTCGGTCTTACACCTAGAGACTCTTCCGTTCGGCGATAGTCGAGGTCGGACCTCGTACCGCCCCTAGGGCTTTTAGTCGTCCTAAGTCGAGGTCATTTGGCCTGCGTCTAGGGACTCTTCCGTTCGGTGATAGTCGAGGTCGGACCTCATATCGCCCCTAGGGAGTTAAATCATTTTAAGTAAAAAAAAATACTTTGATTTTTTTTTTAAGACTTAAAGACTTGCCCGTTCGGCGATAGGCGAGGTCGGACCTCGTATCACCCCTAGGGTACTAGCCGCTTTAATGAGGTGGGCTAAAAATTTTTGACCGAGAGGTCGGCCTTCGAGTTTATCAAGGGGCCGGACCACCTTATGTACAATAAGCCAATAATAGGCTCTTCTGTTAAGTAGTGAGTGGAGGCGGACCCCATACCACCACTAGAGAATGCCAAAGTCAGGGCCGGCGCGCACAACCGTGACCATGGATTGATTACTCTGCCCAGAGTTAGGTACGTGGTGAGGTCGGACCTCACAACATTACCAGGGATAACCAATAATAATAATAATAATTATTATTATTGTTATAATAAAATAATAATATTATTATTA
>CM008344.1:20316431-20334508 GCA_002525835.2 Ipomoea batatas
AGGAAATATTCTTAATTAAAGAATTGGGCTCACTAAAAAGAATGAATTTAATTTTAGAAAATAACCATGAAGGGTAATTCCGGAATAATTTATTACGGGGTGTCACAATTAGATGGCAGTTCAATTCAATGTTCTTTGTACGTTCATGGAAGACGGGGTTCTCAGCAATTGCTATTATTGACTTGCTATCACAATAAACGGCTACAGGTGTACTAGAGCATATGCCAGATTTAGCAAGCAAATAGAGTATCCATTACACTTCACATGAGGCTGTTGCCAAGGCTCTATATTCAGCTTCTAAGAAGGATTTGGACATTGTGGCTTGTTTCTTTGATTTCCAAGATATCAGGGCTTGACCTAAGAAGATGCAATATCCAGTGATAGACCTCCTGCTGTCCACACAAGCCCCCCAATCCGAATCAGAAAAAGCTTTCAGATGCAAATCTAATGAGGTTGGAAAAAACAACCCTTGACCAGGAGCACACTTGATGTATCTCAGGACCTTGTGAACTGCTTGTCGATGTAGACTGGTAGGCTTATCTAGGAACTGAGATAGTTGTTGTGTAGCAAAGCTTATGTTAGGCCTTTTGATAGTTAGATATAAGAGTTTTCCAACTATTATTCTATATTGAGTGTTGTCATCAAGTAGATCACTATCATCTTTGCTCAATTTATGTGAGGGAACTATAGGGCTGTGAACTGGTTTGCAATCCATAAAACTTGTGTCATCAAGCAGTTCAAGGGCATACTTTCTTTGAGATATTGAAATAATGCCTTTTCTTTGTCTGGCCACTTCCAAGCCCAAAAAATATTTTAGTGAACCTAAATCTTTAATCTAAAAACTATCATTAAGGTGTTTCTTGACATGCTAAATCAGTTTTAAATCTGCACTGGCCACTATAATATCATCTACATAAACCAATAAAGCCACAAATGATACTCCTTCACCCTTGAAAAAAAATTATCAAGAATACACTGCTTAAACCCCATATTCTACAAGGAAGTGCATAGTTTGGTATTTCATTGCCTATTAGCATATTTTAATCCATATAAGGATTTGGTTAGTTGCATGCCCACTCTTTCCTCCTTCACATCCAAGAGGGAGTTGCATATAAACCTCTTCCTCTAAATCCCATGGAGGAAGGAATTGTTGACATCCATTTGGTGAAGATGCCAGTCTTTTGCTGCTGCCACTGCCAATAAAGTCCCAAGTGTCTGTGTGTATCCCTTGACCACAAGTCTTGTCTTTACCTTTCAATAGTAACATTTGCTTTGTGTTTTATTTTATATACCCATTTACATCCTATAGGTTTCTTTGACGGTGGCAAGTCCACCAATTTCCATGTATTGTTGCTTTCTAGTGCTGCAATTTTATCTACGCAGCTTTTCTCCAACACCCATGCTTCACTTCCTCATCATAGCTATTTGGTTCAGTGTCGCAGGCAATGCTTATGACAAAGGAATGAAAGGAAGTTGAGAGTTTAGTGTAGCTCACGAATTTGGAGATGTCATGAGGAGAAGTTATCACCATAGAGGTATGGCAAACATAATCCCTCGGGTAGGTAGAAACTTGTCTCTGTCTGGTGGATTTCCTAACAACTGATTGCTGAAGGTGGTCAGGTGAGCCAATGTGTGTCTGTTCAAGTGACTATCTAAATGCCTCATTGAGAAAATGACTGTGTCTCTTTAGGGCTACGTTGGGTTGTTGATGAACCTGTGGACCACTAGAAGGCTCATTTGTGGTGTCAGTCATAGATGGAAGTATGATCTGAGAAAAAATTCTTCCATGGGTATGCAGTGTGTTGAAATGGGAAAAATATGCTCATAGAAAGACACATCCTTGGAAACAAATATTTCATTGGACTATAAATCATACAGTTTATAACCCTTAGTGCCATTAGGACTTCCAATAAAAATGCATATCTTGGCTCTAGCATCAAACTTTAACTTAGGGCCTAGAGAAGTAGCATATGCCAAACAACCAAATACCCTTAAATGTTGATACTTTGGGGTATTGTGGAGTAAAGCCTAATAAGGTATTTTACCATGGATAATAGCTGAGGGTAATATGTTTATAATGTAAGCTGCATGTAATACACACTCACCCCAAAAATATTTTGGTAGACCTGGCTGGAATCTAAGTGCCCTGGTAGTGGACCTCCAATCTATTGTTTTGTTGAGAATTATAGGTGCATGAAGTTTGATGCAATATTCCTTTATGGCTGAAAAAATCAAACATATCAAATTCCAGACTATTATCTGATCTTATACACTTCACATGAACTCCAAATTGATTTTCAATCAAATTACAGAAGCTTATGATTAAATTCCTAACTTCGAATTTCTTCTTCATTAAGTGTACCCATACTGCCCTGCCATGATAATCAACTATGGTGAGAAATAATGGTGACCATGAATAGTAGCTACTTTGTAAGAGCTCCCTATGTCCATGTGCAACAGATCAAAACAATTAGCTTAGATAGAAGTACTAGTTTTGACAGCAATCACAAAACAAGTCTTTATTCATTTGAATAGTGGAATCCACCTGACAGTAAGTATTGTTACCGGTATGTATTATTAATCTAAGTATGGCCAATAGTACAATGAGTAGCACAATAGTGTGTTCAGTAGTGTTGTGTGTAAGAAACAAAGTGTCCCCCCTCCTCCTACAACAGGCTTCTACTTACACTCCAAGTGCAACGATTCTTCTTCTGCGAGTTGTAACGGTCTTCATGATGATAGTCTCGAATGCGAACCCGTTGTAGTGGAGTTGTTGGCAATGACTTCTCTCCTCAGCATAACGGGTAGCTGTTTAATTCCGTGTCCGCTTGTCTATTTGTGGTTCGGGTCGGTTCCAGTACGTTGCCCAATTATCCTGTCACTATCCCTCCTTACTCCCTAGTTTGCGAGCGTAGTCGAGTCAACTAGGGAGTAGTAATAGTGCAAAATGAGATAAATTAGATTTTTTTTTGAAAAGGCTAACGTGGCGATTGAGGCAGGGCCTTGGAAAAAAGTGGCCGAGGTAAGGCCTCGGCCAAGAGTAGTCGAGGCATGGCCTCGACCTAGTTCCAAATTTTTTTTTTGCATTTTGTGCGCGAGCTCACTTCGAACGGTCGTGAGCCCGGTCGAAGGTCCGCTCTCCCATCAGGTAGCTAGCGAGATCGGACCCCGTGCTGGCCCTAAGGGACTAGAGTGTGGTGTTTTCGAAACCAAGCCTTCCGCTTGACCCAGAAAGGCACCCTCCTGTCAGGTAGCTAGCGCGATCGAATCTCGTGTCGGCTCTAAGAGAATAGAGTGCGATGTTTTCGTAACAAAGCCTTAAGCTTTACCCAGAAAACACCCTCCCGTCAGGTAGCTAGCGAGATCGGATCTCGTGCCGGCCCTTAGGGCGGACATGACCACTAGGTACACTAAAAATTGTGGACGCCACTTGTAGAGGCAGACGCCGTGGATGAGGAGGTGACGCCGTGGATGAGGAGACGAACACCACTTGAGGAAGCGACACCATTGAGGAGGCGACACCACTTGATGAGGAGGCGCCGCTGGAGGAGATGGACGCCACTTGATGAGGAGACGCCGCGTGAGGAGGTAGACACGGTTGAGGAGGTGACACCACTTGAGGAGGCGACGCCACTTGAGGAGACGACGCAGCTTGAGGAGGCGACGCCATTTGAAGAGGAGGCGCCGCTGGAGGAGGCGACGCCGCTTGATGAGGAGGATGCCACTTGAGGAGGCGACGCCGTGGATGAGGAGGCGGACACCACTTGAGGAGGTGACGCCACTTGATGAGGAGGCACCGTTGGAAGAGGCAGGTGCCCTGGATGAGGAGGTAGATGCCACTTGATGAGGACGACGTCGCTTGAGGAGGCGACGCCACTTGAGGAGGCGACGCCATTTGATGAGGAGGCGCCGCTGGAAAAGGAGGAGGTGAACGCCGCTTGATGAGGCGACGCCGTGGATGAGGAGGAAGAGCGACGCCATGCATGAGGAGGCAACGTCGTGGATGAGGAGGCACCGCTGGAGAAGGAGGAGGCGACGCCGTGGATGAAGAGGCAACACCATGGATGAGGAGGCGTCGTTGGAGGAAGAGGAGGCAACGCTGTGGATGAGGAGGGGACGCCGCTTGAGGAGGCGGATGCCCTGCCATGGAAGGCACCGGGCGGCCTTCTTTTGTAATATGTAGAGCTTTGCCTAAGATTTTGCCTCAACTCTCAACAAGAGCACCAATGACAGTAAGTATTGTTACCGGTATCTATTATTAATCTAAGTATAACCAATAGTACAATGAGTAGCACAATAGTGTGTTCAGTACTGTTGTAGGTAAGAAACAAAGTGTCCCCCCTACTTCTACTCCAGGTGCAACGATTCTCTTCTGCGAGTTGTAACGGTCTTCATGATGACAATCTTGAATGCGAAGTGGAGCCGTTGGCAATGACTTCTCTCCTCAGCATAACGGGTGGCTGTTTAATTCTGCATCCTCTTGTCTGCCTGTGGTTCGGGTCGGGTCCAGTATCTTGCCCAATTATCCTGTCACCACCTTATGTAAACATTGAACTTTGGAGTATGAGGCATGTCACAAGCTACTTTTATTTATCTTTGCAATAATGCATACATACAGAGAGAAATAACAGGAAAAACTAAATGATATAAGCCATTTTGAAGATTAGCCACTTCAATCATCTTGCCATGGTAGCATCTTGTACAATACACTTATTAGTATGCATTCTCATAGTGCAATTGGAGTCTTTAATAAAGGCTCCTACTGGTATCAGATTATAATGAAATATAGGTATATAAAGTGCATTGTGTAGAACAAACTCATCAAACAAATGTACAGATCCAATGCATGTGATGACAGCTTGTTGTCCATTAGGTAAACTGACATGCGTATTGTGAACCTCCTCATAGTTTTTCAATAGACTTAAATGACAAACAATGTGGTGAGTAACACCACTGTCTATTATCCAATCATTTTCACTGCAGCTCACAGATTTTAGTGAAGGTTTTTTACCTTTCATTTGTGCCCATGACATGATGATGTCTGCAAACAAGGTATTTGCTTGTGCATCATAAGTTGGTTGATCAAGAGGTGTGTTCACAGAGCCCTTCCCTACACATGATTTATGTACCTGCATAAATTCTAAAAACTTCTTGAAATCTTCTTGAGTGAAGGATATACCCCCCCCAAACCTTGTTGTTGTGTTGTCACTGGACCCTGAGTGTAATTCACTGAGCCTTGGTTTCTTGGCCTAGGCTTCTAACCGGGAGGATATCCATGCTTTTTATAGCATTTATCTTCTGTATGCCCTATGAAACCACAAAATGTACACACATGTTTCTTGTTCCCTGCAAATTTCTAGTAGCTATGTTGAGAATTTCCATATGTTCTTGCCATTAGCACTCTTCCTGTGGCATTATTTTCACTGGGTTGATATAATTGGCTTCCAAATCTAGTAGTTAAAATTTGAAATTTCCTCTCATGTTGTGATATCATGGATTAAGCATCCCTTACATCAGGCAAGGGCCTCATAACCATAATTTGATTCCTTGCACCTGTGTAACTATCATTTAAGCCAATCGGGAATATGGACAACATATCCCTCTCAATTTGCTCATTTATTTCGTCAATCTTATTTCCGCACTCACACTTCGAATTACACTCACAAGCTATAGATGGTCTGAGAATTAGAAGCTCATCCCATAACAACTTCTGTTGAGTAAAGTATTCATTCAAGGATTTATCACCCTACTTCGTTTGATATATTTCACATTTGATTTTTGCGATTCTGAAGAGATCTTGTTGACTGAACCTTCACTTTAGATCGTTCCATATTCCATAGGAAATGTCTATCTAGAGAACACTCCGGTCTATTGACGGTGACAATGAACGGATTATCTAAGACACCACCATCCTAGACAAGGTATTTCTTATCTTCTTTGGATGGTCTAGAAACGGAACAATTAACAAATGCAAGCTTATTTTTGTAGGACAACGCCATAGACATAGTGTTTGTCCCGATAAGATAAAGGAGTGAATCTAGAGGGGGGTTGAATAGACTGACTAAGGTTTTGAAAAATTTTCGTCACAAACCAATACCCGTTCTTAGAGAAGAGAGTAAGGATTCGGTCAGAGTTTTGTTAGCAGTGGAAATGTTTGATAGATTTTATTTTAACTTTGCATGTTTGATCTTTGATAAAAATTATGGCATCGTCGAGATATATGATGCAACAAATATATGAAAAACAAGTATGTAAAGAGTGAGAGAGAGAGGATTTTTATAGTGGTTCGGCTATTATCAAAGCCTAGTCCGCTCTTTTTCACAACACGAGAAAGATTGCACTAATCTCCTTTTCAGTACAATAACGCCACTAAGTTTGCCGCCTTCATCACAAAGCCAAACAACAAACTTTCACCACAGAGTTTTCAACTTCACCAAGTTTACTTCGTCTCTTCCTACTTCTTCAGGTAGAGAATGTTGTTTGAAAAAATGAGTTCTTCTTTCCTCCGACTGACATCTTGACTAGGATGTGTCTTGATTCGAACGCTGTAGCAGCTCAAGATTTCTTTTAAATTCTAGATTTGAACTTCAAAGCTTTTCTCTCTTTTTACTCATTGATCACTTGTAACTTACAATCTCAAGCTTTTTAAAAACTTATGAATTCTTAGAATGACCAGCATCTCCTTTTAAAAGTGAAGGGGGGTATTTATAGGTGAGGAAATTTGTCTCGTTAGAGGAAAGACAAAATTTCAAACCACCTTTGACCAGCATGTATTAACCGCTGGTAATTGAGCCCATGTGGGTGTCTGTACTTTCCAGTCGTTTTAACCTTAATATGTGCGGATATTTTGTCCTAATGTTCTGTACAAAAGGACATGACATTTAATGAATGTTGACGTATGGATTTGTTCTTAGGTCTCTGTTTGTCCAAGACAAATCATCCCACACTTTAAGGCTTCGGATTGTAGATCGCTCAGAGAATGTTTATGGCTTGTCCAATCGAATCGTGTAACGACTCGTGCCTTGGGTGCTCAATTACAAATGATTGACTTTATCATTCGCCTCATAACTCCTCGAATGATCATTCTTTATCATTCGACCTTGATAAACATCAAGAGGTAGACCCTTCCATGATTCAGCCTTTAATAACCTCTTGGTCTTTGTCTTCTGAACTTCAAGTCTTTGGTCTTCAGTCTTCATGATTCATCATAGTTTGTAATCAATTGAGAGCTATCAACTCGGGTAAGATAGCGAATGACGAGTTGATGCCTGAGATTACATGATGATGATTCTACTAGACTATGATTCTACCATCGATTCATTCTACATAAGGACTAGTCCTTACAGATGAATTTGGGGGTCTAAACTCATAACTTTGGTATCATCAAAATCTAAGTACAAAGGGTTCCTGACAATTTTCCCCTTTTGATGATGCCAAAACCTATACTCTAACCATAAGGCTAATTTTATCCATAAGAGGATTTTCATTACAATAGCCGAATATAGAAGAAACAAATATAATGATTATTTCTTTTTAAGATTTTGTTTCTCCTTTTCGATCAAATCTCTCATGTCGAGCTTATCGTTGATGATCCTTTCGGATTTGCGAATGCCTTTGTCTTTGATCAGCTTGGCATATTTTTTCAGAAATTTTGAAGTTGAAGTAGTTCTTGAAGGCTTAAAGAATGTTATACCTAGCTACTACTCCTCGGTTCCACTAATAGATGCGTTTTGATGTGTTCATCCATTCTACTATTTTGTACAATAATTCACCCCTTATTTTAGTTGTATTTCCCTTATCCTAGTGAAATTGGAAATTGTTTGTGTGTTATATTGTCCAAGTGTTGAATTATCTACAAGGAACAACAAAGGAAGAATTTTGGAACATTCTGGACAAGTTCTGAAAGAAAAGGAAATTACAAGGAAGGAAGAAAACAAGAATACAAATTGGAAAAGAATTGGAAGTTGCCTAATGGGCCAAGGCCCATCTATCTCCTATATATTCTACCTATTCTCTACAATTGAAGGAGTTCCCTTACAGAGTTCTGAACCTTAGTTAGTTAGATTATTTTCCTCTTCTCTTTATATTTCCCTAGCATAGTTTAGATTAGTTTCACATTAGATTATTTAATTTCAAGCTTGGAATCTCGGATTGAAGTTGGATTTGTTCTTTATCAATTAAGTTCTCTTATTCTTTTATTTACATTCTTCTCAGATTTCTTGCAATGTTTATAGTTATTTATTATTGCTTTGTTTTGTTTACTTCAATCATGCGTGAGTAATTCGCTTATGGGTTTGGATTAGGGTGTTAATCTTGATGTTCAATTTATGATTATTGTATAAAGGGATTGAATCTTTTACCTAGGGTTTATGTTGATTTGGGGGTTTCTTTCTACTTGTTATTGATTGATGGCCACAATTAATTGATACATCACGACAGTGGGGCAATTGTAGCCTAATTCCGTTTATTGATTACGAAAGTAGCTAAATTGAATTCTTATGTGCATTGCCTATAAATCCCTAGGTTAACTATTCTTTCCTAAATTCTAAGATTGTTAGAACTTCAAGATTACAATTCCCCTAATTTGACCCATTCTCTTATCATATAGTTAATTCCTTAGTTAACTTATTTATTTTATTTTCCATCATTCAGTTATTAGTTGCTTGGATTCTAGTTGATTCACATACTCTAGTGCCTAGTATTCTTAATTCACACAATTACGTGTCATAGCCCCAATCCTCAGCGGAATGACATTTACACCCTCGTTTTACACTCCCATCTATACAACATCAATTTCCATTGTGACCATCTTTTCTTTCATCTTTCTGAAGCGCTAAAGTTCTTCGTATTTCTTCAACCTCTCTTCATCTTGTTTCCTTTTTTTCTCGTTTTCCTCTCGAATGACCTTGTTCTTTGCCCATTGAAAATCCTTGCCCGGTTGTCCTGATTCATCAAGGTTGAAGGAATGGTGTTACCACCGAATCGTTCTCCACTCCCCTCAACATAAGGCACATAAGGAACTAGTTGACCATTAGCAGTTTTGGTCATCATTTGCTTCGGGCCCGATTTCTTGGCGGATTTTCCATGCTTATCTCCACGAGAGGTCGAGGGTGGTTGATTTCCTTGAGAAGATGGAGTTGGTGGAGGTAGAGTCGGTAGATCAGATTGGAGTCTGCTTGTATTGCCTCAATCTCCTCTGCCTTGATCTCTACTTCGGTCTCTTATTCTTCTATCTTCTTCCCCTTTTTTGGCATCATCCAGAGTTGAAGCAACGGTTTTGGATAGACGGAAAACCATGTCTTTGACCTCGGTGATCTCCCAGAGAGCATGCAATTGATTATCTCCAGCAGTAGTGACATTCTCGTTCACTAAATCCAATTTCAAGCAGGATAGATCAACCATTTACTTGAGCCTAAAGTAGTTGTGCTTCATAGAATGTTCCTCTTTTTGTATCTTCTCTTGGCCCAAATGGAGGTTTGTCATTCCTTCCATTAGATAGTCCATCATCGTCTCAGTGTTTGTGAGTGCTTTGAGCACTACTTCTTCAAATTTAGCACTATGAGACGTTGAAGATGGCTGAGTGTCAACGAAGGGTTTGGCTGAACTTGAGCCTTTGGTAACACAAGCCTTTGTTTCATCAACTACCTTCTTTGTGCGATGGATTGACTTCCTGATTGTTTTGAAATGGCTCTGACTATCCTTGGCCATGATTTGAAGAGCTTATAGGATCGGTGCGATATTAATCATCGGCCTTGGATTGGAAGGAGGCATCCGTGTTTGATCAGTAGTAGATGGCTCGAAGTCACCGTGGCTCGCACAAAGAGGAGCATCCCTATTTTCACCTATGGTGACATCTACTACATTCACTCTAGACCTAATCTCATCAGTTTCTACCTTATCCACAGTATTAGAAATCACCGCATTTAGGTAGAACTGAGTAGCATCAAACAAATGATGATACTTGTGACCAAATGTCACGAAGTTGTACAATCCTTCATCCTTGAGGCATTGTATAACTGTCTTTCCAAAATCGTTGTCCAAAACATATTTAATAAAGCCATGAGCGTAAAAAAATCGAACCTATTTTGATTTTCTTCTCGGAGAATTTGATGACCGCTTCATCTTCGCATGACTTTTCAACTGTGAGAAGGATGCTGACGAGCATTTCTTGTGAACGCTAAGATTGTTCAGGGCCATTTCCAGAAGAGCTTGAAGAAGAGGGTGTTGCCATTGATGGATTTTTATGAAGCTTAAGGAAGGGGAAATGGGTAGGTTAGAGAGAATTTGAGAGGTATGAGAGGATTGCTTTGATAGTGTGAGGGTGGAGAATGAAAATTTTGTTTTTATATATTAAAAGTGGGTCGGGTAAAGTGAAAGAAATTGGGTTAAATTTAATTGTGTGAGGACAAAAACCATAATTTCCCTTAGAGGTTTTCTTATCCTTAATTGAGAACAAGGGTATATTTGTGCTAATAAATGTGATGGTATGATATAGAGAGAGAACGATATACCCCAAGAGGTGAAAGGATAATAAATGAGGAGAGATAAATGCACCCAAGTACTGATTATGCATTTAATGCTTGTCCCTTCATCTTTGACAGTTGACGTTCCATAGGGTAGTGGAGCGTCTTTCTTGCATCACGTACTCATCTCATCGTTCCCTTAAATTACACGTGTCCACCATGATAAAAAACATCATACATGTTGATGAGATCGGACGACGGTTGAGTGATATAACTGTCTTATGGTCCGTCCTTTCCTGATCCTTTTAAGATTTCGTCCTTTATTCGCCTTCTCAACATTTCATCCTCTTCAATAGTTCAGCTCCATTACCTCTTCCTTGTTTCCTAGATATAGTCTTATCGATTGAGTGTTTATCACTTTAGCTTTTATGACTTATCTTTGAATATGAACACTTTAGTCTTAAGATTACTTATGATTCTGTTATAGCCAAGAATCATTAACCATTCAGCTTGTGTCTTGTCTCCTCAAGAGTTCACCCAATATCATCAACTCGTCTTCTCGACTCGGTGTTTTTGAAGGATTTCCTTATCCTCCCGAACTATAAATTAACTAAGTTTTTATAGTGCCATTTTTAATGAGTCGCCATAAGTATTTAGAGAGACACAAGACAAGAACCATTGAAATTTCATTCATTAAAAGAGCAGGTAGAGGACTACATCAACATCAATAAGAGATTTTTCATTTCTTGCCCTTGCCCTTGCCTTTGGTCTTGATCTTCTTAGTGTTGGCCATTGATTGAAGGCTCGGTCCAACACTTTCAGTGGTCCCTGGGGGGGGGGAAACATCAATTGCACTAAGTCCTCATGCAAACGATACCACTCTCGAGTGTCGCTGTCAGTTGCGCGACTTGAGGGAGCACGAGGACAATATCCAGGCCCTTCCAATTGGTATAGTGGCTCGTTTTCATTTATAGAAGAGAGATCTAACTCCTCTTCTTCTCTAGCAGGGTAATTCATCATATACTGGAAGTAGTCCTCATCGAAATTTGCCCTGTTTGGAGCTCTAGGGTCGTAGCCAGGACCCGCCGGTTGATATACTAGTGCGTTCTCACCAACTTGCAGAGATGGATGTGATAAACCCTCCACACCTTCAACATGATCCGCAAAATATCTACAGAACTCTTTGGTGCCTTCTAGACTGCTTACAATCAGTTCTGGTGAAGCAGGTACAAGTGGTGGCATATGCTGTTATGGTGGAGGATATGGAGTTTTCTCACTGTCCTCTTCATCCTCCGAGAGAATATTCACAGGATAGGCCGAGGTATCTCTAAGATAAGGGTCGCTTTAGGTTTCATGAAGAATTCGCCTCATCTACTTCGCTTCGATCTCTTGAAGTCGCCTTGAGAACCTCCTCCTAAATTGTTCCGCCGTCTCATTGCCTTTGCATCGGTTATCCATTCCTACACACACAAAAAGAAAAAGAAGCTAGATAATAAAGGGTTAGACTTGTGTTTCTTCTCTTCCTCGAATTTCCCTATTTATAGGTTGAATTTATGGATCACGGGAAATGAAAAATGTCTCTTTCAATGACCATTCAATGCATTGATGCACTAATGAGTCCAAAAACATCTTGAAATTATCAACTCCTTTAATGCTCACATGACTTTGGTTCACTTCTTTACTAACATCCGTTTTTTAAGAGATAAGAATAACACTCTCACATGGATGATGAGAGTGGGTTCGAGCCTCAGTGGAGGCAACTGTTGACTCGTTGTGCTTTAGTAAGTTGAGAAAGTAGCTATGAACAGATACTACATTGTAACAGAGTCAGTAGTACTCAAAAAGAATAACTCTTCGTTTATCTCTATCATTCTCAACTCGTGTCGAAGTGTAGAAAATCTCCCTTCACTAGGAGGCTTCGTAAGGATATCTGCGAGCTGATCATCCGTGTTGACATATTCCAACAAGATATCCTTCTTCTCAACATGGTCTCGGATGAAATGATATTTAATGTCGATATGTTTTGTTGTTCAGTGAAGCATAGGATTAGTGAATGACGAGTTGATACCTATATTACATGATGATGATTCTGTTGAACTGTGATTCTACCATCGATTCGTTCTACATAAAGACTTGTCTTGACAGATGAATTTGAAGGTCTAAACTCCTAACTTTGGTATCATCAAAATCTAATTAAGTACAAAGGGTTCCTAACACATAGCTCTTGCCAAAGGATGATAGTTTGTGCAATCCATTGGAGAGGAGACAAGCTCTAATGCTGGATTTTCATTAATATGCAAGAAGTAGGGATTTGAATGAGTTTGCGGATCGTAGATTAACTTTGTTACATTCGGTTGAGTCGCTGCCGTAAAAGGAGTAGTCATCGGCAAAATTCCTGTAGCATTGTCAATCGGAGCCGATCATGTACCAATCGGAGGCCAAGCTGCCGTGAGATCAATCCTCAAAAGCTTCTCTCTAGCTACTCTAATACCATGTTGTGGAGATTAAAGAATGAAGGTATTGAGTTATGGAAAGTAACAAAAGAATATTATTCAACTACTAACAAAGTTCTGTACAATATGAGCTTATATACAAAGGTGAAGAATAAAGGAAAATGGAGGGAAAGTAAAACGGAAATTGGTTAAGGAAGAACTTCAAAGATGCTGCCAAGTGTCACTGATATATATCTCCTGAAAGAGCTCAAAGGAGATGTGTCTTCTACTTACCATCTGTTGGAAATTATGGAGTGTCAGGAAAGCTCTAGTCTGGAATAACACCCTTTCCTTATCTGGAAGCATAGTGTAAAGCTAATTGACCAGGAAGGAGTTAACAAGAGTCTAGTTGCTCAATTGAGTCAGACACAAAGGCAGTGATTGAAGCTATTAGGTCTAATCATTTCGGTTTCTCTTCCTTTGATATGATTATTGAGGATATTAGAGACTTAGCTAAAAGTTTAGTTTTGTGTTTGCTAAATGGTCTGTTAATAGAGCTGCTCACTTGCTAGTTAGGGAAGCTTTAGATATTGCTGATTGTAATGAATGGTGGAACACTCCTCTTTTATTCCTTATAAATGTTCTTGTTTTGGATTTGAATGAATGAATTGAATTTCTGCTATTTGATTTCAAAAATTGCTCTCTATTTTTCTAAAATTTGGAATTTTCATTTAACTAATTTTTAAAATTTAGAATGATGAACAGTAGAATACTACAGTATATTTTAATCCCAGTCATGAAGTAAATCATAAGGCTGACAGTATTACGTGGCATCTTGTCTGGTTTGATCTGCTTTCGCCGTATCGCACATGCCCTTGCCGGCATGACGGAAAAGATATAAAGCTACTAGTAAGCTTCCACCGCCCTGTTTGGTAAATAATCAGTTTATAGCTTATTTAATCACTATTAATTGTTTGGTTAATAAGTTTTTTGTAACTCCAAAATAGAGTAAATACCAGTGGAGGTCTCTCGACTTTAATGGCACCGCCACTTTTAGTCCTCAACTTTTAAATCAACCACTTTTAGTCCTCTTAATTTTTGTTTCTAGCCACTTATGGTCCTTCCTTTACAATTGGACATCTAATGTCATTTTCTCAAGGGCAATTCAGTCATTTCATAATTAATGTATTAAGTATTATGTTTCTTCATCAAAATAATTGAAGAAATCCTATTCTCCACTCTCCTTTGTTAACACTAAATTTTGGACCAAATGACTGAATTGCCCTTGAGAAAATGACATTAGATGTCCAATTGTAAAGGAATGACCATAGGTGGCTAGAAACAAAAATTAAGAGGACTAAAAGTGGTTGATTTAAAAGTTGAGGACTAAAAGTGGCAGTGCCATCAAAGTCGAAGGACTAAAAGTGGTTAATTTAAAAGTTGAGGACTAAAAGTGGCGGTGCCATCAAAGTCGGAGGATCTCCACTGGTATTTACTCCTCCAAAATACTAAAATTCAAAAGGCTACTCAAAACAACATTTTGAATTAGTTTTTGAGAAAAGAAATTATACCAAATAATTATTAGCTAACAACTAATCTATCAAACAACTTTCAACAATCAACTAATGTTATCAACTAATCATACCTTCTAACCCAACTATTTACCAAACAGGGCCAAAATCAATATAACTTTCATCGTGTCTTTTTAATGTTTTAGTTAAAATACTCTAACATCGTTTTCTGGGTGCTGTTGCTGCACCAATTTTGAGTCTCTTTTGGGGGGAATTTTAATGGTTGGTAAAGGAGTGCCGTAGTAGGCTAGTAGCACTAACTAACAAGAGAAAGAAGAAAAAACAGCGGAGGATTCCGGAGTCCTTCAATTCGTCCTCGAGTTGGGTGATTTGAGTTATCTGATCTTCTATGCATAATCAAAGCTTCAAGTGGCCCTCAGTGATGAATGATCACGTATTTTCCTCTCATTCTTAGTGATGAGTTTCTTCCTCTCATTCTTTGTGATGAGCCCTTCCTCTCATTCATAGTGATGAGCTCTTCCCTCCATCTTTAATGCTCTCCATCGCATTCATTGTAATGTGCCTACCCTCCACCTGCCCCACTTATGAGCTCACTGTACAAACTCTCCCTTAACCTCAGCTCATTCAGATCTCACCAACCTCGTACCACAGTAGCATTTTACCTCCTCCTATCAAACTATCTCTTCCACCTTACACATCCCCGCATCAGTTTCACCCCTCCAGTGGTATCTCTCTATGGCTTCCAGTAGCAAACAACCCATGGATCTAGCTGAAGAATATTCGGCGATGTCTTTAAGGGATGAAGAGGAGTTTGAATTCCCCATTGAAGATGGCGACGCAACTGACTCCCAAGTCGAAACTCCCTTCATTCTTTCTGGAAAACTTCTCTCAGAAAAATCAACCCGCTTCAACTATTTGCATGATACCATGGCCACTACCTGGACACCCAAAAAAGGAATGATGGCAAGAGAAGTATCACCCAACATGTTCCTATTCTATTTTTTCCACGAACTTGATATCAAGAGGGTCCTTGACGAAGGTCCTTGGTCTTACGATCAAAATCTCCTCCTCCTTAAGCAAATTGGCCCTAACACACCTCCCCAGGATGTTCAGCTCACCACGGCCGAGTTCTGGATTGAAGCTTACAATATACCAACAAGCATGCAAACTAGGAAAACCGCCGAAATGATTGGAGCTTTTTTTGGTTCCTTTATTAAAGCTGATGTTGACAACCTTGATGGTCTTTGGAAGACCTTCATGCGTTTTAGAGTCCAGATTGACATTTCCAAACCTCTCAAAAGGAAATTGAGGGTCAAACCTCCCAGGGGTGATGCTTTTTATATTGAGTTTAAATATGAGAGATTACCAACCTTCTGTTTTCTTTACGGACTGATCGGTCACAACGAGAGATCATGCGACATACTCTTTGAAGGTTCCATGGAAAATCTCGTAAGGAATTTTGGCCCGGAGCTCAGAGCCACCGGAAGGAGAAACCAGCCCAACGCCGGTCAACGTTGGAAGCTCACTGAACCACCCCGGCGAAAGACCGTTGAGGAATCTGATAAGCCCCCTTTCGAGCCTGGGAACAAGGAGCCAGACATAGACATTCCCTTTGAGGAAAACATCAATCAGAAGGAGCAGAACCTCTCACAGGACTCAGCCATGCAGTCTGGAGCCACGCAATTCATTAATGAAAGGCTGACAGCTTTTGAGGGTAATTTAATGCAACAAAACAGAGGCGTCGCCGGTTTGTCTGTAGCGGATTGCAATAATGGGCTTGTCCTTTGGCCCATGACCGATACCACCCATGGCGCATTTGGGCTCAAGAGAAAGAAACCTGACTTTGGGCCTTCACATTCTGCTGACCACAGTTCAATGGCTGAGGATGTTCATGTTTTGGTTGGGCCAAAAACTTGCTAGAGGCTAGATCAATGAGTTTTATAGCTTGGAACTGTCGCGGGCTTGGCAATCCGGCGACAGTTCAATTCCTTGTGGATTTAATCCACCTAAAGAAGCCTATCCTTATTTTTCTTATGGAAACTCTCTTAACTTCTAACAAATTGCAGGCCCTAAAATCCAAAGTTGGTTTCTCGGGTTGCATTGGTGTGAATTGCGTTGGGCGAAGCGGTGGTCTCGCACTACTTTGGGTTGACCATGTCACTGTCTCAATCCAAAGCTACTCAAACAACCATATTGACGCTGCTATATCTCTGGAAAATCAACCTCATCAATGGAGATTTACTGGCTTTTACGGGCACCCCGAAAGACACAGACGGCGGGAGTCGTGGCAACTCCTCCGTACCCTCTCATCTCGCAGTCAACTCCCTTGGGTCCTAATGGGCGACTTCAACGACATTAGAAGTGCCGATGAGAAGAACGGCCGCAACCCCCACCCTCGTTGGCTTATGGATGGGTTCAACTCTGCCATTGACAGTTGTGGATTAAATGACTTTGAAGTGAAAGGCCACGAATTTACCTAGGTTAGAGGTAGAGGTACCCCTCACTGGGTGGAAGAACGACTTGACCGAGTTCTCGTCTCGCATAGTTGGTCGGATTTATTTGAAAGAGTTGAAGCTGAATCCTGCGTTACTTCGGTCAGTGACCATCTTCCAATCATAATGCGTCCCATTCCAACCTCCCGTCCTAAGCACAAGAGGAAATTCAGGTTCGAAAATCTTTGGATTAGAGAATCCAATTGCAGGTTGCTGGTGGCGGAAACCTGGAACGCGACAAGAGGGGCGCCTTTAGTCTCAAGACTAGGGACATGCAGTAAGGCCCTCTGGGACTGGGGCAGAAATCTCTCTAACGATATCCAGCCAAAGATTAATCATTGTCTCAGCCAAATGAATTCTCTTAGTAACAGAACAGACCCCAGGGGAATTGAGTCATTTTCAGAAGCCCAGAGAACATGCATCCGACTCCTACATCAACAAAGCACTTTCTGGAAGCAACGTGCCAAAGCCTTCTGGCACAAGAATGGAGATCTCAACACCTCTTTCTTTCACAAAACTGTCACCAAAAGGAAGAGAAATAACACCATTCATAAGCTCAAAAATTCAGCTGGCATGTGGATAGACAAGGGCCCTGCACTTAATGAGGTAATCCATGATTACTTTAATAATCTCTTTATTTCTGCTTCTGGAAACCTTGAGCCAGTCCTTAATTGCATCAAGCCAAAAATAAATGATTCCCACAACCAACTTCTCATGAGGCCGACCAATCGCGATGAAGTTAAGCGTGCCATTTTTTCAATGCATCCCGATAAATCCCCGGGGCCTGATGGCTTCAATCCGGGATTTTATCAAGCATTTTGGGATATTATTGGTGATGATATAACCTCTCTATGTAATGACTTTATGGTATCGGGGAAACTGCCACAAGGCCTGAACAACACTCATATTGTTCTCATTCCCAAGAAATCCCCTCCTGAAAGCATGGGTGACCTGCGCCCCATCGCACTTTGCAATGTGGCATATAAAATTGTGGCCAAAGTTATAGCGAACAGGCTGAAGGGGCTGCTAGACAATGTTATCTCGTATAATCAAAGTGTGTTTGTGCCCGGCAGAATGATCACGGATAATATCATGATTGCTTTTGAGACTCACCAATATTTGAAACGTAAGAGGCAGGGTAAGGAGGGCTACACATCT
>CM008344.1:20349306-20361012 GCA_002525835.2 Ipomoea batatas
CAAACAAACACTTTCAAGTGGTATTACTCAATTGTATTTACATTTTCATGTCATTTTTGTACTTACTTTTCAACGGTAATGTATAGACAATGTTTGATAAAACAAAATCAAATTTACAAATACTTACCTTACATGATGTTCTCAGGATTGATAATAACTTCAATGTTGTTTTGGAAAGAAATACACAGTATTGGCCCTTTCTTGATTTTCAACTCCATGTAGAAAGTATCAATCAAAAAGGGATTTAGAACTAAGGTTAGTGAATCAAATTGACAGACTGAACTGTAACAAGCATCACAGTGTAATATTAAAATTAGACTGAGTTAAAATACTAACAGTCTCACATTTAAATATGACTCATAGAAATACATTTTATCTTACAGTAAATATTATTAAATATGGTCATTGATGGAAATATTATTCAATAAATATGGATTTCAAGTTTGCAACACAGTAGACTTATTAACTTCAATTTTTTAATTGACTATATAGTAAGTAAGGTTTTATAACTACTTAGGTTCAATTTGTAGGGGTATTTCAGTATCATTCACGAATCTGGGACATTGTAAAAGTTAAGAACTGAATGTCAATGTTCAATAATTTGTCAAAGTATTTGTCAAAGTATCATTCACGAATCTGGGTATTTCAGAGATATTAGCCTGTAATTCAAACTAAACTTAAGTCGAAATAAAAAATCGAGAGTACATATTCAAACTTTCAGCTTTTCTAACATAGCAATCATTTTCTAAACCCTAGGCCAAATAATGTAAAGTCATTAAAGTAACATAGCAATCAACCAATGTATAAATTATATTGTCAAACAAGTTAAATCTATCTAATTTTGCAGTGTATTTCAAGGGTTTATACCGGAACACAACCAAACCAATCATTAATTCATTTGTGCAAACAAGATAAATCTTGCAAATGAACTTTATTAAAAAGAAAGGATACAACCCAATTTCTTAGCATTAGTTTCACACAAAGAGCAGCCTTACCTTAATAAATGCATCCTGCGCTGAATAAATTTATGTTATTTGGTCCCATACGCCAATCTGCCACAGCATTTCGTAGGGAAATGTAGAATAAAAACAGAATGATGAATTTGACTTAAGTAAAAGAATGGGAAGTTACTTATTTAACAAATGCATTAGAGAAACATATTTCAGTAAAAAAAAATATAGAATGAAAGAAATGTTATATTCACTGTCCAGGAACTATACTTAGTTACATAAGTATCTACCAAAGATTCTTCATAGGAAATTGAACTGTAGCTATAATTCCACCTTTTAGTCTTCTAACAACAACATCATTGCCTGCACAAATTAGTTTTAAAGATGTTAAGTAAATTCCGATCAACCCAAACAAATACCCAAATCAAGGTGAGTAGCTACAACCTGTTAGAGCTCCATACATACTAAACAGTCCTGAAGATATTATTATACCTCCAGAATTGAAAATACACACACAACATACCATACTAGAGCTATTCAAGAAGATGAAGAAACTCAGCAATTCAACAATCATTGGCAAGAAGAGGAAGCAAATAGCTGAAAACAAAGGTAAGTTTCAAACTATTACTTCATAGTATATTTGTGTAGCTACTTGATTTGGATAAATTTTGTGTATTTAAAGTGATAATTACAAGATAGATAAATTATTAGTTTATAAATTCTAATAGATGTTGTACAAATCCAGAGGTATAGATCCACAACAAAAACAAATACTTAGCTAGGTTTATTTAGTTGAAATCAGGAATGCAATTGCGAGAAATGCTATTCAATCGTTTAGTAATGCGCCAAAACAGCTCCGATTAGAACCACTATTTGCAAAAATGGTACTCTTGGTGTACAACCTAGGTACGAATTAGGACGAAAGAGTAAAAAACGAAGGTTTAGTTATTTCTTTTCAATCACCGTACGAATTAGGAACGTCTATGATAAGCGTAACTTCAACTACATGCTTAACAAAAGTTTAGTATTAGATCTACAACAAAATCAAAGACTTAGCTCGGTTTCTTTAGTTGAAATCTGCAGTGCGATCGCCAGAAATGGTGTTCAATCGCTGCCAAATTGGCCAAAATAGGTTTGATTACAACCAATACTGAGTCGAAATGGTGGTATAGTGTTCACCCTCGGTCGGAATTAAGAAGAGAGAGGAAAGAACGATGAATATTGATAGCTAAGGACCGTGGTTTCCCTTTTGCTCAACGACAGAAATGAATTGCCTAATTATCTAATTGCTTTGAGTGGGCTATTTGGGTATTGTGAATCTGGTGATGGGCTAATTTTGTTTCAAAATTTGGTGGGCTAAATATAATAGAATTATAGGGCCTGATATAAAGTGCCAAAAATATCATATAAAGATTACATATAATTTTGTGTATTGGTTTGTATATACTTAGTATAAATGCGTATTTTACATATATTTGTTATAAGTAAAATTAAAATTAAAATTTAATTGCATGTAAGAATTATAGTTAGATTAATACTCAAATAAAAGTATTCTATAAGTATTAACATATTTTGATTACTTGCAGAGAACGAAAAACCATCATTTCCAGTTGATAGTAATATTCATAGTCCTAACTCTGGAAATGGATTGCAGCAATCAAATCACTACGTCTTTGGTGTTTTAGAAAATTCCATCAATTCACCATTGAGCATTATAACTCATAGTAAGTATTCATATAACTTACCTCATACACATCATAAGTTTTATTGATTTATTTGCATGGGTATTTGTTTGTTTCTATTAATAATTTCCATACAATTCATTTTTCTACACTTGAGAAAATTTCAGGTGGTAAATTAGTCAAATTGAGTATTACTTGCACCAAAAACGTGTGTCAAGGGGAAAGATCGAATGAAGGTATGGACCACATTAAATAACATTCTATTTACATTTTGGCGGTGTTTGACTTAAATTTTATATTAATGAATATAAAATAAAAACATTTCCTATGAACATTTGAGATTACACATCTTAATGGTTGTCACTTTGATCATAACTAATAGATGTCATTGCAAATTACAGAGATAGGTTCAGCAGAATTGACACAAGTTAGAGTTCCATTAAATGATTTCACTAACGGTTAGTTTTCCTACGCTATACAAATTTTGTTAATTTCAATGGCAGCAACGTGTATAACACTATGTGACCAAACATTAAGTAGGTGTCACTATAGGAAAGTTCTTTAAAAAAATCATTTCAAAGTGTCATTAGTGGGATGTAATGTATTGACTTCAATTTATAAGATTTCAAGCCAATGCTTTTTCAATTTCTTGGTTTATGATTAAATACTAATCTTAATTAAATGATATTTTTGTTAAACAGGTAAATATGATGGTCAATGTTCTTTGTGGACACCAACCCATACAAATAGTAATCACATAAGGTCAAATTTATCCTTTGATTATTGTCGTAATTTAGAAGATTAGTTTGCACAGGTTTTGCAAGAAACAACGCCAGTTACATGCGGATTTAATGGTACGCAAATGTTTTTACAAATTTGCATTTTTTTTGCAAATTGACATTTTGAATAAGTTATGTATTACATTAAATAGTATTTATTGTAACAGAAAGGAAATGTTAATTTTATTAAGTAGTTCATTTTATTAACTGTATACAATACCGTTAAATTTCATTTGAGTTAACAAAAACCTGCGTTGCAATTGCTTTTTTTCAGGTCCTTATTTGCCTAATTGTTCTTTAGAAACCAAT
Source organism: Ipomoea batatas (assembly GCA_002525835.2). Classification (NCBI taxonomy): domain Eukaryota; kingdom Viridiplantae; phylum Streptophyta; class Magnoliopsida; order Solanales; family Convolvulaceae; genus Ipomoea; species Ipomoea batatas. The sequence goes on from CM008344.1 coordinate 20,353,027, forward strand.
TGCAATATGCAAAGTAGTGAGATGAGGTCACATGAATCAGAACCAGTTGTTCGCAATTTAGAAGAATTGTTCCTTAATGTTCACACAATTAAGGACGCTTTCATACGCCAACATGCTGGCATGAAAATTTGTATTTTTCCTTAATTAGTTATGATAATGATTTTTGAACTCTTTATGCATTAGAAAGAATATATGTTTTGACATTTTGAATAAGTTATGTATTACATTAAATAGTATTTATTCTAACAGAAAGGAAATGTTAATTTTATTAAGTAGTTCATTTTATTAACTACTTACATTAACGTTATATTTCATTTAAGTTAAGAGAAAGCGTCGTTGGAAATGTTATTTTTTCAGGTTCTTATTTGACTAATTGTTCTATGGAAACCAATTGCATTATGGAAAGTAGTGAAAAAAAGACACATGAATCAGCACTAGTTGTTCGCAATTTAGAAGAATTGTTCCTTAATGTTGACAGAGTCAAGGACGCTAATGTAACCCAAGATGCTGGTATGAAAATTTGTTTTATTCTTTAATTAGTTATGATAATGATTTTTTAACTTTTATGTATTAGAAAAAATATATGGTTTATCATTTGCTTTCACGTTACAGTCATTTACCACGATATTGGTGACCCCAGTAATATATGTGAACACTGCAATGCAATCTACTAGTTTGAAGAGCGAGTCAATAAGTCTGTGCGCAACGGAAGACCAAAATATTCATCATGCTGTGGACATGGGAAAATAAAGCTGCCCAAAATGCGCCTACCTCCTAAAAGGATTTTTGACTTTTTTTTTTACTAAAGGACAAAAACAAAAAGAATTTCTACAACACATTAGGAGGTACAATAACATGTTTTCGTTTACTTCATTAGGAGCAAAGGTCGGCAAATCCATAAACATGGGTAATTCCCCACCCATTTTTAGGATCAATGGACAAAACTTTCATTTAATGGGAGGATTACTTCCGCAACAAGAAAATAAGCCAAAATTTGCTCAGCTATACATCCATGACACAGAAAATGAGGTCGAAAACCGCATCAAGGCATTTAGGTAATACTCTTGGTTTACTTTCTATTTACTATTATAATTCATCGTTAAATACACCATGTTGTAAAAACTTATATTCAATGCTTATGTATCAGCCTTTCACAAAATATGGATCAATTTCATGTCAAGATAGTGGAATATATTAAGCAAGATTTAGATGATCACAATGTCTTGGTGAAATAATTCTGGTTAGCAAAAAATCAGATTGAATCTAATCCACGATTAGAGTTTAAGATGAGGTTGATTGGTAAACGAAATGGTGATGCCAAGACATACAACTTACCAACTGTATGAGGTAGCTGCCTTGATCGTTGGTGACTTGGACCCCACAATGGGTCAACGAGATATTTTGGTTGAGAGTAATGCAGGTGGCCTAAAGAGGATAAATGATCTCAATCCAGCATAATTGCCTTTGCAGTATCCTATTCTCTTCCCGTACGGCGAAGACAGTTATAGAGAATATATTCAATTCAATGTCACCAGAAACCAACAAAGTGGTGGTAGAGTTCGTGTATCACAACGTGAGTTCTTCGCTTTTAGGATACATGAAAGGTTGAATGAAGTATCCACAATGCTATATCCTAGGAGACTTTTCCAGCAATTTCTGGTAGATGCATACACCATGGTTGAATCTAGCAGGCTTCTCTATATTAGAAACAATCAAAAGGCATTGAGATTTGAAGCGTATAAAAGACATTCAGATGCTTTGACCAGAGGAGAAGTTGATACCAGCAAACAAGGTAAACGAATAATCTTACCATCCAGCTTCACTTGCGGTGCTAGGTATATGATTCAGAATTATCAGGATGCAATGGCAATTTGTCGACACAAGGGATATCAAAACTTATTTATCACATTCACATGTAATCCAAAGTGGCCTGAGATTCAAAGATACATGCAAAAATGCAACTTGAAAGCCGAAGATAGGCCAGACATTATATGTAGGGTTTTCAAGATGAAGTTAGATTCTTTAGTGAAAGAAATATGGTCAGGGAATCTATTTGGTGTTGTCACGGCAGGTATCATACATTTTTTAATTATGTTAATTCATAAAATAGTAAATGTTTCAAATTTGCTTTTACTTTTTTAATGCATAATATAGTAAACTTACATCTAACTTCTACTTTTTTGCTTTTCGTGTAGTGGTATATACTATTGAATTTCATAAGCGTGGATTACCACATGCTCACATTCTAATATTCCTACAAAGATTGGTAATACCCTTTACATAAGAAACTATGGACAATTTCATTTCTGCAGCAATTCCTAACAAAGAATTAGACACTGATTACTACCAAGCTGTTTAAGAATTTATGATTCGCGGTCCATGTGGAATAGAAAAGCCCAAATCTCCGTGCATGGTGAACAACAGGTGTTCAAAACACTTCCCAAAGAAATTTGTTGATGTATCCACTTGGGATGATGAGGGGTATCCAATATACAAGCGTCGTGACAATGGTAAAACTGTGGAGAAGAATCGTGTGCAATTGGATAGCAGATATGTCGTACCACATAATAGATACTTGCTTCTCAAAATATAAGGCCCACATCAACGTAGAATGGTGTAACCAATCTAGGTCAATCAAGTATCTATTTAAGTATGTGAACAAAGGTAATGATAGGGTCACGGTGGAATTCTACAGAAGCACCACTAATGAGCGATCAAATGAGGTTGTAGATAAAATCAGCATGTATTATGATTGCAGGTATGTTTCTGCATGCGAGGCAGCTTGGAGACTTCTTAGCTTTGACGTCCAATTTAGGCACCCTCCAATGGAAAGATTAAGTTTTCATCTTCCAGATTGCCAATCAGTTGTGTTTGAGGATGATGACCGTATAGAAAATGTACTTAATCGACCGACAGTAAATCAAAGCATGTTCACTGCATGGTTTGATGCTAACAAGAAATATGATGCTAAGGCCTTGCCTTATATTGACATGCCAACCAAGTTTGTGTGGAAAAAAGATATTAGAGAGTGGCATCCAAGGGAGAGAGGGTTCGCCATTGGACGAATTTTTTACGTACCTCCTGGAAGTGGTGAAATATATTACTTGAGATGTCTCCTAAATGTAGTTCGAGGTCCTACAAATTTTGAAGACATCAAGTCATTTAAGGGTGTAATATATCCAACTTTTCGAGATGCCTGCTATGCCAGAGGGTTGTTAGATGATGATAAAGAGTACATTGATGCAATTAATGAAGCAAGTCTGGTCTACTGTTGCATCAATGAGGAAATTATTTGTCATATTACTTACCTCAAACTTGGTTAACCGCCCGGAAAATGTGTGGAATGAAGTGTGGCATCACCTATCAGAGGATGTACAATATAACAGACGCAGAGTGTTGCAAGAAAGAGGTATGTGAAAAGGTTATTTAATATACTCTTTATGTTGTAGAATTTTTTTAAATTATTTTTGTGACATTTTTTTTTACAAATTCAGAGTTGTGTATATCTGATGATGACAAGAAGAATTTGGCGCTGATTGAAATTGAGCGATTATTATAGTTGTACAACAAGACCTTGAGCGGTTATCCTCAAATGCCAATTCCAAACTATGATTTAGCATGGCGATGTGATAATCGGCTGTTGTTTGCTGAGCTCGATTATGATCGTGTTGCATTAAGAGATGAGAGTGAGTTGATGGAAAAGCAATTGACTGGTGAGCAAACTGTTGTATACGATACGATTCTACATGATATACAACAACAGAAGGGGGGCTTGTACTTCGTATATGGATACGGTGGTACAAGGAAAAAATTTGTTTGGAAGGCCTTATCAGCAAAAATACGGTTACAGGGTGATATTGTCATCAACGTTGCATCTAGCGGCATTGCATCTTTGCTTTTGCCAGGAGGTCGAACTGCACATTCAAGATTCGCAATACCAATTGGTGTTACTGAGGATTCCACATGCAACATCACTCAGGGTAGCCACCTTGTCGAATTAATTATCAAGTACAAACTTATAATATGGGATGAAGTACCAATGATGCACAAACACTGCTTCGAGGCACTTGATAGGACATTGCGTGATCTCTTGCGGTTCAGTGATCCTCATAGTAACAAAAAAATTTATGGTGGTAAGATTGTGGTTTTGGGTGGTGATTTCAGACAAATTTTTCCAGTCGTCCCTAAAGGTTCTAGACAAGATATTGTTTCAGCTTCAATCAACTCTTCGTATCTGTGGAAGTCGTGTCAAGTTCTTAGGTTAACAAACATTCTAAGATTGAACAATAGGGAACCAGGAATGGATATCACAGAAATGATAAGATCTTCCTTTATAATTACAACAATATTTTGATATTCAGCCACAACATTTTGTAGCTGGATCACCTGTATTAGAAAGTTACCCATTAAAACAATATATGTTATAAGAAGTAAATTTATGTAAAAGGGTAACTCTTACCAACACTTTCGATGAATTCTAGTGGGAGATCCTCAATATTTTGAACGGATGCAAGATCCATGTTCCGCTGAGGTTCACTATCCCTCAATGGTGATAGTTCATCCCAAAATGAATGATCATCAGCAAGATCATTCTGGTAAGAAGACGAGGAATGAGAAAGACTTGCCATTTTTGAGCAAGTAGATGTGTTAGAATATGATATATAATTATTGTGGCTCAAATTTAGTAATTGGAATGAGTCCACAACCTGCTATCATTGGCTTCCACGTGGCATGGCTGCAGCATATGGCATCACCATTTCTTCTTGCACGTTCGCCATAGAATGTGGATTGCCACATTTCAATCTTCCTTTGCACTGTATAAATAGGTGTAGATTTTGTTTTTCTAATGCACCATCCATATCAATATATTAATTCATTCCTTCTCCATTTTTCTTTCTTTCTCACGTAGTCAACATAGATATATATATATATATTATATTTTCCCAATTTAGCAATTCCCTTATTTGTCATTTTTGTTATATTTTCCCTATTATTTAACTTCTATAATTCTTAATTTTCGATCATTCGCTTCCGCATTATTCCGCTATATTCCTAACAAGTGGTATCAGAGCCAAGTTTAATTGAGAATTATTTTCAAAGATATCGATTGTTACCAAGTTCGATATCGAGAAGTTCGATGGGAAAATTAGCTTTTCTATCTGGAAGGTTCAGATGGACGTTGTTCTAACCCAGAACGATTTGAAAAAGCGCTAGCTGGGAAGAAGAAGAAACCGACTACAATGACAGATGAAGATTGGGAAGATTTAGATGACAAGGCACGTTCAACCATTCAATTGTGCCTATCTAAATCGATTCTACGTGAGGTGATAGGTGAGACGACTACGTTAGGTTTATGGGGCGAGCTTGATTCGCTCTACATGGACAAATCTCTGGCGAACAAGCTGCGCCTGAAGCAACGGCTGTACACAATCCGTATGACGGAAGGTACTTCAATTCAGTCTCATTTGGATGAATTCAATTTTATTTTACTGGACTTGAAAAATATTGATGTCATAATTGAAGATGAGGATCGTGCTATTTTATTGTTTGTTTCTCTCCCTATATCATACAAGCATTTCAAAGAAATTATGCTGTATGGTAATAGTCTTGATGTCCTAACTTTCGACAGTGTTAAGTCAAACCTATTGTCTAAAGAAAAATTTGACTTAGAAACTAAGTCTGAGGACAAAGGTGAAGGCTTGACTGTTAGGGGTTGTTCACTTGAAACAGGGAGTAGCAATAAAAATTCTAGACCCAATTCCAAAGGACATAAGTCCAACAAATCCTGTAAGTACTGCAAGAAGCATGGTCATGATGTGACTGAATGCTTCAAGTTGAAGAACAAGCAAGAGAGAGAGACGAAATCTGCTGAAGCTAGTGTTGTTGAAAGTGATTCAGAAGGCGATGTTATGTTATATGTTAGCTCCGGTGACAAACGGAGGACACTGAGTGGATTCTGGACTCTGGTTGTACATTCCACATGTGTCCTCACAAAGACTGGTTCGTCTCTCTGGAACCAGTTGATGGTGGAGTTGTCTTGTTGGGTAATGATACCCAATGCAAGGTTAGTGGAATTGGAAGTGTGCATATTAAAACTCATGATAACGTTATCAGGACTCTTACCAATGTTCGGTATATTCCTGATTTGAAACGCAATCTGATTTCATTGGGCACCTTGGAATCTCTGGGGTGCAAGTACACAGCTGAAGGTGGAGTTCTGAAAGTTATTAAAGGCTCTCTTGTTCTTATGAAAGCTTCTCGTTCTGGAAGCTTGTACGTGTTGCATGGCAGTACAGTGACAGGTTTAGTTGCGGTATCCTCATCGGTGTCTGATGCTAATCTCACTCAACTATGGCATATGCGTCTGGGGCATATGAGTGAGAAAGGCATGCATATCCTGAGCAAGAAAGGCCTTATCGGTTCAGGTATGGGTAAATTACAATTTTGTGAGCATTGTGTTTTTGGGAAACAAAAGAGGGTTAGTTTCTCTACTGCTACACACCGTACTAAAGATGTATTGGAATACATACATTCTGATTTATGAGGACCGACTAAAGTCCAGTCTATGGGAGGCTGTAGATATTTTATGTCTATTATTGATGACTTTTCTCGTAAAGTCTGGGTCTATTTCCTGAAACATAAAAATCAGGCATTTTCTATTTTCAAAAAGTGGAAAATTCTCGTTGAGACTCAAACAGGGAAAAAGGTCAAGAAGCTCAGGACAGACAATGGCTTGGAGTTCTGTGAGTCAGATTTCACTAAGTTCTGTGCAGCACAAGGAATTGCCAGGCAAAAGACCTTGCCTGGAAAACCCCAGCATATGAACAGGACTCTGTTAGAGAGAGCTCGTTGTATGCTCTCTAATGCTGGGTTATGGAAACGGCGTGACTTTTGGGCCGATGCCGTTTCTACTGCATCCTATTTGGTAAATAGGTCTCCACATTCATCCTCTCGATTTCAAAATTCCAGAAGAAGTTTGGTCAGGTAAGCCTATTGACTACTCTATGTTAAGAGTTTTTGGATGTCCTGCTTATGCTCATTCCAGTACGGGTAAATTAAACCCGAGAGCTGTTAAATGCATTTTCCTTGGTTATGCTTCTGAGTCAAAAGGATATCGTCTATGGTCTCCTAATTCTCACAAGATCATTCTGAGTCGAGATATCACTTTTGATGAAAATGCACTACTTTCTTCTGGAAAAGATCGTGTTATTCCCAGTACAGGTGATACACAGAGTACTGGAGAGAAGGTGGAGTTTGAGTTCAGGCCTATAAATAGTATTACTGCCACTGATGGTAATACTAAAGATGATGCATCTACTAGTACCGCACCTCTCGTCGAGCAACAGCGAGAGTATTCTATTGCCCAAGACCGGCCTAGGAAGGCAATTAAAAAACCTGCTAAGTATGCTACTAGTGATGATGAAACCCACTTGGTTGCTTATGCACTTTCAGTTGCACAAGAGTTTGATGGTGATCCATCCTGTTATTCTGAGGCTATTTCTTGTGTTGACTCGTCCAAGTGGTTGGTTGCTCACCAAGCCTCTACCTGTTGCTAAATTCAAACAATATTTGAGTTTAGTCGGTTGTTGTAGTTGTTTTGCAATAAATTTGATCCAAGGTAGAGATTGTTAGAATATGATATATAATTATTGTGGCTCAAATTTAGTAATTGGAATGAGTCCACAACCTGCTATCATTGGCTTCCACGTGGCATGGCTGCAGCATATGGCATCACCATTTCTTCTTGCACGTTCGTCATAGAATGTGGATTGCCACATTTCAATCTTCCCTTGCATTGTATAAATAGGTGTAGATTTTGTTTTTCTAATGCACCATCAATATCAATATATTAATTCATTCCTTCTCCATTTTTCTTTCTTTCTCACGTAGTCAACATAGATATATATATATATATATATTTTATCCTTTATATTCTCTTTATGAGATTAATATATATATATATATATATATATATATATATATATA
>CM008344.1:20369510-20380265 GCA_002525835.2 Ipomoea batatas
CTTGTGACACAGAATTACATTCGCTCAAGTTCTGATCTTAAGCCATCCAAAATAAAAGGAAAATGATAAGTAGCAATCCATTATACTAGCTGTGACCCTGTCCATCCAATTTTGGCAGATGTTTGGGAAATCACTTGGCCATCATAACCTTAACAAACTCCTCGTAGTTAATTTGACCATCGCCATCAACATCCGCCTCCCTAATCATCTCATCAACTTCTTCATCAGTAAGCTTCTCCCCGAGATTTGTCATCACATGGCGAAGCTCAGCTGCAGAGATGAATCCATTCTGATCCTTGTCAAAAACTCTGAACGCCTCCTTCAGCTCCTCCTCAGAATCAGTATCCTTCATCTTCCTGGCCATGAGATTTAGAAACTCCGGAAAATCAATTGTTCCGTTACCATCAGCATCAACTTCATTTATCATATCCTGGAGCTCAGCTTCAGTAGGATTCTGCCCCAATGACCTCATCACAGTCCCAAGCTCCTTTGTTGTGATGCAACCTGAACATAACTATCACTGTTAACTTACTAAGCAATTGCCAATACCTTCACAAATTTCACAAAGAAATTCTAGGCAATTCAGAACAGAACAAAATATGCATGTGATTGTCTGCCACTTGTACACTAGTAAAACATCCGATCAAAATTCATAGGTTCATGGAAAAAATTGATAAGGAATTGAATTTAAATTCTATGTAATAAAATTAATTTGGAATATTGGTTGGTGAAAAATAAGTTGTTAGAAATAATAAGTACAAAGATACTAAAGAATACAGATATGTAAGGGTAATATAAAAAGTTATGTATGTTATAACTTTTCTTGAGTGTGAAAATTTAAATACTAAAGAACAAAATAGAAAAAAATTCATTTTCTTCCAATTTGAGAAATTCATTTTCAAAGTTCTCTATTAATCAAACAAGGTAAAATATATTTTTCCAAAAATTTGAGAAAAAAATTATAATCAAACATGCCATTAGAGAATGTTTCAGCAATTAAAGTATTTCTCTGTTCAGATCAATCATAAACATCACATTATCTACAGTGCAAATTGCTACATGACCTATAAACATAACTCCAAAAGGACATTGAAGCGTAACGAGAAACATAGTACTGCCCTGTAGCTGGAAAATGTACAAATAACTGTATTTTCAAAGTTCTCTGATCAAGTAAATCAAACAACTATACAGATGCATGTAGTTTAATGCAAATTAAAGAACCATTGAACAAATGAGACCGCGATATGTGCTAGCAATACTTGTACATATTTTTGCATGGTGACGCCTAAGAGTATGTGGTTTGAAGATGTTAGATCCCGAGGTTATTCTCTATCATCAATTCATCATACGCTATGAAATCTAAACAGTTCCGCTAATATAATCAAACCTAATTCGGTGGAACAAATCCCAAAGGTGATGCATATTCCGCTAACCGCTACCAATCAAATCATAAACGCCAACCAGACATTTCATTTGCACAAAAGGAAAATACGAAGAAGGCCAAAAGTAACCAGATCTGAGCACACAAACGAACTGTAAACACGCAAATGCATAGATAAACAGCTAAAACACATATAAAAACAGCGGGAGAGGGGAATCAGACCATCGCCGTCCTTATCGAAGAGGCTGAAGGCTTCCTTGAACTCGGAGATCTGATCGTCGGTCAGTTGATCCGCCATTTCTCCTTGCAGAAACTACGAACAGAGCGGAGGAGGGGAGCGGAGGGAGAGGCGGTTCTGGAATCGGGAGAGTGGATGAATCGTGAGGTGCCGGAGGTTCTCTCGTTCAACTTTATATCACCTCTGAGATGTATATACTGACAAGAGTGGGTATCGTTTTTATTTATTTATTATTAATTGTTATTATTTACTATTATTTATATACGGTAACGAGTAGACTTTTCAATGTCACATCAACTATTTATATTCAAACCCTCCGCATTACATTCGGACACTCACAGGCTTCTCTATTTTTTTGCTTCCATCTTTCCCGCTCTGCCCCTCCCTTCCTCTTCTCCATCCAATTTTTCTCTTTATTTATTTATTATTATTATTATTATTATTATTATTTTTACTTTCACCTTAGGACTACAAATTTGTGTTATCCATTTTTTACCAAGTACTTTTTCTACAAGTTTTGAAATATGTGAATCAACTCATCTAAATACTTTATAGTTTGCATTATTCAAAAAATAATAAATTTTAAAGTATAAATTATGAAATTTTATATTTACCTCATAATAATATGAAATTTTTAAATATAATTGACTATAATTAGTGTAACTTTAGGGAACATTCATTTGTGAGAAATAGTCACATGCATTTATATCATAGTATGGACAAATTTAATACCTTGTCCCAAAAGATTGAATCCCCAACCTCAATCCTACACCTCGACCTGACAAGGCATTTGTGATTATGTAAATCACGGTAACTCAGTGACTCAACAGGCATGACCAAATTGTTGGTGCGCGTAATGGATATGCCCATTTTGGACAAATATAATATCTATTACTATAATTAGTATAACTCTAAGATACCTTTGTTTGAAATAAATAGTCATATTATATAATAGTTAATTACATTTTTCTTGTCACTAACTTGTATTGCCACTTCATATCATTCGTAATTGAAAATCAAGAAATTTAACTTTTTCTCTGCATATTTTGAACATATTGGTTCTTGCTTTACAAGAAAAACACTTTGTTCAAGCTAGTTGATAACTTGATATATATAATTAAAAACGAAAGAGTGTTATTTTAGAATTTGAAACAAGTAGCACAATTTCTTAAGAGTGGTACTCAATATCTTTGAATTGACAATTCAATTGTGATTTAGACATTGAATATAATATCGTGTCTGTATTTTATTATTAAAGTAAAATTAGTAATTAACTAAAGTTAAATTTAATAAATTTACGAGATAGTAATTTGTATTTCAATTCTCAATCTCATGAAAATGAAGCAAACTTGATAATGCGCGATTAAATATAATACAATTGTCAAAAATAATGAAAATGTGATCAAATTATTAATTAAATATTGAACTTGAAAATATTATCATAGTGTGGACCATAATGAAATTTAAAATTTTTCTAAAAAATCTTTCATCAAATGTAAGGGCATAAATGTAAATTCAAAAATATTTGTGTAGCAGGTGGTTTGGGAAAATAAAAGTGATGAGCAAATGGCATTTGAAAAAAAAAATCAAATAATAATAATAATAATGATGATATTCCATAGAAATTACAATCTAGAAGGCTAGCAGTAGTAGACTAGTAGTATGGTTTTCTAATTTTCTTTTTGCTTACCCCTCTCTGAAGAAACACATCCTCCCTCTCTCTCTACATCAATCAGCGAAACGCGGTTACGCGGTTCCTACGCGAGAAGTAGGCCTACATTGACCAAAAAAGCATAGTACATTATTAGTACCCACGTTGTCGCCAAGGGCCCCTCTCCCTCTCGCCAAGTCATTGGCAAGTGGCAAACTTTTAAGTCAAAAAATGGTTCTTTTTTAATTAATACAAAAAATAGCGGTCAAATTATTAAATCAAATTAATGATTCAGATTATTTAGATTTATATTTTTTTCTTGAGATTTCTTAATTTATTTTTAATTATATAATTATCCGTTAAATATTCTTTTTTTTTAATATTCCGTTAACTTTTAACTTATTCACTAATTTCTATAAGTAAGATCTTAGGTTCGAACCTCATCACAATCAAAATTGGCATAATTGTTGAACATATATTACGAATATGTTGGAATATATTATTCAAAAGTACGTACTACACTCTATTACTCTTATTAAATTAAATAAATTAGTAGTTACACCAACAAAAAAATAAAATAAAATACATATACATTTTTTTAATTTATAATTCGATGTCTATAATGTCTTTATTCAAAAAAAATATTCATTATCAAAAAATTTAAAAAATATATATAATTTCATTAGTTATATTGTTTATATTTTCTACAATGCAAATATTCCTTACCTTCAATTTTATTAATTAATTATATTCACTACATTGTTCATTCTTTTCTTTTAATTTTATACTATCTTGTAATTAAATATCAAAGTTATACTAAAAAATAATGTTTTATATTAATTAATAAGGTTATATTGTGGTTAAGTGGCATCCGGTGTCCCGTTTAACACTCCCACATGGATGAACTCCACATGGATGATGGGAGTGGGTTCGAGCCTTAGTGGAGGCAACTTTGATGCATTGAATCAATGTGACAAATAAGACACACTTGATGCATTGAAAAGATCATGAGACTACAACAGTTTTGGAATCAATCTTTCAAATTTAGAAAGGAAAAAAAAAAAAGAGAAGAGATTTGAATCTTTCAAATTTAGAAAGGAAAAAAAAAAAGAGAAGAGATTTGAATAATAGTTATCGTTGCAGCATTCATTAATCTTGTATGTAAAATACTTAGCTTATTTGTGCATTCTTTAAATATATTAGAACTAATATAAATTTATAATTCATTTCATTTTCTACAATCAACATGTTCNTAACTCATTTTCTAGAAAACATTTTCCAGAAGTCATTTTCCTGCTTTCCAAACGGACCCTAAATTACACAAATCTATCGCTCATTCTCGCACTTTGCTTCTATTATTCATGCTTCTTTCCCATTAAAACGACTTTTTTTTTTTTTAATACAACTGACCCTATTACATTGTAGTATCTGTTCATCTATACTTTTTTCTCAACCTGTTGAAGCACAAAGAGTAAATTTCGAGATCTCCTCCACTGAGACTCGAACTCATGACCTCCCATCTAAGGGTGGCCACTACATGCCAATTGAGCACAAGGTGCTTGGCCCCATTAAAACTACTTATCAACTCAATAATTTTAGTATTCTTTGGACATTGAAACCTAATTGTAACTGAACCATTTGGGAATGCTTTTCCATTTTTAAAAAAAAATGTTCTTTTCCCTATCTACTATCTATCTTTATGATGGGATATGAACATTAATACATTATGGTTGCCCCAGCAGGGGAGCTCGGCAAATTATTGTGTGGACCATGTCCACAAAGTGCCGTGTGAATCATAACAAAATGTACATTTGTAATATACTAAAAGTTCATTATTTGTGTATTAAATGTTCATTATGAACTTTCAGTATTTAAGTAATGTACTTTTCCTAAATATAATGTATATTTTTAATATACTAAAAGTACATTATTCTTGTACTGAATGTATATTATTTGATAGTATGGTCCACATAGCTGTATGGACCATGGTTTACACAATAATGATTCGGGTAACTCGGTTGGTTATACTGATAATCTAAAGTAAGTGTGAGGAGTTTGAATCCCAATATAACCCAGGGTTCTTGGGAGACCTTGATCGATTAGAGATGGTGCTGACATAGTTCTGGGGGTTAGGATTAGTTTGGTATAAGGTGGGAATTAAAATATATATATATATCTATTGTGGTTAATTTGGTTTGCCTGCACTGCTAACATAGTTTTGAAATGGTTTTGCAGAAAACCAACCCTGTGGTTGCAGAGATATTTTCTCTCATGTCTAGGGATGAAGCTCGCCATGCTGGGTATGTGCTCTACACCTTCTCTGTTTTCCGAAATCCCACTAGTCTGAGGAAAACATTTTCTGAAAAATGTTTTTTGGTTTGACATTTGCAGGTTCTTGAACAAGGGATTATCTGACTTCAACTTGGCATTGGACTTGGGTTTCCTGACAAAGGCCAGAAAGTACACTTTCTTCAAGCCCAAGTTTATCTTCTATGCGACATACCTCTCTGAGAAAATTGGGTACTGGAGATACATTACCATATACAGACACCTCAAAGCCAATCCCGAGTACACATGTTATCCGATTTTCAAATACTTTGAGAACTGGTGCCAGGATGAGAACCGCCACGGGGACTTCTTCTCTGCTCTGATGAAGGCACAGCCTCAGTTCCTTAATGACTGGAAGGCTAAGTTGTGGGCTCGCTTCTTCTGTCTTTCGGTAAATATAATGCTTAAACTACGTTTTTACTCTAATATATATTGAGTAGTTGTTCTGAAGACAATTTCGAGTATTTGTTCTGAAGAACGACCTCACTTTTCTTACATTATAGCTGTTACTGAATGCAGGTTTACGTGACAATGTATCTCAATGACTGTCAAAGAACTGCTTTCTATGAAGGCATAGGACTTAACACTAAAGAATTTGACATGCATGTCATCATTGAGGTGAATTTTGTTCTATTTAACACAACTAGTTATTAGCCATTTATTCATCTTGCTTCTCTGCGATCTGTGCTGATTTCTAAAAGAAAGAATTCGATTCAGTGTGGAAGGCTTCTGGTTGCTCATAAAATACCCTATTGATAATCATAAGATGTTTTGCTACACATAAACCATTGAACTTTAGCAGTTGAAACGCTTCTGAAACTTCATTTAATTTTGTTGCAGACAAACCGCACCACAGCTAGAATCTTCCCCGCTGTGCTTGATGTTGAGAACCCGGAATTCAAGAGGAAGTTGGACAGGATGGTGGAGATTAACGAAAAGATACTTGCAGTTGGGGAGAGCGACGACATTCCTTTGGTGAAGAATTTGAAGAGAATCCCTCTTGTAGCCGCGCTTGTGTCTGAAATACTTGCTGCCTATCTCATGAAACCTGTTGACTCGGGTTCTGTTGATCTTGCAGAGTATGAACCGCAGCTCGGGTACTAATTAATCTCTTTTTCTTTCCTTGTTCTGGGTTGAAATTGAGAAACTCAGCCGGTTTTCTTTCCATTGCATTGAGAAATATTTAGTGCATGAAACTGGAGAAACACTGTTAGAACATTACCTACATTGTATTTTCTTGTATAATTCATAGTATGAGTTTCTGAAAGTGTCTGGCCTGAGAGTTTTCTGATATCATCAATTCGAATCCCAGCCAATTGTTATACCATGGACCAGGTTCTTAGCTACAGGTACAGAATGTGTCAACTATAGATACAGAATACAACTGGTCCATGGTATCATTTGTCAATCCCAGCCTTTTTAACTCAGATAATGACTACGAATTTTCATAGAATGGAGTGAGAATGAGATGAAACACATGTTTCAATTTAGTATCAAAGGCAATCCACACCAGATTTCCCCTAATATTTATAACTCTATAGCATTCATAATATTATTTATGTTTTTAATAACATGATCTGAAACATTAATAATCCGTATACAACATAAATTTTCAAATAGGAGATCAATGATATTTAACTCTTGGAATTCTGTAGGAGATCTGCTTCTCCATTATTCTCCACTGTCTCATGTTTTATAACAGCAGCATCATCTAGGGTTTCATCCACAATTTCCTTAGTCCAATTCCTCAACTTCTCCACAGCTTCTTCATCTGTTTAACAAACTAGCATGATTGGATCAGGCTATCACTAATACAAATTGAAGAATTAAAAATTTAACCGTATAGTAAGATTGCACATTTATTATTTAATGCTCGAGAATACGAAATAATCGAAGAGATGAGAAAGATTACTTAGCCTGGGCACAGTGTGGCCCTGGGGATGGTTGATGATGAGAGGGTTATGAAAGGCAGTGGCCAGCTCCTGGGAAGGCAGCTTCAGCCAGTCCTTCTCTCCTATGAAATGGACCGACTTAACCTTGATGGGGTGTTTGTATGCAACCTGGCAAATGCTTGGCTCACGAAATTTGGAACCTGAAATGGATAGCAGCAGTTTAACGGGTGGATGATCCTTCAGTATCTTCCCCTCTGCTTGATAACCTGCCAAAAGTGAAAAGCCCTGCTATGGTTGCTCCCTGAAACATTAATTAATTTCATCAAACATTAATTTCTGCAAATTATTCCCCCAAATGTTCTGCAAAAATTTCTTGTAAGATTTTAGTGTAAAAAATATAATGCAAAAGGTTAGTGGCGTATATGGGAACATATATGCATGCCTGGGAGAAGCCTAGCAGGCCATGGAAAGGGCCGTTGCTTGTGATGTACTGACACAAGTAGGAGATGCACTCTTCCAAGTTGGTATATTCTGTGAAATCCTGATTATATACCCAATTCAAAAACAAATTTTTATTATATTATATTTTCTGGTGATTTATTTCTTAAAATAGAAATTTAAAAAACATGCAGTACCTCGTTGAACTGGAACCACTCAAAATAAGGAGGTGGGAATATGCCTTCTATGGATGATTCCCCCCCTGCTGGAAATATTCCATCCGGAAATTCCTGCAAAATCAAATATTTTCTTCTGAAATATCAATGTATGTTAATAGTATCAAATACAATTATGTATGTTATTTTTTTTTATTGTATCAGACCATCACCAATATTAAAAATATTCATAATATCATATATAATTATATATGGTTTTTTATTGTACCAAATATTGCGATATCAATAATACTCATTAAACAAAGTACATTTTCTAGGTAAAAAGGACCATAAAATTAAAAAAGAAAAAAGTTAAGGATGGAATAGGTGGTGGTACCATGTCAAAATGCAGAGGAAAGATGGAAGGATCCCATTTGCTGATTTGTTTTCTTAAGAAATTGCCGCTGGTTCTGAATCCATGGAGGCATAGTATCTTCATCTTTCTTGCAGAAGCTTTGTTCTCCATTGTGTTTTCTTAGCTTTAGCTACACATATTACATATATCCGGATCAGACCAAGTGTATATATATGCGTACGTAAGTTGAAATTGAAAGATATATATTATATAACCTCCATTGTCAAGCTGACTACTACACTTCACTTTCTACCCACCGCTTAGGTGATCGAGTTTGGTAGATCAAATGGCCAGCAGACAAACACGTGCCATCCCCCACAAGCCTACAAAAAACGCTCCATAGTTACCCAACAGCTCAACGAGTCGCATGAGTTAAATTAGAGACAAAGATTGAGTCTTGACTGTGGGAACAATCTCTCAAAATGAGGAGGGTTCATTGTGCAGAATGAGCAAAAGTATATTGGGAGGTCACCTGGCAAGTGAACTCTTTTCTTGAGACTTTCTATTTGAAATGATAACAGTGATGCTATCAGACTACAAGGTACTTGGCGTGCTAACAAATTAGTTAATCTAATTAATTGTGAAGTGTTTTTGTATTTGTAAGCACCAACTTAATTGAACAGCTCCAGTCTCCAAAGCTATTTAATTTAGACTTCCATGATTGAAGAGAGTGAACATTGAAGAATACCACTAGAGCTATTTGAAATAGAAGTATAGGGATAACATGCGCAAGTTGTATGTGTTTGCTTGCTAGCCCTATTATTTTGTAAAGCTTTGAAAACTATGCACTGATATAAAACTACGCACCTTAAGTTTTAAACAGATGCACCTTAAACTAGAAAAGTGATGCACCTTAAACTATAAAATCACAACTTTAATTTTAAACTGATGCATCTTAAACTATAAAATTACGCACCTTAACCTTTAAATATGCACACATTCACCTTTAAACATATGCACCTTAAGTTTTAAACTGATTCATCTTAAACTAGAAAGTGATGCACTTTAAATTATAAAACCACGCACATTAAACTATAAAACTATGCACTTAAGCTATAAAAAACCGCACTTTAAACTTTGAATCTAGGCAAAATTACTATAATGCCACCGTATTTTTTTAAAAATTTGTCTTAAACTTTGAATCTAGGCGAAATTACCATAATGTCACCGTGTTTTTTTTTTGAGTTAATTTCATTTTTGGTCTTAGATTTATATGTGACAATTCACTTTTATTCCTTTTTTTTATTAGAATACTCACTTTTGGTCCTAGTATTATTGTGGCATGACCAATTTTGGTCCTTTATCAACAAATCTGTGTAAATATCGTTAAATACAATGACATTTCGGTTTTCAATTATGAATGGTTTCAAAAAAATAAACATAAAAAATATAGTGATTCAGCATACTTTGTATAAAAAGATTGAAATGTCTTTGTATTTAACGATATTTCAACGATTTTGTTACTGGAGGACTAAAATTGGTCATGACACAATAATACTAGGACCAAATGAGAATATTCTAATAAAAAAGGACTAAAAGTGGATTGTCACCTATAAATTTAGACCAAATATGGAATTAAACTCTTTTTTTTTTTAATTTGTCTTTATTCTGGCCTAGCTATGTATATTATCGCACCTAATCTCCTCTATATGTATGTATATGTATATTGCCACATTTCATAGACACAAATATTTGATATTAAATTACCACATTTTAAAGATTTAAAAATAATTGTCACAATGCATAATATTCAAATTTTTTCTATCAATAAGCATTAAAAATTGTATAGGCATAATTTTACTCCTAAATTACGCAAATCACCGTATTTATGTTAGTGTATATTTCCTTTATAACAAAATGCTGTTAGATAATTAAGAGTATGCTAGGCATGCCAGTCGCCAGATAATGATGATGGATGAACTCTTTTCTTTCACCAACTTCATTTCTATTCTACCAAATGCAGTAGTCTATGGAATATACCACCAATGACTAGCCTCTTCATCAAAAGGAGGCCAACTGTTTGGCAGCAGCAGCAGAAGAGAGGAAATCCTGCACCTCTTAGAAGAAAAAAGGCCACTTCAAATGTGACAACTATTTGGTGCAACAACTGCATTTGTTTATATAAAGACAACATTGTATAGTCAACTAGATTAACCCCAAAAAAAAAAAAAAAAGAAGGTAACAACTTGAGATTACAGGAGTGAGAGTCAGAATACAAATTAAATTATCAGAAGAGGAGGGAAAGGATTCCACCACT
>CM008344.1:20491852-20506042 GCA_002525835.2 Ipomoea batatas
TATATATATATACCGGTTGGAGTGCTCATGTGCATTTGTGCAATGAGAGGAGAGCTATTGATCTTGCCAAAATCAACGTCTAGGACTAACAACATTTTAAAAACAATGCGGTAACAATTTGGTCATTTTTCATATGGGTCAAACTTAAGGCGAGTAGGGTTTGTCCTTAAGGTGCATAGATCTTGTACTTAAAGTGCGTAAGTCTTGTGCTTAAGGTGCGTCGTGTTTCTTCTTCATAACTAGAACAAACATATCCACATAACTGGCAGGCTAGGGTGGTCCATCACCCATAACTAAAAAAGAAGGCAATAGAGGGTAACATGCACTCCTTGCTGCCAGACCCCTAGCTCAGGCCCTCAAGAAGAAAATTTTGAACTGAGGGGTCTGCCTGACCCCTAGCTTAGACCCCTCAAGAACAAACTTTTGAACAAAAGTTAAGGTGAGTCATTTTAACATTATGACACTTAAAGTATGTTGTTTTAACACTTAAGGTGCGCCATTGTTATAAATTGAAGGTGTGCAATATTAATACTTAAGGTGCGTCATTTTAAACTTAAGGTGCACGTTTCTATCACATAAGGTGCGCCATTTTTAGCGTATGCTTCTTTCTTTCAAACATGTTTTTTTTTCCTTTTAAATTCATTGATTTGAACCATTAATCTATATTTGATCAACGAATCAGATCTAACCTCATAACCACACCTGAGGGCATCTCAGCAGCCGAATTCATCCCTATATATATTCAAGATTATATTTTCTCAAAATGAATAATATAAAATAATGAGGATAAAATATTTGACTTGTGACATTATTGGAATGTACAGTGTACTTCTGAAAATGACATGGCAGTCAGCATCCAAGAATTGACCAAACTTTTTTTTTTTTCGAAATAGAATTGACTAAACTTAAATTACTTCTAATCTTTAACGTTGGAAGTGTCCCATCCGTCTTTTAATTAAAAATAATATTAAATGCAATATGACTAAGTTTAGGGAAATTTTTAAAAACTGAAATATTTTTAAAATTAGAAAATTAAAATAAAAAGAAATCAAACAAAATTATAATTTAGTGATTGGAAGTGAAATAAGTAATTAAGTATAATATCATCTGCTAAAGATCTTGTGACCAGTTGGCATAACTGTGACTTTCTTAAATGAGAGGTCACAAGTTCAAACTAGTACAACTCAAGAAAAGTATAACATCATGTTTGATTTTAAATGATTAGTCGAGACATGAACTTTATGCTTTCATATTTTTTTTGAAAATTATGCTTTCATATTATATGTTCAGATCTTCTAGTATGGAAATTTATTCATCGATTATTTAATTCAATTCGAAAGAAATAAAAGGTGGGAATGTATATAATAAACTACTCGTATGAATTTGTTGACTTGAAAAACCTGGAGTGAGTCACACAAACATATATATAATATTGGAAAATATAACAATATATGAACACTCCATACTATTGTCTTTGACTGTGAATAAATCTCCATAGGGAACATGGGGTGCATTCACATGAGAATTTATTCTTAAAAAAATTAAGAATCAATCTTAATCATTTATCTGAAAAAAAAAAATTAACATATTCAAAGTAATTTTTGTAGTAAACTTTAACATAAATTCGAAGTAATTTCATAAAAAAAAAATAGTGTATTTTGATAATTTTGTCAACTGCAATTCGTAACACTATAACTGTCAGATTTTATTAGATGGACAACTGAAATTTGGTTTTTAATTAATTTTTCATCAGAACAAGTTTTCATTTGAGTGTGTGTGTGAGCGTTTTTAGTTTTACCATCTTCAATCATTCAACCAGGGCGACACCAAGATTAATTTTGTTCTAATTTTGTTAGTATTGAATAGGACCTCAAAGGATGACAAAACACTTCTTAATAGATTTTAAGGTCGTTGTACTCTTAGAGTTCGAACTCGAGACCTTTAGTTAAGTTAGAACAAAACTCGTGTCATCTCATCAAAACCCTATGGGTGTAACATAAATATATTTAGCATCAAGTTTTTCATTTAATCTCACTTTACTATATTTGGTTATTTGTTATGATTTCCATTCAATTTATGTTAACTGTTGTGGCAATACGGTAATTTCATAACCGTGATCTCCCCTTCCTACTTACAAAAACATGCATACCCATAGGTGTGAGAATGAGATGATGCAATTTTTTTTCAATTTAGGGTGTGTTTGGAAACCCAAAAAACCGGGTTTTAGCTAGGTGTTTGGAAGGAGGAAGGAAAATGTGGTCAATGAAAAATGAGCCTTAGTCAATGGAAAATAACCCCATTTTTCAGGAAAATGACTTCCCTTTGTTTGAGGGGAAGTCATTTTCCGGAATGCTAATCCGCCTCTCGCTTCTACTCTTGGATCCCATACTTCCATTTGCGCTTCTCTTTCTTCTTCTTGACACTAAAGATCTGATTTTTTTTTTCTGATTTCCGAGTGAAAACCAGTCGGTCGACTGGTTTGCGAAACCAGTGTCGACTGGTTTCGCAAACCAGTGGATTTACTGGTTTTGAATTTAATTTTTTTTTTTTGCATTTTATTTTGATTTTTGGTTATAAATGAATGATTATACTGAAAATTATTATTATAAATGTTGTTATATTTAAACAAATTAATTAAAATATTTAATTAATACAATTTTATTCATTTTCCTACTCATTTTCTGGAAAATGAACCAAACATACAAAGATAGTTTTCTGTTCCGCATCCAAACACAAGAAAGGAAAACGATTTCTGAAAAATGACCCATTTTCCAGAAATCATTTTCCAAAAGTCATTTTCATGTTTTCCAAACACACCCTTAATCTCACTTTTCTACCCTTAAATAATTTTACTCAATAAGAATATGATTTGTTTTGAAAGTAATTAATATTAATGGTGATATAACATTTAATATGTAATGAAGATATTAATTGGATAAAATTTGTAAGATATAAATGTGGCATGTCATTAAAGTCAAAAAATTAATATAATTAAATTAAAAATCAGAAATTAATAAATATGACAATGACAATCAATCTATCAATTCAATAGACAAAAACTAACAATAATTATAAGATTCCAAAACTTTCTCCATGGGCTACACCACTTGCCAAAACTCATTATTTTGTCAACGTCAACGAAACAATAATATTATAGGCCGGTCCACCTGCCCAAAAGTCCAAAACTCATTGACTCATTGACTCATTGACTCATTATTATCAACTAGACTAGACTATATATTATCTTCTTTCTATGATTCTATCTTTATTTATTATGTGCAATAAATATGTAAAATATTTCATATTTCAGATTTCACTGATTAGATAGTTCGTAAAATATAAATGTTTTTTAAAAATATTTTTCACAATTGAATTACAAAACACATTTCGTATCAATTTAAGTAATTTTTAAAATTTTAATAAGATGATGACATGAAAATATAAATATATATCAATGAAAATAATTTTTTAAAATTATAATGAGAATATAAAATGAATATATATGAATATTTAAATCATATTTGGAGTGTGTTAGTGGTTGCAAAAAATATAGTTAACAAGATTTGATCTTTAAATCAAACTAAGAGAGAGACATACTTACTATTAGGCAATAGGCATTAGTTAAGCTATATATTTTAACCTTTAGTAACTCTTATATATAATAATGTATTATTTATTTCTATTAAAGCATATATTATATATACATTCATGGGGTGGAGACAGATTGCCCCCTTCTGAACTAGCCACTGCAAAACCCCTAAAAATATGGTTGACAATTTACTAGTGAAATGTTTAAAAAGTGTAAATATTAACTAAATGTAATATATGTTTTAATTTAAAATTGAAACTTTAAATTGAAATAAATCAAAAACATAAATAACATTATAATCAAGTGATTGAAAGTGAGTGATTGAAAGTGAAATAACCCAAAGTTTCACTATAGTTGACTATCTAGTCGTGTTATGAACGGTATGTTGTCATATTCAATAATGTCTTCTACCATACTAGTTGGGAGTCAATATTGAAATGTTTTTAACTCAAATTGAATTAAAAAATTTTGTAAAAATGGCCAAATTGCACAAATTTTTCTTGTTTGATGGTTGAATTGCACACTTTTTAAGTTCAATGGCCCAATTGCACAAAAGCTACAAGTTCAATGGCCTATTTGACACTTTTTCCTTGATTTTTTTAGTTTGAGTTTGTTAGCTATGAGCAATCTATGTCAGCTTAGGCAATTGTCCCCTTCTGAACATGTACGTCCTTGTAGATCAGACACCCATATACATATGGTTGAATATTTAAGTGAAAATTTTAAAAACTGAGAATATTGATTTGATGGGGTCATGGGACAACGGTTCCATTTCATTAGGAATGCATTGACCCAGAAGAGTGAAGAAGAGGTCTTGTTGGGTTTAAAGGATAGAAGAAGGTAAGGGAGCAAAATATAAAAGGTGTGCAATAAGTCAGGTTCAAATGCACAACCTCAAGCATGGTGACACAAGTTTCAACCTACTAAGCTACTCCATATCTTATCTAACAAAGCACAGGATGCTCTACTTATTTAGGTGAAGAGCACTGGTAGCAAAGTAGTGGGGGCATATGTATGTCCAATTAAGAATTGAGATGAGAATAACAAGACCTTACACTTGTCAAGCATCTAGAGGAGTTTTCAACACTATATAAGGGACATTATGTCTCTTCCCTTTAGAAATCATCCTTTAGTTTATTATAGTCCTCCTAGCTTGGTGGTCACCTGTCTTAAAGGAATACTAGGGGTTGAAAGTTGAAACTATTCCTAATCCAGTACTAGTTTGTATAGTTGTATTATTTATTTATTCTTTGGACCACCATTTTTGGACGTTGTATGCATACTTTGGGCCTAGGCGCCTAGCTCTCAAGCAATAATAATATCATTACTCTTTTCCTACCCCCATTCTGTACATTTATAACTAGTTTATGGTAGACTCGGCCTCAATAAAATCATCATGACTAAATGTAAAATAATTTTAAATTTAAGTTAGAAAATTAAAAGTAAAAAAAAAAAAAGTAACATTATAATCAAGTGATTGAAAGTGAAATAACCCATATTTTTACATTTAAATTTGAAAATTAAAATATCTTCAAAAAATTTTGAAAATTAAAAGTAAAATAAATAATTAAAAAAAAAAAGTAACATTATAATCTGAAAGTGAAATAACCCAATATTTCACTGTACTTGACTATTAGTAGTGATATGAAAGGTATGTTGTCATATTCAATAATATTTTAGCCGTGATACGAACGGTATGCTATCATATTCAATAGTGTCCTCCACATCTTCAAGTATTGAGTGTGACTCCCCATAAAAATTATCTAATCAATTTTTTTTATTTTAGCTGATTAATTATGAGTAATCTATATTAGTTAATTTAGACAACTACCTCATTGCCTAATTATGAACCTACCCCTGCAAGTACCCTGATATATAGATATGGCTGACAATATAGTGAAAATTTTAAAAAGTAAGAATATTAACTAAATATAAATTTGAAATAACCCAATATTTCAGTGTAGTTTACTATTATTAGTGATATGGAAGGTATGTTGTCATATTCAATAATATTCTACGCATCTTCCAGTATTAAATGCGACTTCCCGTGAGAGTTATGTATTGATTTTTTTTAATTGAGTTGATTAGCTATGAGCAATTTAGGTCGGTTTAGGTAATTGCTCTCATTGCTCCCTTCTTAACCTACCACTGCAGACACCACGATACATATGGTTGAAAGTTTAGTGAAATTTTCTAAAAGTGAGAATATTAACTAAGGGTGCGTTTGGAAAGCAGGAAAATGACTTCTGAAAAATGAGTTATTTTCCGGAAAATGAGTTCATTTTCCGTATTTGGATATACTCCGAAAAACTGTCTTTGGGTGTTTGGTTCATATTCCGGAAAATGAAAGGAAAATGAGTAGAAATATATAATTATATATTTTTATTATTTTATTTAAAATATAAAAATATATAAACTAATAATATTTATTTTAAATTAATTAATTAATTATTTAAAAATATTTATAAAAAAAAAAAAAAGGGACTGCGGCTGCCCGGTTTCCGGCGAAAACCAGTCCGCCGACTGAGGAGGGACGGCTTGTTCCATCCCTCCTCGCTATGGAGCCTTGTTCCCATTTCCGGAAAACGACTTCCGGACTTTTTGTCCGGAAGTTGTTTTCCGGAATTTTGCATTGATTTTCCGTGGTCAACGGAAAATGTTTTCCGTTGACCACGTTTTCTTGCTGTTGCCAAACACACGAAGCCCGAAAAATGATTTTCGGAAATCATTTTCCGAGCTTCCAAACACACCCTAAATGTAAAATATTTTTAAAATTTAAATTTGAAAATTTAAACTGAAGTAAATTATAAATAAAAATAACATTATATTATAATAAAGTGATTGAAAGTGAAATAACCAAAATTTCACTATAGTTCACTACTAAGTCGTGATATGAATGGTATGTTGTTATATTCAATAATGTCCTGCATATCTTTCAGCATTGAGGTTGACAACATGTAAAAGTTGTCTATTAATTTTTTTTTTTGAGTCACTTAACTATGAGAAATCTAGGTTGGTTTATGCAATTTCCTTCATTGCCCCCTTATGAACCTGCTTCTACAGACATCTCGATACATATCGTGGACAATTTAGTGAAAATTTTTAAAAGTGAGAATATTAACTAAATGTAAAATATTTTTTAAATTTAAATTTGAAAATTAAAAATGAAATAAATCAAAAACAAAATATCATTATAATCAAGTAATTGATAGTGAAATAATAAAAAATTTCACTATAGTTGACTATCTAGTCGTGATATGAACGGTATGTTGTCATATTCAATAATGTTCACCACATCTTAGTGAGAGCTATGTTGGAAATTTTAGCAAAATGACATTTTATTAAGTGGATATTTTGTGGTACTAATATAAGTGAGGTCCACTTTCTAGTTGTATCGGAATCAAAGTGAATTTGAATTTTTCGTAGTGAGACGAAGAAATTGATATATTGTACAGTACTCAAAATGGATAATGGATTAATGGGTGAACGATAAATTCATTCTCAATTTGATTCAGTAAACCCATTTTTATCCAATGACATTCATATTTTTTTCATAATAAATTTCTAAGTGTTGTTATGCAGTAGTGCATTAAATTCTTCGTGCTCCATTCAGGGCTTTTCATAGCTTGGGAGTGGCATGTGGGTTCCGAGTCATCAATACATGTAATTAGAGCGTTGTTACCTATGGAATCACGAGCTAGTCATGTGCCTTTGGATCATAAGATGCGTGCATTGAGGGCGCTCGGGTACGTATAAAGTGATGGGCTGTTTGGAGGGTACGTATTTATTGGTGGTGGAAGGGTGGAGGATATATCTGAGAGGGTATGAAAGGAGGACACAGTGTCACTGGTGGATGGTGGTGGCACAATGTCTTCAAAAGTGGTGGTCTGTTGGTTAATAGCTATGGATCTTTTAGGTCTGTTAATATTAGATGAGAACAATAAATCTAGGAATAAAAATGGTAAATAGTAATATTCCTAATAATATAAAGAAAGGGAGAATGAATTCTAGTTTGCCTAGAATATAGAGTCCTATTACACCCAACACAATATAGACCAAAAAAAAAAAAACGTTGTCTTTCTTTATACTAGTAAACGAACAACAAAGGCAACTTGCACAAAAAAAATCATTTATAACCAAACAATAAGGCCATACATATCACATGCATTCTGAATCCACTTGCCTAAAACTCATTGACTCATCATTGCCGACTCCTATTTTCTTCTTGCTATGATTTATCTCTATTTATTACGCACAATAAATACATCAAATGACACACTCATTGCAGCTGATCTTCCCCAGAGTTCAACCATGTCAGCCTCCATGTTCATAATCCTCATACCAATTATACTCTCCTTCTTCTATCCTACATTTCTTGAAGCACAGAGTGGGCTTCTTCCTCAAGATGAATGTGAGCCTCAATTCTCTGTTGTTTTCTATAACACTCTGCCATTATATATGTATTATTAACAGATAGCTTTTTGTTGAATGTATATGGAAGTAAATGCACTGAAGGAAATAGCAGATGAACTGGGGAAGAAGGATTGGGATTTCAGTGTAAATCCTTGTGACAAGAAATTTAACCAGATGAAACCAATAGGGAATGGCATGCCAGAATATGTGTACAATAATTCTATCACTTGCAATTGTAGCTTCCCTGCTGGTGTTTGCCATGTTGACGCCATGTAAGCTCTTCCTTCTACACTTTTTTACCCAATTATTCGATCTCTCATTACATATATTTCTCCTTTTTACGAGGACTATAAACTCTATTAGAATGTAGTATCTCTGTATTTGTTCATACCATTTCTTCTATATGCATGGTTGAAAAAATCGCTAGGGGAGCGCCTAGTGCCTAGGACGCCTAGCCGGGATTAATCGGTGCTAGGCACCTGTGTATTTTTTTATTTTATTTTTATTTTTTAAAAATTTGTTTAAGTATTTTTAATTTTTAAAGACTAATAATTATAAATTATATAATACTTTAATAGTTAATACTAAAATATTAAATATTAACCTAAAAAATATCTAAAGTTTGTACAATTTAGGATTATTTTGCTCAAAACGATGTTGTTTTGAGTGAAATAACCCATTAAAAAAAAGAACAATAGTTAATCGACCGACTAGAAGGCCTAGTCGGTGCCTAGTTGGTCTAGTCGACGCCAAGGCGGTCAGCGCCTAAGCGGCCTAGGTGGTGCTTTGACGGCCTAGGCGGTCGCCTAACCGGCCAGCCGCCTAGACCATCATTTAGTGTGATACGCTAGGCGGGGATGAATCGGCGCCTAGGCGGGATTTTTGCAACACTGTCTATATATATGATTTCGTTTTGATTGCAGTATAATGATTTTGTTTCACCTTTTTTTTACATTGATGAAGAACCTAAGTTTCTTGTCTTTGGTAACTTATTATTATTATTATTATTATTATTAAAAGTGTTAAATAACTCACCTAATTTTCCCTGCTCATGCAATTAGAATACGGAGTATTTGGTAAATAATTGTTAGCTCATTAGGTTAGTTAGTTTGACTAGTTGATAGCATTAGTTGATTGTAGAAAAGTAGTTTGATAAATTAACTGATAACTGATTACATGCAAAATGACTTTGTCGAAAAGCTATAACGTTTTTTGAATTTTAACATTTTAGAATAATAAATTATTACAAAAAGCTAATTAATCGAACACTCATATTAATTGTTTAACAAAATCAAACAGTTAATAATACGTAGTTAAATAAATCAAAATTAACGGATAAGCTAATTATGTTACCAAACATGCCGTAATATAACAAAATGCATGTGCAATTAAAACATTCAAACACCCCCACAAAATGCAATATTTTATTGTCAGTATCTGTTTTCCTGCCTAGTGCACTGTGCACACACCCTTCAAATTTCTATTGTCGCGAAAATAAAAGTTATTCAAACTTGTCAACATAAATACTTCAAACTCACAATATATTACGGAGTATTAAACATTATTACAAATATTTTAAATTTTCAAAAATATAAAAATAATACGTCAAATATGGAGGCTCCAATAATTTTATCGATCTTTTTCTTCCCATAAGTTGTTCACACTATCCCATAACATTTGACAATAGTAATAATAATAATAATAAAAGTGAGACGTCAGTACTCAAAAAAAATAAAAGTGAGACGTCAAATATGGAGGCTCCAACTTTATCCACTCTAATAAGTTGTTCACACTATCGCATAACATTGTTTTTTTTTTTTTTTTTAATTGTGACCTCTCACTTGGGAGGGCACAGTTATGCCGCTTGACCAATCGCATAATATTGTTAAATACAAAAATTTGTATATTATGGACAATCTTAAATTGTGACGGTAAATTTTTCTTATTATTAAAAATATTTCTATTTTTACTCTTTATACTTTTACAGGGTGTTTGGTTGGAGGGAATTACAAATCCTTTCCTACATAATTCCCACTTAGTTCCGAAGGGAACTAAATTCCTTCGTTTGGTTGGAGGGAATTGCAATTTCACGGAATTGCAATTCTCTCATTTTCATGGAATTAGAATCCAATGGCTCCCCCGGGATTTTAATTCCATGGATTTTAAGAAGAAAAAAAGATAACCTTGAGACAAAATTACCCTCCCTTATTTTAACCTAAAATTGATGTCTAACCTTCCATTCAAAATCATAGAGTGTATTATTCTTCGACTTCCCTTTGTGTATGTTCCTTTAAATATTTATATGCATCAACTATTAAAAATTTGCATTGTTTATATACAACAACTTTTGTGTATGTTCCTTTGAATTCTTTATATGTATAACCTCTACAAAATTTCTGACTACCCAAATCAAATGCTTGTGATTTTTTTAGTTCAAGAGATACGGTAGATGAGTGCTTTTGAATTTAATATGTTATATTTTTTGGGTTTGAGTATGCAAATGGGTCCAATATATACTTGTCAATAAGAATATAATAATAATAATAATAATAATAATAATAATAATAATAATAATAAATAAATAAATAAATAAATAAATAACAACAACAACAACAATGTCATTTTCGACTTTATATTACTTATTCCCTCTCAATTCCCATGTATACCAAACATTGGAATTGAAATTCCCAGTAATTATATTCCCGCATACCAAACACTGGAATTTAAACTCTCACTTTATTTCCACATTATTCTTTTCCCATTGAATTACAATTCTTTTCCCACCAAATTCCATCTCTCCAATCAAACGCTGTTTTCTTATTATAATAGTTATAAAATCATATACATTTACATTTTGATTATAACCTTATCTTAATTCAAGAGCATTTTTCTATCAAGTAGCTAGTATATGTGTTTGTACCTAGTATTATAGATTATTAAATATACTAAATCTACCACGTAAAATAAAGATGATGCGGTAAAATAAAGATATTTAAGTCTTCTTTATAAATATCACATTGTCCGCCAATAAACTTGTAGCAAAATATTAGAATCCGAAACATTACTTTGAATAGCGTTTCAGATAAAAAATAATTATTTATTCAATTTTAATCTGACCCCGTTAAAATCTTTACTGAAACTCAAACCTGCCTCTTTTCATATCGGAGTGCAACCCAAGTGCCACTAGACCACAAGGTCTTGGCTATGAAATTAGTTAAAAGTAAACAATTAATTAATTTATCAAAGACATTTCTATAACCAGGGAACACAATTAGCTATCACCTAATTGCCAAACATATCAATATATTTTTCTATAATTTAATCAAAATTTATATTTATTGCATTTAAAATTATAAATGTTGTTGCGACAATAGGGATACATAAAGTCAAATAACATGTAAATTTTTTTGTATACATGTATGTCAAATAAACTATTATTGTAAGTTTTTATAAATGTTTTTCTTTATTTAAATAAAATTAAAGAATTTTACAAGTTATGTTGACATGATTTCCGCTTGGCGTCCATGTAAAGTAGTAAAATTGCATGGGGAAGTTGTAAAAAAAAATGGTTGAATGAGTGAAGTATGACTCTCATAATAGGATGTCACAAGATTGATTTTTGCTAATAGCTTTTTGAGGTATTCTTAGTACGATTTATAAAGTAAATTTTGAATTGGGATAGATTCCATGAACCATTGCGGGGTAAAATACAAAATAGATGTTTTTTTTTCTTTTTCTTTTTGTGACAAGGGAAACCTATGAACCATTATCTGATGTTGCAATAGGTAAACCTCATTTTGCGATCCTAATTAACAAAAAATCACAAGGTAAATTAGCCTAAGTTGTCATGACCGGCTCAAATCAAGATCAGAAGACTAATATGACGCTACTTCTAGAAGTTAAACTTGAACCTTGGAGTTACTAAACAACAGTATAACCAATTAACTGGGATTTTTTTAAGAACAAAATAAAATGTTGCGGAGTATATACATCACAATTCACAAATGTTCTAATAGTCTCTAATATTGTTTAAGCAGAGTTTTGAAAGCACAGAGTTTACAAGGTGTCCTTCCTCCTTCATTGGTGAAGTTACCCTTCATCAAGACAATGTAACAATTCAAGACTTTCTACATTTATACAATAATCTCTTCTACTTATTGGTATTCTTTGCTTGAATATTAGTATCATTTTGTGCAGTGATCTAAGCCGCAACTACTTAAGTGGTACAATCCCTCCTGAATGGGCTTCTACCAAATTAAAATATCTGTAAGTTGTGTTGTGTATCATAACCTAAGCTATAAAGGTGTAAGCATTCAGCTTTAAAGAAGTGAGATATTTGTAGGGCTGTTATTGTGAATCGATTGTCGGGACCAATTCCAAAATACTTGGGAAATATAACAACTCTGGAATACTTGTATGTTCCCTTGTTCCTCTCACAAGTTTAATTAACTCTTTTAGAGGAACTTATTCTTTGGGTTTTATTCTAACAACAAATTAAATGGGGGTTTCATCAGGGGCTTGGAGAACAACATGTTCAATGGAACTGTCCCACCTGAGCTTGGGAAACTTGTCAAATTAAAAAAACTGTAAGCCATTGTTAGTCAAAGATGTGAATTTCAATTTTTTGTTCTCACTTGTTTGATGCTTTAATTTCTTTGTTTTTCCTTTCTCTAGCTTTCTTGGTGCTAATTATCTCACAGGTGAATGGCCAAAAGAACTTAATTCTCTTACAAAATTGAAGGAGTTGTAAGTGCATTATCATGCATATTATATTCCTAATTTATGAACATCCATCTTTTGTTGTTTCTTCTATACTTTATTCTTACCTGTCATGTGTTCTGTGTTCATCATTGCAGTAGGCTTAGCAGTAATAACTTCACTGGGAAATTGCCTAGTTTTCAAGGTTTGGAAAGCCTTGAAGAACTGTAAGCATTCAAATCTAACACTTTAGGATTGAAATTTCGGGATTAAATTGCTTCTTTTTTTTTTTTTTATTGACAAGCATATATGATTGGCAGAGAGGTTCAAGCAAGTGGTTTTGAAGGACCCATACCTCAAAATATTTCTCTTTTGACAAGTTTGACAGAACTGTGAGTTAAGATTTCCTTTGACGATTCCATTAAATTAATACTCGCGTTTTGATTATAGAAGAATTTTGTATGGTTAAGATGAAGGAACTAAAATGTAACTGTGAACAACATGAATTTGCAGTAGAATCGGTGACCTAAATGGTGGTGGTGTCTCCAAGTTTCCGATATTAAACAGCATGACAGGACTGAGAAAGTTGTGAGTAATGCATTTTAATTTCTTCCCAAAAATATGAACTTAATTAAGTTTCATGATTCCACTATGATGAATTTATGCAAAAAGAAATTATATAATTTTGGGTGCAGGATATTGAGGAGGTGTAATATTTCTGGGAGGATACCTAAATATATAGCTAATATGACAAGCTTGCGACAACTGTAATTTCTACAACTTGAATTTTCTTTTGATCCTTCGTAGGGGAAATTATGGTCAATTATATATAGGCTAACAATATACTAAGAATTAAGCTGATATCCTTCTCTACTTTTGTTTTGTTATGATATTGAATTTGCAGAGATTTGAGTTTTAATAATCTGGAAGGAGGGATTGATGATCTTCAAATCGATAATGCACGCTACATGTGAGTAACAAATCAAATTTTGATGTTATACATAAGAAACTTCCTTTCTATTTAGTCGTTGAATTTCGTGCTACCTATTCTTAGATATCTAACAAGCAACTCGCTTAGTGGGCCAATTCCTCAATGGTTTCTAAACCGAGATCCCAGATAGTAAGTTCAGTTTAATATATTAGATGCATGATTTTTTGAGTTTTATCATAGATTTGGTGTATTTTATATGAGCTCTTTTCAACTAGTCCTATTGTTAAAAGACTAATAGAAATTAAATGATGGTGTGTAGTTACGTTGATCTTTCATACAATAAGTTTGAAGACAGTTCTGTGCCACTAAATTGTCGAGAAAATGTGTAAGAGTCTATCCCTTATATGCATGTATTCTTTCAAGTATTCCTTCAAACATGGATCATTTAGCTTTCTCGTTTTCCTATCAGAAACTTGTTCAAAAGCCATAATGGAGGAGATAATTCGTAAGTTCTAACATCCTTAAAGCATGAATATAGTGTCACTCTTAATGTATTTTA
>CM008344.1:20506999-20521482 GCA_002525835.2 Ipomoea batatas
AAACAATTAACTACAGGTCCAGAAGATTGTCAGCTGAATATAGACTGGGCTACCAGACAGAGAATCTGTGTTGGTATTGCAAAAGGTTTAACTTTCTTGCATGAAGAATCAGAAATAAAAATTGTTCATAGAGACATTAAAGCCACCAATGTGCTTCTTGACAAAGAACTCAATCCAAAAATTTCTGACTTCGGTCTAGCCAAACTTGATGATGAAGAGAAGACACACCTTAGCACAAAAGTTGCCGGGACACTGTAAGATGTTATAACAATTTCTTTTCTATTTTGTATTTCTCCAAATTTTGAATCTCCCAACTTCTTTCTATCATCATTTGCATTGTATCTTTCAAGAAAAATAACTGTTATTCTTCTTCTTCTTCTTCTTTTTTTCTCTCTACAGAGGATATATGGCTCCTGAATATGCAATGTGGGGCTACTTAACATACAAAGCTGATGTCTATAGTTTCGGAGTGGTGGCACTAGAAATTGTTGCTGGAAAGAACAACATGAAGTATCAACCTGATGAGGACTACGTTTGCCTCCTTGATTGGGTGAGATATCAATTCTACCAAACTCATAATTCATAGATTGTAGACAACATGTCAAACTAATTGCCCTATTCTTTGTATTTAATGCACAATTTCCAGGCACTAGTTCTTCAAGAAAATGAAAACCTAATGGAGCTAATTGATCCAAGATTAGGTTCTGATTTTGACAAAGAACAAGCTCTTAGAATGGCTAAAGTGGCTTTGCTTTGTACTAATCCTTCCCCAGTCCTTAGGCCATCCATGTCTGCAGTTGTTAGAATGCTTGAAGGTCTTGATGATGTTCATGCGTACAAATCCGATCAATACGAATTCAATTCTCAAGCAATGACTGATCAATATGATGATATTCCAGTCGGCTCAAGTGATTCTACCTACAAAGTAAATATTTCTTCAGATGCAAGTAAACAATGATGAAAAATTATATCTTTAATATATAAATACAATAAATTATACTTGTAATATTCAATTTTCGTCCCTACAAAGTTAAGGACCTTTGGCAATAAGCTAATGTACATATTTTTGTCTTTGTATTTTGTGGATATCCAATTTTATAGATTATTAGTATTAATGGGCGTGAAAAACTAGCCATTATTATAAGTATTAGTAAAATAATAAATATAATTTTTTTTAAACAAAATGAAAGTTACGTATACTAACTTAAGTCCAGTTTCAGAACATGAACAATTAAAAAGAAAGGGACCAAAAACAGTACATACAATCTGAATTGGACAAGGCCTCCCTAGTTATATTTTTGGTCCTACTGTTATTGGAGCATTGTCAATTTTAGTCCACTTCATTAATTTTTGCCACATTGTGACCAGTCTTATTTAACCCTTGCCACTTTTAGTCCACCGTTAAAATTTTTGTCAAATTGCCGTTCATAATAGGAGTATTTTTAGTATTTTCATGCTTTGGTCATCTCCTTGACCCTTTGCAGTGGTTTTCCTTTCACATTTTCATCCATTGAAGAGGTCCGGCGAAAGCCATGTGAGCCACATTACAAAGCCATGGCTTTCGCCGGACCTCTTCATTGGATGAAAATCTGTAAGGAAAACCTCTACAAAGGTAAAGGAGATGATCAAAACATGAAAAGATCAAAATACCGCTGTTTTGGATGGTTATTTGACGAAAATTTTAACGGTGGACTAAAAGTGGCAATGACTAAATAAGATTGGCCACAATGTGGCAAAAATTAATGAAGTGGACTAAAATTGGTAATGCCCCAATAACAGTAGGACTAAAAATGGAAATCACTCTTATATTAAATATAATATATATTTTTTTAGTTTTTTAGATTATATATAATTAGCAATAATTAAAAGATCACTCCCCTGAAACCCACATAACTTATGCAGGTGCTCAAAAAAAATATTTTAGCAATACATTTCTAATTCTTTTAAAAAATGTGACGCGTATACGTCCCGCAAAAAATTCTTATTTTATTAATGTGGGACAAATATCCCTTAAAGCCTTCCTATTTTATTTATTTTTCTCGTAAAAATAGAGAATTTTTCTATTTAATAAATAGATGCATTAGAAATCATGACAATAGGAGGAATGAACCAACTTGTAAAAAAGAATCAGATTTGAAAAATTATAACTTCCCCTATGCCATTTTATATTATTTATTATTAGTCAAATTAGTTTTTTAATTATTTTTTATAATTTTCAAATTAAAGAACTTTTTATAAGCACTTTAAATATAAATAAATTTTATTTTTTTAGTACATATAAATTTTGTTTATTAACATTAAATTAAATATATAAATAATCTGATTCGTGACTATTGTATACTAAATATTTGTATTTAGAGGATTAGTGACTACTGACTATTGTCTATTGTCACAACGTGAATTAATCTTCTAATCTTTGTCGGGTTAAAACCGATACTATCCGATCCGGAATCATATAGACCCGAATACTTCTCTGAAAGCCCTAATTTCCCCATCGTTCCCCTAAATTCTCTCCCATTGGAGCTCCGACAACCGCCGTCGAGATGGAGCCCGAAGTGGTGGAAGCAGAGATAGTGCTGCCGAGTCGAATGAAATTCAAGAAAATTCAGATGGCGGACAAGTACCCCAAAGGCCAAGCAAGAGGCCGGCACTGGAAACACCTCAAGCAGATTATCCAAGCTGAGAATTACCAAAATTACGATCCTAATGATCCTACTTGTGAGTTTCATTATCATTGGTGTAACTTTCTGTTAATTTCGAAAGCGAAAGTATTCATTTTTATGTTTTTTTTTTTTGGTTATCAATTATGTTTTTAATTCAATACCGATTTAGTTTTTCATTGATTTGGTATTCTTTGATTATATACAATTCTGTGTGTTTATTGGTACTTCCAAAATGCGTGTATGAATTAGCACGAATTTAATGTTAGTCTTTAAAAAGCCATTTCTGCAGGCCCAAATTTTTTTTGCTTGAGGTGTGGCATTGTTTTTGTTGGTGTGTTCATAAAATTATGCTCATTTTGATATTATTCTGTTTTTGTGGCTATTGTTTACAGTTAGTCTGTTTATCATTTTATCTTCTCTGCAGTGCATTCTTTGTTTAGTGAACATCTAGGTTGTTGGTTACACAAGCATAAATTTCGTTGTCCATTTAAGAAACAAATTGTTGCATTTGATTGTTAGTATTTCATAAGCTGCTGTGCATCAAAAGTGATTGAGCACCTTTGTAATATGATTCTTGTGTGGAAGTTTTAAGGTGCGATATAATTTGGAATGGTCTGAATCTTTGTCTTGGCACTTATCTAAAATGTTCTTTGGTTTTTGAACTTTCACCCTTTCTTTTATTTGCAGATGTCAGTATTGAATCGCCACCTTCTATGCACCCCTGCAAAAAGATTTGTGATATAACGGGGTTTGAGGTATCTATCTCAATTTTTTGTTTCTTAAGTATCATGACTCAGCTTTTCCTTTGTCACTAATTTTATTTGCAAGTAGATTACAGAGTACTAAGTATTGGCTACATTAGTTGGCTTTGATTTCTGATCCTTACTCTGTTGACATTGTTTGAAAATACTTGTATGTTATGATCCTACTGAAAATACAGTTGACCTCCGAATAAACATAAAGAAATAGAATACCTTCCTCTTATTGGTCCTTTGTTTGTGTGTGCCTCGAACTAATGAACTAATCTGATAAAAAGAAAAGAAGAAAAAAAGGCCACTCATTTTCTTGTTTAGGACCCCGTGCACCTGTACTGGAATAACCAAGTGAAGGCTATTCTTTTAGTCTTTGCTCAGAGCACCACTCCACTACAACCCAGTGAATTCTTGGGCCTCTTGGCATTTGAAATCTTTCTTAAGAAGTGCTAACGTAGTAATTCAATTTTCACGGTTGATATTAGCACGATTCTTAGTTTTTACGTACTAGCTTGGGCTGTGCATTGAAATTTATGCCCCTCAATACTTCAATAGAGACGAGTCCCTCTTCTACTTGCCATCCTCCTCACTCTGCCCTTCATGGCATGCTTCTAGCATTGATGTTTTTCTCTTTGGCATAAGTTTCATCATCATTACTGTTTGAATGAAAACAACAAAGTTTCTGGCTTTGTCTTAAAGCGTTGCCAGGGATTCTTAAATTCTTTACTGTTATCGTTCTCTATCTCAAAATTATCTGAAGCAGCTAATTATCGTTCTTAAATTATCTCACAATTCAACAAGTGATGAACCTATGAACCTTGAGATAACAACTCTGTTTTGCTTAATTTGGAATGATGTAATTAGGCCAGATAAGAAAGTCCAATGCAACATTTATTGTTAAAATACATGATAACCGAAGCATCAGATGCAGAACTATCTATTTCCTAATGATTTAGGATAATTGTT
Source organism: Ipomoea batatas (assembly GCA_002525835.2). Taxonomy (NCBI): domain Eukaryota; kingdom Viridiplantae; phylum Streptophyta; class Magnoliopsida; order Solanales; family Convolvulaceae; genus Ipomoea; species Ipomoea batatas. Next base: position 20,511,381 of record CM008344.1, read on the forward strand.
GGCGTCTATTTTTCGTGTGCAGGCTCCTTACTCTGATCCTAGGACCAATCTCCGATACGCGAATACAGAAGTCTTCAAGATGATAAGATCACTTCCCAATGATTATGTTCAGAGATACCTGGCTCTCAGAAATGCTGCAGTAGTTCTTAAATAGTTGTTGCCAAACACAGGACAGAATGTTTCTTTACACCATAGCCTGTCTTGTGGAAATTAGCTCTGACTGCTATATTAGAGAGTGGACTCAGTTTTTGTGTATATAAACCCTTCTGTTCTACTCATATTGTCCCTATTTCCTTTATCAACTTAGTGAAATAGATACCATTATCAGTATATCAGTATAAATTTATTAAGTATTGTTTTTTCTTGGAAAAAAGGGATGAGATAGGCCCTTGAACTTTACTCAAAAAAAGTCAATTAGACCTTTAAACTTTCAAAAGATGTAAGTAAACTCATAAACATGTTATTTTGGAGCATTGAAGTCCAGAAACTGATTGGTGACCTGTAATTACAAGTCAATCAGGTTCCGGTGAGCCTCCCACCAATTTTCGTTGACCGTCAAACGGTCGCATTTCGAGAAGGCAGACCACTAGAGAAGGTGACCAACTTGGTCTCCTTCTCCGGTGAAGGAGGAGAAGGGGAAGGCAACCAGTTTGGTATGCCTTCTCCTTCGCCAGAGAAAGCAACCAAACTGGTTGCCAATGTTTGTCGCTGAAAATTGGTTCGAGGCTTGTCGGAGTTATGTAGACGGTCACTAGAACCTTAGTGGCATGTAATTATATGTCACTAATTAATTTCTTGATTTCTATGTTCCAAAATAACATATTTATGAATTTATTTACAACTTTTTAAAATGTAAGCGCCTAATTGACTTTTTGAATAAAGTTCAGGGTCTATTTGATCCTTTTCAAAAATGTTGATTGAAATGGTTACACCTCTTCATACTTTGATTGGCTCTTACATTAAGTTTTGTGTTTGATGTTTTACTTATAATATTTTTTGTTCAATTTTCCTTATATAAATACAGAAGGAAAGCTTAGCTTGTTGGGTCAGCTCTGCCAGGGGGCTTATAATATATGTACCTCATGTCTTCTTGTGGGTTCAACTTGTCAGGTTAGAACTTAGAAAGGCATATCTAACAATTATTTTAATCAATTTATAGCCCTACAAAACTAAATAAATTTGAATTCAGTAGATAATTTCATTGTTTTTAACAATTTTGAACTGGTCATGAACGATAAAACAAACTTTTATTGATTTTAGTAACTAAAGAAGTTAATATAAAAATCCATGTTATTGTCATTAAACATTTATACATATCGTTCCTTACAAGTGTTTTTGTACAAGTTGTGAGTGTCATAACCCAACACTTCCTTGTTAGCTTTACCTCATAACGTAATTTTCAATGCAATTAGTGTTAATCAATATTAAGAAAATGACAGTTATTTTCATTTCCAAAGTCGTTATGATTGATACAAATATAGTTAAATAGGGCGGCTACAAGTACTACGTTAGTGTAGTGCTGCAATGGTTAAGGTGACATTGAATTAGATACCTTTGTACTTTAAAATCATATTTAATTTCAAACATTTAGCTTTTGGATATATACTAATATTAATCGGATTTATATAACTATCTTGTATGGTGAAGCAATAAATAATTATTTAATTATGTTGTATACCTGGCTAGCGCATATAGGTAATTAATAGGGTTTATTCAATCAAAATTTTTGTAAATTTTTTAAATAATAGGGTTTTATATATTTTAAATAAATGTATATAGAATAATATCAAAGATTATCTAGAAGTTGGCCCGGAAATATGGATGGCTAGGCCAACGATAATGACGAGTATTAGTATATAAAATTTTTATAATATTAACTTCTTTCACTAACCCAACACTTCATTGTTAGCTTTACCTCATAACGTAATTCTCAATGCAATCATAAATTAATGTTAATTAATAAGAAGAAAATGAGCTAGAGTTATTGTCATTTCCAAATTTATTTTCGATCAATTCGTTATGATTGAACCAAATATAGTTAATTAGGGCGGCTATAAGTACTACATTAGTGTGGTGCTACAATGATTAAGGCGCTGTTTGGTTTATAACTTCTATACCTTATTATCATATTTAATTTCAAACATTTAACCAACTAGGTTTTGGATATATACTAATATTAATTGGATTTGCATGCTATTTATATATAAGTAGCATGTATGATGAAGCAATACAAAATATTTAATTATTATGCTGTATACATGGCTACATGCATATCTCTAATTAATTGGGTTTATTCAATCAAAATTTTTATAAATTTTTTAGATAATTTAATTTTATAGATCAATTTTAAATAGAATGACAATTAATTCACTTTATTATAATCTCACTGAGAAATTGTGATTGAAAAATGAGGGTTGGTGAACAAAAATAGTTTTTCTTGTCACTTTTGAAAATCGAAAAAATATTTAAGGTAATATCGAATATCTAGAAAGGTGGTTAGAAAATATGGATGGCTAAGCCAACGACAACGACATGTGGTTGCCAGCATTTTTGACCATTTGAAAAATTTTAACCACAGTTCGTTGTCAACAAAAAATCTCTCTATCTGATCTCACTCACACATATATGTTGGATCAAATGTGAACTAATCTTCTTGTGCGAACATACAGATCAGATTAGCACCACAATGTATGCATGAATGCATCACACCTTGGTGCGTTTTTGAACAGGCGGTGGTGCAAATCCGCATGTCTGCACGGGACGTTAGTCTGCATGTGAACCAGGCCAGCCATGTGTGTGTGTTACTATGTTAGAAATTATGGGTTCTATAGTGATTGTGTTTTCTAGCCACCTATTACCGATTGTTGAAAAAGTTAAAAATTTAATTTCCTCCACTTCAACCTCTAGGTGATAAAAGGATGTTAATAAAAAAATATAGAGAAAATTGTCATTTTAGCCCACTGACTATAGGGGTCTTGTTAATTGCAGTCCACGACTTTCAAAACTGTTAATTTCATACCGTAACTATTCAATTTTTATCAATTTCGGTCACTCCGGCCAAATTACCGGCCAAATTTGCCGGAAAATTCTAAACCCTAAAATAATGAGGGGTATTTTAGTAATTTCACATGTATGTTCTTCTTCTCCGGCGAGCCACCACTTTTTCTTGCACTTTTCCGGCGATGCCTTCGCGATGAATAGAGCAGTAGACGGCGTTGTTTGTTCACAGCGTATGAAGATAGCAAGCAGGTGAGCTTTCCTCTTCGTCCGGCAGCGCTTCACTGTCGCCTTCTCTTTCCTCCCCTTCTACTACTGCTTACGGCATTGTTGGTTCACGCTGGCGAGGAGGCCACGCCGGAAACAGGAGATGGGAGAAGTCGCCCAGCATGCCTCCGGCATCTCTTGGGCATCGTCTTGCTCCTCCGCTTCCAATGCATCCACCGTTGTCGCCGCCACCATTTCCGAAGACATCAAGCCTAAAGTGAGGTCGGAGATGATACCGGCGAAGAGAGAGATCCACTGGGTTGCTTCCTTCTCGCTCTCTCCCGTCGTTGAGCTCTCTCAGGTTCCCAACAGGTCCCTACCGGAGAAGAATACAGCAGGTCGCCGGAGAAGAAGAACAGACATGTGAAATTACTGAAATACCCCTCATTATTTTAAGGTTTAGGATTTTCCGGCGAATTTGGCCTGTAATTTGGCCGGAGTGGCCGAAATTGATAAAAATTCAATAGTTACGGTATGAAATTAACAGTTTTGAAAGTCGTGAACTGCAATTAACAAGACCCCTATAGTCAGTGGGCTAAAATGGCAATTTTCTCAAAAATATATGCACTTTATTTCCCAGATTTGGAAGATATACAAACTATGACATAAATATAAATATAAATATGCTTGTGATATAAATATGCATGTGAACATATTTAATATGTATGTAAATTTATAAAATATTTTCAACACCAATTTAATTGTTAATTCTTCGGTGGTGGTAGATTATAGGTAAGTATATAAAATTGAATCTTGGTTGTCGCGATGTTAGAGTTTTACTTTCTTGTTAGGATGGTTAATTGTGGACACTGAATTTCTGAACACCACCTAGCCTCCCATTTAATGGACTACTAAATTATCATGATATATCTATGGACAATCCTGTTAGGTCGGAATGTACAAGATCTTTAAGGCTAAAAATTTCACCGTGTGTGGGTAATTAAGTAACATGGTTGTAATTAAATCTCTTGGAGTCATGCATATATACTAGACCTGATAGTACAAAAACACAAAACAAAACAACTCCGGTCACTCAAGAGATAGAAACCTCCGATCCATACAAGAAGATATATACACTAAAGAGAAACAAATCAAATATCCTTTTACAATATGATAAAATTCGTCACCTTGCAATTCCAAACTATATGTTTGATTGAATACATACGGGAGGAGCAATATATGTATCGTTTTAAAAATTGAGGGGAACATTTACACCACTAATAATTTAACATTTATAATTGACTAGGGCATCAATTACAATTTTTTCTAAAAACAATATATTGACCTTCTTAGTTTGATGTGGTTAATCGTTCTTATATATGCTCCTTTAATTTGTCTGTCGAGTTACACCAGTGACCCCAAATTTCCCTTGTCTCTCAAAAAAATTGGATCTTTTTTTTTTTTATAGCTTTTAGCGATCACTTCAGGGTAGTATCTCACTATCTCCTCTCAGACGGCAAACCAGTTCAACATGACTTAACGTTTGAGTGGGGTTGACGATTTGTCGTCATCACTCACTGCTCCTTTAGTCACTCCATCGCTACCTCTTCAAATACACCTTAGCTTATTCACTTCCCTCTTCTTCAAATCACATGCATACACCCTTCAATTCACAACTAGGTTTATTATCTCAAAATAATCATGGTATGTAGTACTTCAATTAACACTTTTTTCTCTTTTACAAATTTTATTCTAATAGTTAATTTGTTCAATATATTCTTTTGCATATTTATGTACAGGAAAATGAAGAGCTTATTAAAGGGAAAGTAGATTGGCGAGGAAGAACTGCTAGGAAGGGCAAGCATGGAGGAATCCGAGCATCTCTCTTCATATTAGGTAACACGCACTATCCGATGGTGTACACAGGATAACTCCCGCCTTGTAACCCTAGTTAGTTAGTAAAAGACCACAAGAGGTAAATTAACTTAATTAGGTTGTTTATAGTTGACCGACGTTCGATTCCCCCTTGGGCCAGTTCCCGTGCCTCCTAGAGCTAACGTGGGTAGACCTGAACCGTTAAACGGACAGAGAAAGACCCCGTGAACTTACAAAAAAAAAAAAAAAATAGTTGACCGACTCAAGTTAAAAAGCTAATAGACTGCACTCGAGTAATTTAATTATAATGTTGTGATGATTGCTAAGTCAAAGAGTTTGATTAATTTGAATGGGGTTGCTCTAAATTTAGATGTTTTGTGCACTAATAATAAGATGAGATTACTATATATGTTGAACAGGAACATTTGCATTTGAGAACATGGCTACAATAGTGTTGGGGTTGACCTTTTTGACATACTTCAATGGAGTGATGCACTTCAACCTTGCTGACGCAGCCAACCACGTCACCAACTTCCTTGGGACTAATTACATTCTTACCGTTCTTATTGCCGTCTTAGCTGATACTTATACTGGCAGATTCCTTGCTGTCCTCATTTCTGCATGGATCGAGTTCTTGGTATATACTCATCATATATATCTTCATTTATATCTATCTTTGCTTATATGTGATACCATAAATTTTAAGATATCAATTACTTTCCCATTTTACCCTTTTGATTTACTATCTTATACATTAATTTATTTTTTATTAGAATTTTTTTTTAATACAACTGACCCTATTATATTGTCTGAGGCTCGATCTCATAACCTCCCATATGAGAGAGTCACTACATGTCATCTGAGCATAAGGTGCTTGGCATATCGCCAAGACCTTGTAGTCTAGTGGCACCTGTTGCACTCTTATAGGTTCGAGCTTCAGTAAATACGATATTGACTCTTTGTATTTCAGTATTGAGAAAGTAGTTATGAACAGATACTGTATTATAACAGAGTGAATAATCCTCAAAAAAATTGCCTTTTAACACATCATATCATAACCTGCAGGGGCTTGGACTGTTGGCATTCCAGGCTCACCACCGCAAGCTCAAACCTCCGGCATGCATCCCAAACCCTAGCGATCCATCCGTGCAGTGCGAGGAAGTTAGCGGCCGCAACGCCGCCATACTCTTCCTGGCAGTTTACTTAACTGCCCTCGGCTCCGCCGGAGTGAAGTCGGCGGTGCCGTCGCACGGCGCCGACCAGTTCGACGAGAAGGAGCCGAAGGAGGCGGCGCAGATGTCGAGCTTTTTTAACTGGCTTTTGCTGGGACTGTGCGTGGGAGCCGCGGCTAGTCTAACGCTGATCGTGTGGATTATCCAGGATAAAGGATGGGATAAGGGGTTTGGTGTGTGTACCTTGGCTATGTTCCTTGGTGGGATAACTTTTTCTGCGGGATTGCCGTTCTACCGTATATATGTCATTCAAGGGAGTAGTGCCATCACTCGTGTTGTGCAGGTATATATCAGGGCTCTCAGGAGATGGTTAAATACTTAAATCTCTAGAAAGCTAGCACTTTTTTACAGGGCGTTTGGTTAGAAAGAAAGAATTAGAGTTAAGAATTGTAATTCGATGATAAAAGAATAAGATCGGAATTTAAATTATAAATTATTTGATAATAAGGAGGAATAGAATTAAGAGGAATGGGAAGGAAAAATGTGATATAAAAATTAAAATATCCCTTTGTAATAATAATAATCATCATCAAGGACAAAATGGTCGTTTATTTATATTTTTTCCCTTTTCCCACTTTTCTGAATTACAAATCTTATAAGGGTCCAAGAATTCCAATTCCGCAAATGGAAGGAATTGCAATTTTTCTCTAACCAAACACTGTAATTTGGGTGATTACAAAATTGTGTTGTAATTAAATTGCGAATACATTCAACCAAACAACCCATTAAAATTTTGGTTAGAACTTAGAAATGGTATTTTTAACCACTTTAAGGGACTGAATTGAATTTATTCTTGATAGGTTTTCTTCTTTATATATTTTTAAAAAATTAAATAATTAATGGTCTCATAGGGGCTAACAATTTGTTGCTGCACTTTCTTTGACCTGCAGGTCTATGTTGCAGCCATGAGGAACAGAAATCTTCAGCTTCCTGCAGACTCCAGTGTCCTATATGAGATCAGCAAGGACAAAGAAGCTGCAATTGAAACTGATTTTCTACCTCACACTGACAAATACAGGTATGATAGCTCCTATCTACCTATCTTGCTCTACATGCATAATTTTTAGTAACGAGCAAAACCGAAATCAGTAAGTGTACATTGAAAAACCCACCTTATAACCCTAGTCAACAAGTACCACAAGAAAGTAAACCAACCTAGATTGCTTATAGAGGTTAATAGGTCGCTCGTGCTGAGAGTGAAATTTGTAAATTTGTAGTTATCAAGAAAACAACCTGATTAATTTGTTTGGGTGCGTTGCACCCTCTACATGCAAAATTTGGCATAACTTGTTAGGATCAAGCCCTGTGAAGGCACAACTTTATTTTTTTTTATATGGTCATCCCTTTATCAGCTTTCGTCAAACAATTCTGCTAGCCATTAATTGCTGGACTTAACTCGTTACCGGCCTCTGCCAATTCAAGAGAACTAATGCATGATGTTTTCACCCATTATTTGTAGGTTCTTGGATAGAGCAGCAATCCAGACATCACCAGAGCAGTCCCAAAACCCAAATCCATGGAACCTATGCACAGTCACACAAGTGGAGAACGCCAAAATCCTGCTAAGCATGATCCCAGTTTTCTTATGCACAGTAATAATGACCCTCTGCTTAGCCCAACTCCAAACATTCTCAATCCAGCAAGGCACAACAATGGACATAACCATCACCAAATCCTTCAGCATCCCAGTCCCATCCCTCCCCATCCTCCCCATCACTTTCCTCATCATCCTAATCCCCGTCTACGACCAAATCCTCGTCCCCTTCCTCCGCAAACTCACCGGAATCCCCACCGGAATCACCTACCTCCAGCGCATCGGCGTCGGCCTCGTCCTTTCCTGCCTCTCCATGGCCACCGCCTCAATCCTCGAAGTCAAGCGCAAGAAAATCGCCAGAGAACACAACATGGTCGACGCTATCCCTATTCTCCAGCCGCTCCCGATTAGCGTGTTCTGGCTTTCCATCCAGTATTTCATATTCGGGATTGCTGACATGTTCACTTACGTGGGATTGCTCGAGTTTTTCTACTCGCAGGCGCCCAGGGAGCTGAAATCCGTGTCGTCCTGCTTTCTCTGGAGCTCCATGTCGCTTGGGTACTTCTTGAGCTCGATTATGGTGAGGGTGGTTAACGCGGCCACCAAGGGGGGGACCGCGAGTGGGGGGTGGTTGGCTGGGAATAATATTAATAGGAACCATTTGGACCTGTTTTATGCTTTGTTGTCGGCTATGAGCTTCGTGAATTTCTTGGTTTATTTGGTGGTTGCTACGAGGTATAAGTATAGGCAGCAGAAGGTGCAGCCTGCGGATGATGAGGGTGATGGTGAAACTATGCAGTAGTTGAAGGATTGATAATGTCTAGAAGTCGTTAAGAATGCAAGTTTGTGATTCTGTTTTCTGAATTCCTAAATGTCAAATGTAGTTATTGCAGGGGAATCGTCAGTTTTTGTTCCTTTTGTTATTCTTGAGTTATAGATTTAGTTTCTGGTTTTTAAATTTTTATAAATGTAGCTCTGTTTTCTTTTTAGTTAATCTAGCTGAAAAAGGATTACAAGAAAGAAGTAATTTAATTTAGGATGTTCATAGTTATCCGTTCAGACAAAAAAAGATTAATAAGTAGCTCTTATTTGGAATCAAATTCGGAACTTTGTGGTTACAAAGCTACATAGTAATTCTCAAATATGATTCTTTAATAGTTAAATGACTTATAAATAAGATTTTATTTTCTACGGAAAATTACATTTTTTTTATCCTTATAGGGTAATTGAAGAATTCGTCTCTATTTATTGGGCATACTCACTTCTGATCTTGTTGTCCTTGCTATAAGTGACGTTCCAAATTTCGTCTTTTTTACTAACAAGTCATATATGCTCACTTTTCGTTCATATTACAAATTTCGTTTCTAATGTTTTGTTTGTAAATGAACAAAATTTACAGCATTAATTATAGCTTAGGGACAAAAAGTTAGCACGGCCAACGGACGAATCTTACAATTATCCTATAACTTAAAAGAATGTAAATTGCAAATTTTTCTCTTTTTTTACTAACCAAATTATATAGTACCAAGGTTTTAGCAAGCAGCAACCCTAAATAGTTGGTTTGATAACCACAAAATTTCAAATTTAACTAGTTAAAAGAATTATTTACTATTGATATTCTTAATTTGAGTTAATCAATTACGAGTAATATATTCGTTCTTACGATAGACTAAACAAATATTTTATGTATGATTACGTACATGGAACAAGATTTTCCTTTATATAAAACATACATATCAACATGAATAATTTGCAAAACAGATAAAAAGTATTGATCTGTGGCGGATCTTTTACCAGATCAATAATAGAGATTGATGCCATGAGTATTATATTATTGATTTTTCATTATAAAAGGAATTAAATTTTGCCATGTTTGGTAATGATTGTTAACTGATTTGGGTAGAAGGTATAATTAATTGATAATATTGTTGATGGTAGAAAAGTGTTTGGTAATTAGCTGTTAGTTGGTAACTGTTTAGTATAATTTCTTTTCTCAAAAGCTAATTGAAAAGTTGTTTTGAGTACTCTTTTGAAATTTAGTATTTTAGAGTTACAAAAAATTTATTAACTAAACACTTATATTAATTTTTTAACCAAGTCAAATAACTAATAATGGTCAAATAAATTAAAAGTGGCTGATAGGTTAATTATTTACCCACCGGACCATGTAATTTTGGAGGAGCCAAAAGTTGATAAAGTCGTGTACGTTCCCATGAGCTATACATGCCAGCTTCTTAGCTCCACAACGCTATACCAA
>CM008344.1:20636679-20651229 GCA_002525835.2 Ipomoea batatas
TGCTGGAACTACTGGAGCTAATGGAACTACTACAGGTGTTGGAACAACTGGAGCTAATGGAACTACTACAGGTGCTGGAACTGCTGCTGCTGGAACTTCACCATGTACTGCTGCTGGAACTTCACCATGTGGTGCTGCTTGCTGATTTGTTCTCTGCATTATTTAAATGCTATTTAGTTAAAATATGACAATGTAAAACAAAATATAAGTACTTAAAAACAGTATGTAATTTACCTGAGGACATCTCCGACTATTATGACCTATTCGCTTGCAGATTATTGAACAATGAAGGGTAACATGCATTCTTGACATTTTCACTCCATCTTTGGTTAGTTCACCACAAGATTTCTTCCTTAGTTTTTTTGGTCTGCCAACCTTTTTAGTAAACAAAGGAGGTAGTAGTGGCTCTCTATCAGATTGTGGCCATTCTTGAGGCCCAGCCATAGGGTGAATACATCCTGAGTATGCTTGTTTATAATTCTCAACACTGTAACATGAATGGACATAGTCATATATTGGGGTTTTTCCATATTTAACCCAAAGTGCAAATATGGCATGCCTACAAGGAATGCCAGTTAGATCCCACATTCTACATGAACATGTCTTAGCTGCAATGTCAATTTGGTGTTGTTCAGTGGCTCCCTTTACTTCAAACAAGACATTTGTACTTTGATATGCCCAATACCCTCCTGCTTGTTTCTCAAAAACATAAATTTTCTTTGCTATGGATGGACATATTCTTCCTGACCATTGCATTGCCTGCTTTCTACGCTCAAATAACCTCAACATAACTTGTTTTCTCACAATTTCCAGTAAATGAATTTTCAAACATGGTGGTCCCCATTTGCTTTTGATGGCACAATGGTGCTTTTGATGGCACAATGGTCCCCATTCCAGAAAATATTCAACTCAGAAAATGCTTTAAACACATCTTTATATACATTATTGCACAAACATACATACCGACAGTCAATAGCCAAAAAAATCACCTTTTACAACAACATATATGCACAAAATCGTACCCATTACCCAAAAAATGCACAAATTGATGCATCCTTGTCAAAAGCAGTACACAAACGAAAATACGAGAATACTTACTTGGTGTAGGATATGCGGGAATCACAGTCGTGTCTCTCGAACCTCTCCCAGGTTGCATCTTGTTGGCGAGACTCTCGAACCACTCTACTACTTCGAATCTATGGGGATTTAGGTTTAGAGAACCACTTTGATTAGCCCTTCTTCTCGAACCACTCTGATTAGCCCTTCTTCTCGAACCACTCTGATTGGCGTTTAGCCCTAAATGTCGAACCAGTAGTAGGTATGAAATAATCGTATTCTGTTTAGGGATTTAGAATTAGGATGTTTATTTTATTTTTTTTCTTAAAACCATTACAAATTTTACATTACTACTAAAAACACCCATAATTATGAAGTAAATGTGTGGGCTGCCCGGACTGCCCAAAAAGCAAGGTGAAATTCCTTTATTACCCTCTATTTTAACAGATGTTAGATGCCAAACCTAACGGAGGACTAAAATGGTTAACTTTTACAAAGTCGAGGACTTCATCAGTTAAAAAAAAATAGTCGATGACCAAATTGGTAATTTCGCAATAGTCGAGGGACCATTTTGGTAATTAACTCTTTTATTATAATTTTGTACAACTACCAATCATACCTCAAAATGTGGATACCATTTTGGATTTCCCAATATTTCTGGTTGCACTGTTCCTCTATTAACTGGCTTTATTATTTCGTGTCCCAACCGTATAAGTGCACGTACCACACGCTTCGCACAATTATGTATAGTTCTAGCAGAATGTTGAAATCGCTCAGAAATTACATGGTGTGTTAATCTATGCGTGAGAACTAGGAGACCCATTGATAATTGTTCTTCCACTTGAACATGTATTGTATCTTTTAGCATTTCCAATCCCTTCAATGTCTCACATAGACTTTTGAACACACGTGGCACAATCCTAAATGATTCATAACACCTAGCACTATTTCCATTCAACACTTCAGTTATATAATCCTTACTTGAAAGGATGAGGTTCTACATGGAGTCGTCTCTACGTCATCCATCAATACGCATGCAGCAATAATCATAAGTATGGCTGCATAATCATCATCATCACTGTCACTATAGCTATTAGAACTAGGAAAACACTGTTGTGACATTATCGTGCAATATGAAGCGTAACAAACAATTGTAAAAAAAATTAGCAACAGATCTTTGAAACTATTATATTAATACAAAGTTCTAATAAAGTTGAGTCACATACAACAACTCTCATTTAAATTCCTTAGCAGTAACAAATGTCATTCTAAAGTCCAAAGCACTAACAACAATAGCAACAACAACATCATATTAAGCTAATAGTTAACAACAAAGTAACAACAACAAAAAATTTATCTAACACATTCACTTCAAAGATAACACCCATTCACGTTGTCATTCAGGAGGCATTTCTATGAACCCCTCACGTAAGTCAGCATTTGCCAAACACTTGAAAGCAACATTAATGGCAGCTTGGGGAATCTCACTCATGTTTTTCAGAACCTCAATACAAGCTTTCATGGTATATGGGGTAGCCGTGGCCGTACTCATCATACTAGCATCTTCCTTGGCTTTTCGGCGTTGTTCTTTTGAAGTCATATTCAAACTAACAGTATCCATTGCATTACTTATCTTTTCCCTCAACTTCGTGTTAGTGTTCTTCCTCGTGCTACCAACAATATCCATCATCTCATCCAAACTCCTTTTCCCTTTTGAACTAGATAGTCTTGCAACATGTAAGAACTCATCCTCAGCAAGGCATTCCTCATCAGAGTTAAGTGGCATTTGCATGGATGAGTTAGCAAGACTTCCAGTAGCAACAGATTGGGCAAATACCTCAGCCATTAGCTCGTAGTGTTTGCAACCATTTCTCTTATAAGACTTGAATTTAGCATGTTTATGTTTCAATGAAACAATAAAACAATTTAATTAAATAATTCACTACCATTATTAAAACAATATAACTAGAGTTTGGGTTCATACCGCGTAGAATTTTTTTCATGTATCCTCACATGCCTCCACAATGTTTGTAAGTGAATTGTATGAGAAATCAACTCAGAAAACTGCTTGTACATCAATTTCAGCCTGTTACACTTTCCTTTAAGTTTACTCATCCCGTAACTAAGACCAATTGACTCCATCATCTCTCGATCAACATCATTCTAGTCTGAAGGTTTTAATGAAAGTTGTCCATCGGGATTTTTTTTACTCTTTCATTCAAAATTCTCAAAAATTTTATTACAACTATATCAGGTCATTTTGCTTCTTCCTCATTTGTTTCTTCCACGTTATTCATCTAAATGTAAGTTATAATAGTAAATCAGCATGTATTTGCTATTTCCTACACATATACTGAATGGCAAACTACAATACACATTATAATAGAAAATCATCATGTATTTGCTATTTCGAGAAGAGAAAAATAAAAAGAAGATTAGCAGTCAAATTGGGCAGCTTCAATTTAGTAGTCAAGGTGGCTTTTTTATTTTTATTTTTATCAAAACAAATATGAACAAGATTGAAACATCATCTACCCATCAAGCAGGCTTAACAAAACAGAACAGAGCATCCTACAAGAGTCCTCCACTCCACCGAACTTTATAATAATAATTTTGCAACATAAATCTCAAGAAGAATGATTGTAGGGCCAATTCAAAACTAATTAATGCATTGCACTGCACTCAAACTATCCAGGGTGCATAATAAGAAGATTTGAATATATATGGCTACATATATTCTTCTATCATCACTACACTACATTTGTGTATGATCTGATATGAATGATGCATGCACTGATGCACACCACTCCTTTTAACAAATTAAAGGGCATTAAAGTGATGTCAAAGCATGTGGTGTAAAAGTGAAAATTACAAGATCAGAGAATTTACATGCACCATCATGCATAATAGATGAAATATAATGTAAAAAAATGCTAATGAATAAGATCATATATATGTTGTAATAATGCACTAACAAATAATGGATAGCACAATTGACTCTATTGAGGTTTCAGTGAAAGATTTTTTGGGCATTGCTAGTTTTATGGATGGTGGTTTATTCATTTAAGCAAATATACATCCTAGACACAGCACAATTGACTCATTTGTTGGAACTATTTGTATTTGTTGCATTGATAATAATATTTATATTATTGGGTTGTAAGATATTTGTTTCTAAAATGATGTTGCTCACTACACAAATTCAAATTAATCACATTGAAAATGTTCTTTGCTGTACTATTCTCCTATATATAAAACACAGAAACCCTACAACACAGACAACATATCCAACACGCCTACTATCAATTAAGCAAAAAAAAAAAAAGCTACATACAAAAACAAACCTAAATAGAACCAAGCAGCACATTGTCCACACAATAGAAAATATATTTTAGCTCAAAATGTACTGTAAGCTAAGGGCTCCAAAAATATACACTAAAATTGCACATCATAAACAAAATATACTGAAATGGTAGTATTTGAGATCAAGAAGGCTTACCCTAGATCGAGGTGATGGGCACGATCCAACAGACGACTTTGGTGACTCCGTCTTGGGAGTGAACTGACCACCGTATGACTATCCGTGGAGAGCCACGTCGGAGGAGGGCAAGGTTCCGTCGGAGGACAGTCGCGTCGGAGGCAGGCCAACACCACCAAAAAATCGACCAACACTACCGGAAAATTAGAGTAACCTTTCGGTCCTCTTTAGATTACCAATTGCTTTTGAGTACAATGGGTTGCTTATAAGTGTACTAGATTGCTCTCCCTCTTTCTTGAGACCTAGAAGTCTAGAACCCCTATTTATACAAGCCAGGAGAGCTTTCTCCCTTAGAAAACTTCTAAACTACTTTAGATTATGTTTTCTAAACTACTTGAGACCTAGAACCTTATTTATACAATTGATTATGTTTTCTAATGTTTTCTTTTCTTGAATTAGAGCAAATAATTGTCCAATTACCCATGCGATGCACGAATAATTTTTTATTATGTATTTAGATAATAAAAATAAATATGAAATTATAAAAAAATTCTAATATTGAATGTGTACATTTATTTGATTATAAGATTAATGCAAAAGTATCACTCAATTAATTGAATAATATATGATTTGTTTGTCTACAATTATCTTAAAAGATCGATATGTAATATGACTTATGTAATTATATTATTACTAAAATAAATATGAGAAAATGAAAAATAATTTAATTATAATTATTATAAAAATAAGTTCAACGACCAATGTTTAGCTTAATTACCATAATAATTATTTGGCAATTATTATTAGTCAATTACACAAATATATATGTGCAATTATACTTTTATACCTTAAATATATTCATTTTAACAATATCACATTTAGTTTTTTCTTCCTCATCCATATTTGAATGAATTAATTGTACTTATTATAAAAAAAAATTAATTGTAATTATACTAATATATGTGCAGCGACATTCGACGCAGTCGTTATACCGTGGATCATGGTCCACAATGCATTGCGGACCATGGTCATGGCTGATACTGCAGTTGTGTTGAGCTGATACTGCAGTTGTGTTGAGCTGATACTGCAGTTGTGTTGAACTGATACCGTAGTTGTGTTGAAAGGGAACTGCAGTTGCGCGGAACAGATGTCATTTCATCCGTCTGAAAGTGCTGTTGTGCTGAACTGATACTGCAGTTGTATTGAACGGATGAACGACCTCTGTTTCGCGCAACTGCAGTTCTCTTTCAACACAACTGCAGTATCATTCATGACCATGGTCCAGAGTATAATTTGCGCATTCGACCCCACCAGGCCACCACAAGCCCATACATGTATATATTATCCGGAAAATAAATTTAATTTTGTATATAAATCAGAAGATGACAACTGTACTACATTAAGTCAAATTAAAGGAAAAGGACAAATCTCAAATAAAAATAATAATGATACGGATTATTTAAAAAAAAAAAAAAAAAAAAAAAACTTTTCAAGTAAACCGTAGAAGATTGATACACTGGTTTGCTATATTTTAATATAATATAATAAATAAGTACTTAATCACACTAAAGTATAAGCAATATAATGTATGACTTTGTAACGAAGGATAACTTAGGTAGACATAGACAATTTTGATTCAACTTAACAGAATTTTATTATATTTAATTCGCGTGGATTGAACTTTTTAGATGAGAATAAATATTACGTATAAAAAAATTAATAAGAATTAATAATGTTATTAAATTAAAATAAAATTGTTTTGATAGTATAATTTCAATCAAGTGTTTAGATAAGGTCATGAAACCTATTTTATTGGGAAGGTCTTGACAGAAAAAAGAGTGAAAGAGGGATCTTGTTAGGTTTAGAGGAGTAAAGGAGGCATGGCGGCCCAAGGCAATGGAGGTAAAGAGGGCCTGGCGACTCAAGGCAATAGAGGTGAAGAAGGCATGACGACCCAAGCCAAAGAGGTGGTAAAGAAGGCATCGTGGCCCAATGAGAGAGTATGGAAGACATGATGGCCCGATGAGAGGGGTACGATAGAGGAAGGCGTGGTGAACTATTAAAGATGGAGGGGGTGAGCCGTCGTAGGGGCGAAACCATCCACGCCCAACTGCTGCCTGGCTGGCGGAGAGGCCCATCGGGCTTCTCCCGCTATGGTATGGCCAATGCGGCCCCGACGCTCTCGCCGATGTGGCTGGGCATGCTTAGGTGTAGGAGGGCACGTGGGTGTATGGATGTACGTAGTTGGGGTGCTTGGCGTAGGCGGGCATACAAGGTAGAGAACGGGGGTTGAAGTAGCTACATGGGTGGAGGTGGAGGGGATATATGGATTAGGGATGTCAATAGGGCCAGTCCTGTCGATTTCGGGCTAGCCCTGTCGGGTTGTCAGGCTTATCAGATTTGGGTTGTCGGTTAATTATTATTTTATTCTCGGATTCGGGTTAGCCCTAACCCTAAACTTCGGGTTGTCGGGCTTATTGGGCGGGCTAGACTATTTGAACTAAAATTGAAAATGAATACTTACATTCGATAAAACGGGTCAACGGGATGAGCATTGAGCACATTAAAATTTAACAAATGCAATTGCAACGGTTCGGTTTCGTTTCGAATTTAATTCGGTTTGATTTAAGACCCCTAAATTTTAACATTTCCTAGGCGACAAGGCGGTCAAGGGGCATCGCGACTTAACGGGGCATCGCAACTTAACGGGGCATCGTAATAACTATGCATGAAACATCACATAACCTAAATCCAAAATCTAATATCTAAACATTAAATACCAACATAACAAATTAACAATTAAAACAAATTAAAATAAAAAATAAAAATATAATTTTAATTCTAGAACTGAAAATTTGAATGAATTTCCAGAATTGGAAATTCATTCAAATTCATTCTAGTAAATTTCTGGAATGAATTTCCAAATCTGGAATTTCATTCCAGAATTTTGGAATGAAATTCGAAACTGGAAATTCATTCGAGTAATTCACTGGAATGAATTTCCAGTAAAATTTATATATATATAATTTATATAATATAAATATAAATATAAATATAAATATATATTTAAAATTTATATTTATATTTATATATTTATTAAAATTTTATTTAAACCTAGTGATAAAAAAAATACTAAAGATGAACTCACATATAAATTCCATGTATGTTATGTTTCGGATTGTTATGCAATGGACTCGGGTCCACCTTGCAAGATGGACCCGAGTCCATGTTCACAATTTCATAACTCCATGTTCACAGTTTCATAACTCTATATTCACAATTTCATAACTATATGTTCAACATTATCATAACTTTATGTTCAATAGTATAACACAATTTTTGAATCTATATAACAAAATTGTGAATATTGAGTTCAAAATTTGTAAATATTGAGTAATGTAATTTTGTGTATTGAGATCTAAAATTATAAATACAGAGTTCTAAAAGTGTGAACATAGAGTTCTAAAATTGTGAACATAGAGTTTTAAAGTTGTGAACATAGGCTTGGGTCCACCTTGAGGTGGACCCGGGTTCATAGCATAATTTGCCTTATGTTTCACATCACTTCTATAATAAAGAATAATTTTCAATTGTTCGGGCTATCAGGCTAGCCCTATCGAGTCACCGGGCTTATCGGTTTCAGGCTCATCGGGCTAATTTTTTTATCTGGCTAGCCCGTTCGGGCCATAGCCCTATCGGTTTCGGATTTTTTCCGGGCTAGCCCATCGTGTTCGCGCCCGATTGACATCCCTAATATGGATGGTGGAATAGAGGGCAAACCAAGTCCACACACTTGTCAAGCATATAGAGAGTCCTCTACACTATAAATAGGCATCATTATCTCCATTTTGGACATCACTATCTGATCACAACATCCACCCTAGTCAAATGGTTCTGGGTCCCTACTTCCTACAGCAACACCAATTTTTGATTCCTAGCAGCTACAAATTATTCCTAATCCATTACTTGAGCTATAGCCTTTATTATTTATTTATTCTTTGGGCTAAATCTCAAACAGTGTATATACTCTGTTGGGCCTAGTTCCCCAAGCAAGAGTAATACTATTTTCCTATTCCCTCCCATTATGTATATCTATACCTGATTTATGATGGATCCTAGTCTCGTAAAATCATCATTGGCGTCGTCTGTGAGGATCACTACGTAAAGTACATGTTTCTAAATTATGCGTAATTTACCCTTTCCCATTACGTATCCAAACCTGAGATACACGGAAATGAGAGAGTCACAAAGTGAACGTTCTCCAGACTCGCAGGATCGCCTCTGTAACACCCCTAAACTACAAGTTGAGATAAACAATAAACTTAAAGTAAAGCTATAGAATCTTAATACGTAAACAACAAAAATGCGGAAGCGAATCTATATCACTGGCGGGGTACTACGCCACATCTAAGTCCACAATGCCTAGATGCTAAGGCGAGTTCAAAACATAGTCTCAATAATCCTCAAAACCAAAGCATAACTAATCCATTATTACATCCACAAAGTTCTAAGGCGCACAGGCCCAAAGTCTAAACATCAGAATACTAAGCTAGATCATAAAAGAGAGGAATAGAACAAAGACTAGCGTGCTCGCGTACCGGTTCTACTCCATACCTGGAAAACAATAGAAATATTAGCAAAGAAATGCTAAGTAATACTCCACTCACACTCGTGAGAAATACAATAATATATCATATCTTTGTAAATAGATTTTACACACACATATAGAATATATGCCAACAAAACTATCATTGTTTAAATATCAGGTGTTGGTCCCGGTGGTAGAGGTGTGAGTCAAGAAGGGGGGGATTGAATATACTCACAGGTATTTTAAAACTTTTTACGAGATCAAACCTTTGAAAGGAATAAACTCGATCAAATATAATAACGCAGCGGATAAAAGGGTTATGCCAAATTTTAAGTTTACTTTGCACAAAGAGTTATTTTATGAAAACGTTAGGTTTGAAAATGGCATGCAATGTAGTACGTGAAAATAAAAGGAGGGAGAGAGAGATTTTTATAGTGGTTCGGCTATTAACGAAGCCTACTCCACTCTTCTTCACAACTCGTGAAGGTTTGCACTATATTCTCCTTAATAGTACAAAACTCCTTTACAACGTGCTCCTTTGATCACAAAGCCCGGCAGCCACGTTCAATTAGGTTTTTCAACTCCTTCAAGGTTTACTCCGCCTCTTTCTACTTCACAAGTAGAGATGGTTGAAAATGGTTAAGAATGTTTCTCCAACTTTAAGATTCTTGTGTTTGAGCTTCTTGATTTCAACACTTGAGCTTCACAAGATCTCTTTTATGATCTGGATATAACTTTTGAGCTTTTGAATATTTTTGACACACATGAAGTAATATTGCTTGCTAATGACTTTTCGCTTTTTCAACCTTGTTCAAGTGAGATGGGACAAAGGGTATTTATAGGTGGGAATTTTCATATTCGTTGGAGGGAATCTGAATTTTCAAACCTATTATCCAGTGTGTAATATCCAATGGGTAAGGTTTGACCTTTTCAGAATGTCAGTACATTTCTAGCCGTTTGTTCACTTTTATGCAAAGACAATTTGTCTTTTCTATCACAAAAAGGTGATAATCATTAAATGCTCCTTGGGATCGTTGCCTAGGATTCATTTTGACATTCAAGTTATACCCAATCTCAAGGCTATAGATAAGACAACCATAAGAGAATGTCTAATGCCTTGGGTACTCGTGAGAATGATTGACCTTATCATTCTCATCATCTCCTCGAATCAATCACCTTTTGATTGTTCGGTTTCAAGAGTTCGGCCCTTCCATTCTTCGGCCTTAAGCATTCTCAGTCTTTAGTCTTCGGTTCTTCAAGTCTTCGTGTCTTCAATCTTCAACTCTTCGTAACTTCAAGTCTTCGGCTTGAAATTTTTTATTCGAGGACTTGTTCCGGAATGACAACAAGTCATTCTTTAAGGGTCAAAACTTGTCTAGTAACTAAGACTAAGACAAGAGTTCGTCCTTCTATAAAAGACAGAATAAGAAATGGGGGGTCTCCTCGGGTCTTTGGTATCATCAAAATCAATGATTCGGGGTTCCTAACATCAGGAGACTCAACAATGAATCAAGCTGAATGAATCATAAACCAAAGACATCTCAACAAGTTCAATTATCAAGGAATGAATCCACAATACAAAGATTCAACAATAAGACACTCAACCAAAGCACGACCTCAACTGGACAACAAATAGGTATAACCAACCAATCAATAAACTCAAGGCACTCAACATAGAGTGGCACAACCAAGAACACAGAATAGGCTTAGGGTTGTTCCAACCTTTACTCCTCATCCAACCATAACACCTGTCCAGCCGTGTTCACTAGTCCATCCAAAACACCAGTCCAACCGTACACACCCAAGAGTCAAAGCTCACAGCCTCCTAACCAAAAGTTTTCCAAACCAAAAGTCCTCTAAACCAAGATATGATTCACATATCACAATATCACATAACAGGAGCACATAAGCTCAATTTCCTCCAAACCATAATAATATATACATATAGGAGTCAAAGCTCAATTTCCTCAAATCCAAAGGGTATACACAACAACATGGAATTCAAGGAATCAATCACAAGAATCCAAGACCACAACATACCAAGCTCAAACTCATTTCCAAAGGAATTACTCATACCAAGAAGTATTCAGGTTCAGAATATGAATAATAGGACAACATTCTCAGGATATCAACCAAAGAGTCAAACAAACAATACTCAACCAATACTCTAACATCAAAGACCAAGATCAATGGATCAACACTCAATAACATGGTTGCAGTAGGCGCTAGTTGGTAATCGGGCGGTAGACTAGTGCCTAGCGCCTAAGCAATGTAGGCGGCGCCTAGGCGGCGACCTATAAAAAAAAATTAATTCATGTGTGTGGGTATATGTCATAATAGATATATATATATATATATATATATATATATATATATATATATATATATATATCTTACTTCTTTTACTTATATAAATAAATAAATTTAGATATATATAAATATAATAATAAAATTATCAAGGCCGACTCGCTCGAGTTAACTGCAATTGAATCAGAATGATACTTTAGTGGTGCTATAATGAAACTATTGCGTGTATTAAATAAAATTGAATGATCCACACAATTATTGAACTTTGGTTGCTTCTATCTGCCTATTGATCCATGGTCGATAAAACTTTGAGAATATACTTGCAAAAACAAATATGGGAGAGGTTGAGAAGAAAAACAAAAATGAGATAAACTGATGAGAAGAACACAACGATGATGAGAGATGTTACTGCATATACTTTATTGAATTTTTTGTCTACCATTGTTAACGGTAATGGTTTTTTTCTTAAAATTATTCAAACTATGTCGTATAGCTTTTATTCTATAATGCTACGTGGACCATGATCCACAGTAAAATTTATCGACATTGCCCAATTGTTATATCTAGGACCAATGTCTACATTGCATTATGGATCATGGTCCAAAAATTATGTGTTTACAATTAACATATTATATAACTTCAATTAATAAATTATGTGCTTGTAAATAAATTGAAGGTACATAATTTATTAATTACAGACACATAATATGTTAAAACATATTATGTACTTACAATTAATATATTATGTACATTTAGTTAGCATATTATATGTCTTCAATTTATTTACAGACATATAATATGTTAATTACAAACACGTCATACGTTAACTACATATACATAGTTTGAATGTCATTTTGAACGATGATCATAATACAAAATGGACCTTGTTTCATAATATAATTTGTCGACATTGCCATGGTGAGCAAGATTTAGACTTTAAAATTCAACAACCCAAGAGTGAATTTCATTTTTTTCTTCCAGTGGAGGGGAATACCCAGATTAGCTCATGTTAGAAACCAACCTCCCTTGGGGAAATCCAAGCACATCCTCCTCAAGGGACAAAACAACTTCAGGCACAGGCTGATGAAAAATCAAGAGGCCACGATCATAAGAAAGTGCCCGTTTAGCCTTATGGTGGAGACTGATGCTAACAATATTGTTGAAGCGCTTAATATGCCTAATAGTGGAAGTAACTATCGTGGGTTATTGGCTAATATCATCCAGGATTGCAAACAATGGTTGATGAAGCCTTGGGATATTACTGTGACTCATATTTTTTAGAGTGAATTTCATTTCTTCATACAATCGCAACTCGCAAGATATTAATTATTTCCCGCATTCAGTTTCACACTCAGGTAAGCCCAAACTTATGGCCCATTAATTATATCCCTCCTTAGTAGGATTATTGATTTTTTTCACATACATTGCGCGAATATGATAATGTCTAATATTTATTTTCAAATAAGAACTAGTATATCAATACAAGATTATATATGAGATGTTCATGCATATATAATTGAATGTTGAATTTGTTTATTTAAATTGGTAATTCAAAGTATATGAATGCAAGATAATATATGAGAGGTTGATTATATTTGTCACTAAATTAAATGTTTGTAATTTAGTAAAAACGATAGTCTAAATACTTAGTCTAAAAATGATAGTATAAATAAATACTACTTTTGGTAATAAACATTTATACATTTTAAATCATATTAATAAATAATTAAATACGATTTACCTTTAAAGTTAACAACAACGATGTAGTTCAAAAAATATTACGGGGTAGCTTCCCGCTTCAATATATTGAGTTATTTGAATGTCTTCTTTGTCAACGAATCCTCCCAAGTAGTTAATATGATTTTCTTCAATTTTTTTTTAATTTTTTCCTATGTTATTAATATAATACTTGGTAAATAAATATATAATATTATTTTGTATTATAACTTTTATACGAAGTATTTAATTACAAGATAGTGTAAAAAGAAAATAATGAATAATATAATGAATATAATTAATTAATTAATTTGAAGGTAAGGAATCTTTACATTGTAGAAAATAAAGACAATGTAACTAATGAAATTATATCTCTACCAAGGAGTTGTGGTCCAGTGGTATCAAACCCTTCCCTGTATACGG
The DNA here is from genome assembly GCA_002525835.2 of Ipomoea batatas. NCBI lineage: Eukaryota > Viridiplantae > Streptophyta > Magnoliopsida > Solanales > Convolvulaceae > Ipomoea > Ipomoea batatas. The sequence goes on from CM008344.1 coordinate 20,650,248, forward strand.
GAGGTGGTGGGTTCGAGCCTCAGTGGAGGCGTTGCTGTCTCTTTGTTCTTCAGTAGGTTGAGAAAGTAGTTTATGAACAGATACTACACTGTAATAGAGTCAGTAGCATTCAAAAAAATGAAATTATATCTCTCTTTTAATTTTTTGATAACGAATAATTTTTATGGTAGAAAATAAAGACTTATAACTAATGAAATTATCTCTTTTTTATTTTTTTTTGACAATGAATAATTTTTATTGTAGAAAATAAAGACAATATAACTAATGAAATTATATCTCTTTTTTAATTTTTTGATAATGAATTTTTTTTTTCAATAAATGCATTGTAAACATCAAATTCTAAATTAAAAAATGCATATGCATGAATTTTTTTTTGTAGTTGTTAATTTATTTAATGTAATAAGAGTAATATAGTAGGGTACTTATTTTTCAATAATATACTCTAACATATTCGTAGTATATGTTTAACAATTATGCCAACCCTGATTGGTAGGGATGGCAATTCAACCCGCCCTCGACGGGGAAAATCGATCCCCGCCACGACGGGAGCGGGTTCGGGAAATTATTCCGGGGAACGGGGGCGGGATGGGGAGAAATTCTTAATCCCCGCGGGGAACGGGAACGGGGACGGGAAGGGTATTCCCCGCCCCGACCCAGATCCCCGCTCTCCGCCCCGTCCCCGATTCCCCGTATATTATTATATTATATTATATATTATATATTATTTATATACAAAGTATATAAGAAATTAAAAGTTAAAATCCTAGGAGTTTATTTGTTCTGTTATGTACTTATATTGGACTTTGAACTTTGAAGGAGTTTGAAACAATTTAAAGTGTTTGTGCATTTTATGATTATGTATTTTTGTTTGAAAGTTTGAAACTTTGGATATTTATAATAATTTTAGAGTTTGGATATTTTAATTTTATTGATTTATGTATGTTGAATTTGGACTTTGTTTAAGGATTTAATGCTTAGTTTC
>CM008344.1:20663878-20677532 GCA_002525835.2 Ipomoea batatas
CCAAAACAATAAATGTTGGTTCCTAGGGCATACATGTCTAACATTCAACTATTTCAAATTATATTCAAATACCATGATTCAAATTAGTATGGGTGAGAAGCCAAACGCTATAGAGAAAAAGAGTCAACTTCAGGCTTCAGCCATTTTCACCTCTTGTTGAAGAATCTTCCAATGTCATACATTTATGATTCTGATCCCACCATAAAAAACATCATAATATTAAAACTCGACACAACAAGGAAGCCAATAGGGATTCATTTCAAGAATTTACACGTAGGAATCCACACAAGAACAAAATGCACAATATTTAGTAACATATGAGAAGTTTCCTTAAACGGTATAAACATTCTTAACATTTGCTACGCAAGAGATCTAGGATATTTCTCCATTGGTGTTTCATACAAGAAAATGAGGAGGATGAATGAATGGTGTTTTTGAGTGATTAGATTCAGGTTGAGAGTTGTCGGGCTGGCCATAGTCGGATTGGTCGAAAAACTCTACGTTGAAATGCTTAAAGGTAAGAGAATATGAGAAATAGAGAAGGAAGTAGAGGAAGATGATTCCATGGATATCATTTGGATTGATGAGAGTATACTACAAGAAAAATGCACACAGACAAACTTAGTATATTTTCTCATAAAAATGTAATTTTTTAGGGGAAAAAGGTGGCTTTGACTTTGGAAGAGGAGACTGATGACATTGTTGCATATGTATATTCCTTAAAAATCTACATTTTATTTATGTTGTGTGTACATAGGACTCCTCCTTATTATGTAGAATGCATGTTAGTGGGATTATTGTGTGGACCATGAACATAAGGTATATTATTTTTGTACAGAAGGTACATTATTTTTATACTGAAGGTACATTATTTTATAGTACTTTTATAGTACTATAAAATAATGTACCTTCAGTACAAAAATAATATACCCTAAAATAATGTACTTTATATACAAAAAATAATGTACTTTTAGTATATTAAAAATGTACTTTTCATTTATGGTCCACACCGCATCCATGCAATAATGATTGATGTTAGTGACAAATGGAATAAATTGACCAAAATGTAGATTTTGGACTCTTAGTTGCGAAATGAGTTTTATTGAGCTATTCAAGGGCAAGAATTAGTATTGTATTTTGGAAGAAACCTCACTTTTGAGAGATTTGATTTAAAATCCAAGTAATGATTAATTTTACAAATATTATTTTTTTCTATTGAAATTTATGAACAAGCTTTTATGCTAAGCTATGGTTTCAAAACTTATGGAAATATTTTGAGGTATACTCTATATTAAGAACCCAAGTTTGAGATTTTTGATAAATTGTTTTTGGACAAATGATTTTGAGAGCCTAAGGGCTATATTTTATTACATATAAAAGATTTTCAAACTTGTGAAAGTTATGTGAAATTGTGAAAATTGTGAATATGTGATTGGAAATTACTATATGCTGAGGAGTGCCCACAAAGAACAATCCTCGGGTACTAGGGCACTATGGTGTGTCCTGTTGAGGCGTGTTTATGTACCCTAATTTACAGGGTAGTCAGTAGAAATGTTATCCTGACTACTAGGGTTGGTAACTTTCTGTTGAGCCTTGGAATCCTCATTCGAGGGTGCACACACTTAAGGTTAGAGTCCGGTTTCCATTAAAATGGGAAAGTGTGGAGTGTTCGGACGTGTGGGAAGTACCGTTTACTAGGGCCTAAGAATAAAGGACTCTGTCCCATTTATGTGTGATTGATGTGTTTCCATATGTATTTTGTGGTGTGCAAGTATGGCACAAAACAAAGTTTTTATGAAAATTTTATAAGTGATGATATTATGAAAAGTTCCATATGCTTTTTGATATGAATATCTATAAATTGTTTTTCTGAATCAAAAGTGCAGAGCATCGAGTTTTGAAAGAAGGTGTAAAGTAAAGTAAATTCTTATTTTCTAAAAAAAATTGTTTTCGGGCAGGCACTCCCTTACTTACCATGTTTTGCTAAACTCCTTTCTTTGTTGTTTTTGTTATTTGCTCTATCTGAAAAGCAAGAATTAACTGATGGATATTGCTGTGTAGAGTGCGCTAGGATGATCCACAAATTAAGCTTGAGACTTAGTTTTTGTCATGAGTTGTGGACTTAAAAACAATGTTACTATAAGACTATGTTGAGAATTGTAATTCTCTTTTATTTTGGTTTTATTTAAGTTAGCCTTAGCACTTAGGTATTGTGGTTGCCTAAGTGTGGTGGTAATATCCTCAATAAAATTTTGAAAAGCTTTTGTGTTTTAAATCTTGTCTTAAGATTCACTTAATTAATTGGTGAAAATAAGAAAAAAAAATAGGCCGTTTTTGGAGGTGTTACATATATACACACACGTACGTATATAAAAAAAACTTTAAAATACCAAAACCAAAATGTTTAAAAACTTTAAAAAAAAAAAAAAAAACTTAATAAGGAATTAAATTTCTGAAGCAAAAATACCAAATATATCAAGGTAATGCCTAAACCAACTGCCCAGCAGCTAATAATGGCATAGCAAGTGAAAAGCAAATGCAAACGCCTAGCCAAAGCATGAAAAGAGAGTGAGAAATGAACAATGTGCGCTTCATTTTACCTGTTTTTGTATACATTATTTTATTTCTTTAGAGCAAATTGATGAGTCTAGAAACCTACCAGAACTGAATGGCAGTTTCCTTTTAAAGTAAGAATATGTAGGGATGTAGATGCTTATCAACTCATACAAACGCATGATGCATGGAAAAGTAAAAAAAAAAAAAAAATGGAAAACAATATCTTGGCTAAGGCCTCCTACATTAGTGATATTGGGTGGGTTTTTGGAATAATAAAAAATTAAAAACTAAATATTGAATTTTTAACAAATGTGGGGTGAATTTTTGAAGATATTTTTCTCCTTCAAATATGGAAATTTTGGCAGACTAATGTGGGTCCACTGTCCTACAAAAGTTGCACCTCACGTAAATACTTCTTTTTTTTTTTCAATTTTTTTTCCTCCATTTTCATTTTCTCTTTTCTAATCATACCTGCAAAATCTCCTCAAAAACCGATGATTGAGGAAGGCCTTACAGTTACAGCAGTCTGAGAAGCATCCCTTAATGAGAGTCCATGTCATCAGAGACCATGATGATAGTCTTCTTGTTTCTGGGGAGGAAATGTTTAATAGACTAGGTAGCAATGCTGCAGTTAAACATCTCGGCTTCCTCCATCTTGAAATCTTCATAAATCATAATTCATTTCCATAGCATGAGCAATATTGAGCATGCATCTCCACCTTTATACAAGAGTAGAGCATCCTTATCAGTTTTAAACTCACCTCCTGACTGTTATATGGCCATCACTTGCTTCCCTGCAACCATGACCCAGCACATATTTCACAAGAATAAATATACATATTTTGATGCTAGAATTTTTCAAACAATATAAGATGCTGGAGCTCAAGCACTGCAGCATAGGCCTAACATTTTTGGGAAATACACATTCTTATGGATTTAAAAGGAAATTGAATGAATTAGAATAACATTGAAGTTGTGAATGAACAAATACATTATCAGCAGTCAGTAACAAAGTCATTATCTATCTCATATTATTCAAAAGGCAGCAATACAAGCTCCATAACTCCACCCCAAAGCTTGTGAATAGGCAGCACTATCCTTTTTTGTCATAAGCAGCTATATTTTGAGGTTCACATTCTGGACTAAACAGGCGAACCAGCAATGCGGTGGTAGAGCTTGTAGAGACTGCTCCACAAGCTCCCCACCTAAGACTTCTTGGATTTGTGATTCTAGGGCCTGCATTACCATGAACACTATGAACTACAATTCAAGGATATAATTATGCATTATAATGGTGAAATGAATCCCAAGCAAGTACGCAAAAGCAGCAAAGAAGCATAAGGTACCACAAAAACTCATTTTCTGATAGGATATATCGGGGAAGTATGAACACTAATGTGTTTTCTTTTCTTGGTTTGGGGACTGGGGAGGTGAAGTGAGAAGGCTTCAAGATAATTTTCACACATGACAGTCTGACACTCCATTGCATCATATCTTGCTTTAGCAGCACTTAAACTGAAAACCTATGTTAATAAATATATTCATCTTCCGATAAGAATAAAAAAGAGACTGAAAGTGTATGTGTAGGCACCTTCATGCCCACAAGGGTTTATATCTATCAGGCAGTGTTGTAGAAGGCGCTAGGAGCTCATCGGGCGTCCGATGGGTGCCTAGTGCCTATGTGCCATCTAGGCGGATGCCTAGGGAATTTTTTATTTTCTTTTTAAATGGACACTTGGAGCCCATAAACACTGCCAACATTGGCAACATATATAATATTAATTATTACGGAGTATTTATTAATGGATTTAATTATTTAAAGGCTTAAAGCATTAAGCACTAACTCACTAAGACAATCATTCTCTAGTCTTTACAAGTACAAAAGGCTTATTTTATGACACAAGATGCAAGAATGTTAGAGGATTTCTACTCATTCAGTCCTTTTAGACAAAAGTAAAGAAATCATAGAAAAATATATTATTTTAAGGCATGTTTTCTTTCTCTTCCAAGTTTTGCATTTAAAGGTCAAACTGATAAAATACTCCATATCTTTATGATCCAAAATAAGAAGATGAGACAATGAAAGGAGATTCCAGAAAATAAACGTAAATGTTGTAATAATTACATCAGTAACTAAAAATAAAACAGTTGGATTTCATGGGAAAATAAATGAGTCAAAAACAAACCGTAGTGCAAGCGGCACAGCACCCAAAAGCCTAATGCTCCTCCAACTGAGAATACTGCAGCAGTCTGTCTCATCAATCTGGAACAAGGCTTACAATCTGATCTCATCACCTCCCCATCAGAAAATCCACACAATTGCCTCAATGCCATGGTGCACCTTAATTCTAGTCTCTCAAATATTCTACAAGACCAATCAGAACTAAATTACCTCATGCATCAAATACTGCATATCCCAAAGTAAAACCTTGAATGAAGATTAATCTAAAAACCCAATACAGTAACAAGAGTATCAGTCCTAACTCCTAAGGGCAATTATACACATTATTGTTTCAGTTGTTATGGGATACTTGAGTTAGAAAATGCACAAAGAAACAACAATGATAGATCAAGATATTAAACAAAAAGAAGAAAAAAAGACGAAGAGAGTTAATGAAAAGATTAAGTTGTGCATACAGAGGACAAAAATGCAGTGATTCAAATTCCTAGCATGACACAAGCATTTCATCAAACAGGTTTGAGGTGAATGACAATTTGAAATAAACCAAGATATCATGCTCCAAAGTTTAGGCCATGAATGCAAGAAAACTAATTAGGCTTTCAATGAGTGAATGAGGTGATTAATGGGATTTCTGGATTGGAAGAAAGGTTTGTTGTAGTGCCAGAGCTAGGATTACATTTGAGTGGGGGCAAAATTAAAACAATTCAAAACATGATAAAACAAAAAATATTTAAGACAAAATATGAAATACCATTAGCTAGATAAAACGATTCGAATACAAGATGTAAGATTATGAGATCGCTCTAAGATTGTTTATTCACAATTCTTAATCACAATTAAACAATTAACCTATTATGAATAAATCTCTCACATTAATTTTACAAATCTCATAATACAATCCCATAATCCCATAGCATTTTTTTTTCATCAAATCACAACTCTCTAGAACGTTGGTTACGAGTACAAATTACAAATCTTTATCTGTTGACATGAAAAACCAGTTTATTAGATGGCAAACTAAACTACTGTAGACAACATCAGAAACAATGGATAAGCTGGAACTAAAAATAGATTTAACAGAGTATAATTATATAGCCATAACTGCTCTGAATAAGAATCTAGTGCTAGTGTGCTACGGAATGCATTCAACAGAAAAATGAGATCAGACCAAATGGTAATCCTTTTTCCATTCTCTATTTATTTTTTGTTTCGTGGTTTATATATAATATATACTACTCCCTCAAAGCATCAAAATAGACTAGTTGCAGCAACAAATCAACAATCCAGTCAATGCTTCATATAAATGATAGAATATTATTAGAATTAGGGGATTTAAGAATTACGGATTTAGGGTTTTATATTATTAGAATTAGGGGATTTAGAAATAGGATTTCGGACCTACTGCCGCTTTCCAGACGAGTGGACGACGGGCACCGGCCACTGACGACGAATCGCTGTCTGCTGAGTGCTGACAACGGCCAGCAGTCGCTGCTGAGGCGCAAGGCTGGGCGTTGCCTGCTTGCTCAACGAGTGAAGGAGTCAACTAGAAGTCGAGAAGGTGAAGGTATGGTGTGGAGGGGCAGAAGGCACAGCGTAGAAGTGCACAACGCCTCAAGGACTGAAGCAGAATGTAGAAAAAAGAAAAAAGGGAAAAAGAGAATATATTAAATCAAGAACTCCAAAATTGGCATGTAGTGGCCACCCTCAGATGAGAGGTCATGAGTTCGAGTCAGATCTCGAAATTGACTCTTTGTGCTTCAACAGGTTGAGAAAAGTATAGATGAACAGATACTACAATGTAATAGGGTCAGTTGTATTAAAAAAAAAAAATAGAATTGGAGGGATAATGTCCAAATAGAAAGAGTGAACCCGCCTAGAGAGATGACAAGACTTAGCCAAAGAATGAACAATAATATTATATGATCTACGAATGAAAAAAAAAACGAACAAAATTAAAAAGAACTCATCAAATTTTTGCAATCCATGATCGCAAAACCAATGTAAGAATAAATTAGCTTCGTGATAAAGATATTAATACACATAACCTCACAATCACCACGACTACTTCCCCCTTCCTTGAGTCAAGAAAGAGCTTCTCTAAAAGCTAACGTCTCAGCCATGGTTGGCGAGTCACAAAACGAGATAGATCCATTAGTGGCTGCAACAAACTCACCATCTGAAGAGAGGAGAACTCCTCCCATCGCGCCTGTTCCAGTGTTACTCTCCCATGCGGCATCAACATAACAACGGCGTAGACCAGCAAGCGAGGGTTGGTTGGTCTGTGCATTCGACGTCTGATTATTGGATGATAAGCCAGTATGTTGCCAACCTTGCAGCATCGTAAAAGCCGTGTGAAGGATAATATGCGGTCGGGTAACCATCCCCTTCCAAACATCATTATTCCTTGCCAACCATAGAGCATATAGAATTCCTATTGCATGAACAAAATCATCTCGAGGCAAAGAATTAAACAACCGCTCACACCAACCTGCAAAACTCAAGCCAATAGCACAAGGAATAGCAATCTGTGAAGCACACCACACTTGCTTGGCTAAATCACACAAAAAAAAAAAGAGCACGCATGTAACACATCTTCATAATATAAGGAACACACAGGACAAATAGGGTTTTTCTAGTGTGGTTTTTAACGAGGCATGAGTATAATATAATAAACGGGAAGAAAGTTGCAAATAAATACTTAAATAGACGAACCCCGAAATCCTGAAGATTATGCGATGAAGGCTTATGATAGTACTTTTTTTCCCTTAACTAAGTTTTTCCCACCGGATTTTCTTAAGTTAAGGTTTTTAATAAGACAATCAGGAAGGTTGTTGTCTTCAGGGGAGCAACAACATACACAGAGATTATTGGTCCAGAAGACCACCAACTCTTGCAAATCCTGAAGATTAAACGCAACAAGTTATGATTATACTCTTTTCCCTTAACTAAGTTTTCCCCACTGGGTTTTCTTAGTGTAAGGTTTTAATGAGGCAACCAGGACTATATATGAATTTATAAATATCATGTACTATTTTCTTCAACTAGGTTTTTCCCACGTGGTTTTCCTAGTGAAGTTTTTAACGAGGCATGAAAGTATTTGAATATACCATTCATGTACCCTATACTCTTTTATTGTCTAGGTTTTTTCCCACAGGGTTTTCCTAGCAAATTGTTAATGAGACAAGATCGTGGTCAAATAATGTCCAAAGGGGAGTGTTATAATAGTATTTCATTAGTGGACATTATTACTTGTAATAGTTGTAATGGACGCAATTATTCCTCATTATGTATCTCATTATTATATTGTACCCCTTTATATATGTGTGTAATGATGAATAAGAGCACTCTCTTATTTTTGTCTCCATTACTTTGTCTTGTCTTTACTTTTATGTTTGAGCTAATATGTTTTACAGCATGATGCACTCAATATTAATATTGATAGAGGTCTTAAAAATTAAATTATAAATAAATTGATTCAAAGTTGTATGGAAAGAACATGCAATAACTAGGCTAAAAACCATTTCCAAAAAAAAAAAAAAAAAACTAGGCTAAAAACCTATTTTTTTAATCAAATTTGATCTCGTAGGAGGGTGAGAAGCGCGCACACACAAAACAAACAAACAAAAAATAATATTTCATCCGTCCCATTTTATGTGTCTGATTCGGTTAAGGAGACTTAATTAAAATTATTTGTAATCTAATTTTACATAATATTAAGTTTAGTATTAGTATAGAAAATTTATATATTTAGAAAAAAAATATTATTAAAATTTTTTTAAAAATAAGTAAAAAATACTAAATAAAATAAACAAAGAAAAAAGAATTAGTTTGACTAATGAATTATTAAGATAAAATATAATGGGATAGAGAGATTAACAAACAAACAAACAAAAAAGAAAACAAAACGTTATGTGCAAGTAAACCCCAATGGTTTTTTTTTTTTTTTTGTTCCATCATAAAATATTTTACAGAAACCCAAACTTATCAATGAGTTGGATTTTTTTTTTTTTAGAAAAATGGTAGGTGTATTCCATGGAGTATAACTCCTATAAAATACTTAATTTTTATTAGAAAAAAATGAAAAAAAAAAATTCATGATCAATATCCTTTTATTAATCAATCAAAGTATAACATATAATATGAGGTAAAAAAAAAAAGTGAGAATCCCTTCCCTCTCAACCTAAACTTTTTTCTTAAAAAAAGAGGTTGTACTACATATATTCTCAAATTCTTCACCCTCACTTTTACTCCATGATGTGACAATCAAAGATATGATGTTTTCATCTTGAAAAATACTTCATGGACTCCCAAAAACACACTCCCAACTTTTACTTCCACTACTTGTGTTCAAATTGGATTGGAGGAAGGAAAAAAAGAATGGATAAACATCATAGCCCCTATTAATTTGAGCAATCAATGCATGCCAGATCATAGAGAGTAAAAAATGGGAGTAGGAAAAAGGAGTACATGTAGAACTACCCTTTCATCTTGTAGGTTCTAAGAAAAGTGTCTATATCAACAATTTGTGAGAGATAGTGAGAGATAGTAAAAGTTGCTAGCATGGGAGGCTCAACTGTCACATGGGTGTAGTTTGGGAGAAAGACTAGAGCAACATTTCAAAGTGAGGGGAGCAAATATCTAGCTTTTGTGTTCAGTTGAGTTACCAATGTTTTGTCGGGCTCCTGGAATTGAGAATTCAATAGTAAAAATTAAGAGTAAGAAGTGATAGTGCATCTAATATTTTTCAGGGCAAACTACCCTCAAATCAAATCTTATATGCTTTAACAAATCGGACATTGACGGGTAATAAAAAAAGCCGATTGCACGACTGCAGAAGTTAGGCAGGTTGTTGCATGCAGCACCATTCTCTTGATCTCTCCACCTACCAGCTTGCCCTTACATTCAATACTACGTAGACGCGCCGAATGGCACGTGGTCCCCAGCTTCTCCATATCCTACCATGCCATCTTCACACTTGTATAGTGTGCCCTGACACTTACCTCTACTCTACTCTATCTATCTATATATATATATATAGCTATATCTACACACTTCTCAAGACTCTCCTATTTGTGCTCCTCTTTTCTCTGTTGACCCATCTGCGCCATCTTCATCATTTGTGCAAGGTCAAGGTTTGTTCTCATTTCTCAACTCACTACTCTTGACGATCCTGCTATTTTATCTGCTAAATCCATGCCGATGAATGGATAATCATATGGGTTTCATAACTTGTTAGTGATCATAGGTTCTTGAGAAGTTTGCGCTGCTATTTCGTCGTTGACTGTCTTCTTGTACTGAAAAAACAAAAAGATTAGTTGAACAGAGTCGTTTGTTCTAGATGACTATGTGCCCTTGCTATGATGCTATGCACTATTTCGGTACCGTGACTCCGTGAGAGTTGAAAGATTGAAACTTTGATTCTTGACACTAATTTTCTGGGTAGATAAACTGATGGGTTATTGTTTGTGTTCTACCAATTTCTCCGTAGAAACGAAAAGTAGTATGTACGACGTTGCATCTTGTTAAGATATAGCTGAACGAGTCAACAAAATGGTGTTTCTTTAAGGTTACTAAAGTGTAATTGTTAATATTAAAGTGAAATGCATACATATCTTTCATAGCTTTAATTTGATGAATCCGAAAGTTCTCGAGCGGTTCATATAGCTAAATGTTATCCTGTCTAAGAAAATTATCAAGTGGTAGTGAAATGAGAAGTGTCTATTCTTAGAGCCAAGTGTCCATCTAATGCTAATCAACATCAAATGAACATCTAGTGTCTATTTCCCTGTCAAATAATTGAAGTAGGCATAGATAGGTGATTTCTGTTAGGATGAAGCGCTTATCACTAGGCCAAAAGCTAGGGCTATAGCTAGTAGCAAAGGCACAACTTTATTTTCTTATACCGCCACACATTTTCGAGAGTCGTGCTGGACTTGGCCTTGTACCGGTCTCTGCCCAACAATTTCCCACTCGGATAATGAAANCGCCTTGAATATGTTCGGAGCTTGGAATTACATGAACTTTCTTTTCTTCTTAACTTGACAAATCTTCACCTCTGAACTGATTATGGGTGTGTAGGTACAACATGGTCGAACAAGGCCTTGTAGATGAGCCAGTGTTCTCTTTCTGGCTTAACCGTGATCCAAAAGCGGAAGTCGGAGGTGAACTTGTTTTTGGTGGTGTTGATCCAAAACACTTCAAGGGAGAACATACCTATGTCCCTGTCACACAGAAGGGCTATTGGCAGGTACACGAATGTTTTTGTTTTCTTCTTTTCGGTTTTCTTTTTGCTATTTTCCATTTGTGTTCTTCTAAGTGGTGACAGGTAGAACACGATCTGTTCATATTGTATTATTCTTCATTCATTCTCCTTAATCTTCTTCCAGATTGACTTGGGAGATTTTCTAATTGGTAACAGCTCAACTGGTGAGAAGCAGCATTCTACATTTCTTGAATTTCATAAATACTTACAGCTTTTTCTCATTGCTCAGGTTAACATAGTCCCTAAATTTTTATTTTTATTTTTATTTTTATTTTTATAGTTTGTGTCATATTGCCTATGTTCTACACAATCCAGCTTATGATTAAAACATTTCTGAAATTTAGGGAACTACTGGTTTTGGTTATTATTATTATTATTATTATTGGGAGTTGAAGGGTGAGGGTTAACCATGTCCCCTCTCAAGAATATCTATGGTGGTGTTTGGTTGGGAACTTTTGCACAAGTTTTGATACTCATTACCATGTGTGTTTGTGTACTTTTATTATCCTAGATTCAAATCTTTTCGTATTTATATAACCCATTACCCTTTTACTCCTCGACTTTTAAACACTGGAATTAAAATAAAATGGTCATTGTCAATATGTATTATATATTTTTATATATTTATTTATTTTTATTTTAATTAATTAATTTTGATTCCAATTCTTATTTAGTATCAAACAAAGTGACTCCTACTTAAACCCATTACCATTACGAAATATTTGACTCTCATTACCATTACGATTCCAATTTTTGAACCAAAGACACTCCAAATTGTTTCTTGTGTTTTTACATTGGTGATTATCTTTTCTATTTTAGGCTATTGCGAAGGTGGTTGTGCTGCTATTGTGGATTCCGGAACATCTTTGCTTACCGGTCCAACTGTATGTTCAACGTTCTTCATTTCTTGTTGACATTTGGGGAAACACAAAATGTCGAGTACTTTGTTTGCGTCTAGCTAATATCGAAACTGCTTAATGACATCTTTAGGCTGTTGTGACTGAAATCAACTATGCCATTGGGGCAGAAGGGGTAGTCAGTGCCGAGTGTAAAGAAGTAGTCTCCGAGTATGGAGAGATGATATGGGATCTGCTAGTATCAGGGGTACTTTTCCTTATTGGAACATTTTCTTTTTAACGATGATTTACCTGTTTCAAACTTCGTGCCCGTAACTGAAATCGGAATTTTTTATGGTCTGCAGCTGAGAGCAGACCAAGTTTGTTCACAACTAGGCTTATGCTTCCTTAATGGAGCTTGGCATGAAAGGTTAGGATTTCTTGCTCCTTGCAGAGTTCTTGAAGTGTGTGGTACTAATTTGATGATACATGTTCAAAATTTTTTTTTGATGATGTGTGTGTAACTGTGTATAAAATATAGAATATTGAAAATTTTAGAGGATCGTCAATCAGTAATGTTAAAACAGTAGTTGTAACACAGAGACTTTTAACGCAGTTTAGGAATTCCCTATTCTATGGGGTAGTTCTTGTATTAAGAGAAACGCCTAATTCACTATGAGCACAATTCAAAGTACAACGGTTGGAGTCACTTTTACACAATAGACTCGATCTTCCTATCTATCTATTGCACTCTCCTATGTGCACTAGAACGGTATAAGGTTCTATACTTTTCCCTAATACACTGAGTACCCAATACAATGTGACGAATTTTGTGTGTGCTGCTCTTCCTATACTTTGGGAAAAGGATCCTTTTAATGCTTTTAAAGTCTTGATCCGTGGAGTATTCGGAGTATGAGACTCACTTTGTTTGGGATTCGCTCTTCTTTCCTTTGAATTTTCGTATTCTTTGTGTCCAGACGGTGTTTTTGCCAATAATTTTTAGACAACAATATATTTTGGGCCAACAAATACAAATGACAGATTGTTATCCCACATATGTTCAATGATGCATGAGACGACTATTTCCTTGCAGTTCTATCATCAAAACGGTGGTCGAGAAGGAAGCGGAGGGAAATCTCACTTCAAACCCATTGTGCACTACTTGTGAGATGGCTGTTATTTGGTTGCAGAACCAGCTAAAACAGAAGGGAACAAAGGAGAAAGTTTTCGAATATGTGGATCAGGTGAATACGTATGAAATTTTCTGCCACCGGGAGCAGCAGCACATATTAAAATCTAATGTTTTGAGTTTCACAGCTCTGTGAGAAGCTACCAAGCCCAGATGGGGAATCTGTGATCGATTGCAATAGCATTTCAAGCATGCCTAATGTTACATTCGTCATTGGAGATAAAGACTTTGTCCTCACCCCGGAACAGGTATGCATGCATGTTCTTTTACCTAATTCATTCGTTTAACTTTGCATTCTCGAACGCTTCAACTCACAGAGAAACAACAATTAATATGCCTCAGTTCAATAGTACAAACAGTAGTACAATTAGTTATACTGGCAAGCACAGGCTATGAGCCATTGCATAAAAGGCATCTGGCTATGTATTTGGCAGAATAAAGAAGGCATTACTAAGAAAATAAAGTAAATGCATCATCATTTCAAATAAATATCTTTAGCTATTACCCTATCAAACTTATAAATTGTTACGATCAAGGCTTAGCACTACACAAAAGCTATAGCGCACCTGCCAGCTTACTTGGCCGTTCAGGCTTCCGCCCAACCGGCTCTAAGATCATCCCCCAATAGG
>CM008344.1:20697113-20707468 GCA_002525835.2 Ipomoea batatas
TATTAATCTGAATTATCTTAACCATCTATTTGATTAAATAATTCATCTGAACCATCCATTTGATTAAATAATTTGACCGCCATTTTTTTTTACCCATTTTAGGCCTAACTCTCTTTGGCTCTTATTAGTATAGTAGATTTATATAATTAGCATCTTAATTAATATAATAGTCATTATATTTTATATAGTAATAGTTTGGGTGGGAAATTGTAAAAGTAGGATTTTTTTTTATTAGTTTTAAGTATAGATATTGATAGATTTATAAATAAAATAATTACATTTAGAAATAAAAAAATTAGCAGTTAAATTTTGTATGATTAATATAGTGCATAAGTATATGTATGTATGTATTTAAAAAAAATTCTTATAATTTTATTTTCTTAATTATATTTCTCATTTTAGTAATTATAATTAAGGAAACTGCATGTACAAATTAAAAGAATTTAATTATTAAATTTGTATGAATTAATATAGTCCGTAACTATATTGAGCATAAATTATTAAAACTTGGAATCATTACCATTATTTTGAGTATAATTCATTCTTTAATATAATTTCAGTTATTTTATGATATTATGAGTATAAATCATTACTATATTATGAATATAAATCATTACAACTATAAATCATTATCATTATTTTAAGCTTAAATCAATAAAAATATTAATATTTACTGTAATTTAAATATAAGATTGAAAATATATACAATTAAATTTGAATAAAATAAAATTATTTCAATTTTAAAATTTTTGAACTGAAATACAAAACAAATAAGTTTAAAGATATCTACAATATAAAGATATTAAATTAAATAGAACATACACTTCAATGTATTCAAAAAAAAATAGAACACTTCACTTCTATCTAATTAGAATAAATTCCACATATCAATTTCTTACTTGAAATTTTCATTTTATTTTTTTAGAATATAAAATTACACATACATAAAATATGTCAGTAATATTCATAGTCCAAATATATTGAATACATGCCATTTAATATAAATCCATGTAGAAGATAATCATTACTATTATTTTATTCATCTAAGTAATATAAATAAATAAAATAAAATAAATGTTAGGAACCCCGAGCTATTGATTTTGATGATACTAAAGACCTGAGGAGACCCCCCAAATCCATGCTTTGTCTTTTATTGTTTAGAAGGACGAATCATTGTCTAAGTCATAGGTGTTAGACAAGTCCTTACATTTCAAGAGTAACTTGTTATCATTTCTGAACATGACTTCGAGTGAAAGAATTCAAGCCGAAGACTTGAAGATACGAAGAGTTGAAGATTGAAGACACGAAGACTCGAAGAAACAAAGACCGAAGACTGTGAAAGTTTTAGGCCGAAGAATGGAAGGGCCGAACTCTTGAACCTGAACAATCAAAGTTGATTGATTCAAGGAGATGATGTGAGAATGATAAAGTCAATCATTCTCACGAGTACCCAAGACACTAGACATTCTCTGAGACTTGTCTTGTCCATAGCCTTGAGGTTGGGTATAACCGGAATGTCAAAATGGATCCTAGATAACGATCCCAAGGAGCATTAAATTATTGTCTCTTTATGTGTGACAAAAGACAAATTGTCCTTGCATAAAAGTGGACAAACGACTAAAAAGTATTGACATTCTCAAAGGTCAAACTTTACTCATTGGATATTACACACTGGTTAATAGGCATTTGAATTTCATGTTCCCTCCAACAGATCTGAAATTTCACACCTATAAATACCCTTGCTCCTTCTCATTTGGACAAGGTTGGAAGAGTGAAAAAGGCATCAGCAAGCAAAATATTTTCAGTGTGCAAAAATATTCAAAAGCTCAAAATTACGATCCAGATTAAAAAGAGATCTTGTGAAGTTCACGTGTTGAATCAAAAAGATCAATCACAAGACTCTCAAGTTGGAGAAACACTTTCAACCATTTCAACCTATCTCCACTTGGAGAAGTAGAAAGAGGCGAAGTAGACTTTGAAGAAGTTGAAAAACCTAACCTAACGTGACTGCCGGGCTTAGTGATCAAAGGAGCACATTGTAGAGGAGATTTTGTACTATTAAGGAGAAAATAGTGCAAACCTTCACAAGTTGTGAAGAAGAGTGGAGTAGGCTTCGTTAACAGCCGAACCACTATAAAAACTCTCTCTCTCTCTCTATTTTATTTTACGCACTGCATTGCATATCACACTTAAACCTCATTTTCATAGGATAAAGTTTAGTGCAAAGTGAACTTAAAATTTGAAAGAATCCTTTTTATCCGCTGCGTTTATCTTTGATCAAGTTCATTCCTTTTAGGGGGTTTGATCTTGCAAAAAGTTTTCAAAAATACATGTGAGTCAATTCAACCCCCCCCCCCCTCTCTCCTCTTCTAGACTCACACCATTACAACCGGGACCAACAATAAAATAAAATAAATGAATAAATACAAAGCCCGGAAGAATGGAATGAGAATTACCATAATAATTACTATAAATAAAAATTTGGTAATTATAGTAATAATTTATTACTAAGGTAAGTATTTGAAAAAAGAAGAAGAAGGTAAGTATAATTTATTTTGTGCCAAAAATATTATACCTTAAGTATAAACATATGCATATAAATTATCATAAATAATTATTAGGAAATAATATTAATAATAATTAGTAATTATTAAGGCACGCATATAGTGTTATAGCTTTGTGTGTGTGTGTGTGTGTGTGTGTGTGTCTATATATACACACATACTTTGAATTCTATATTGATAAGTATAATTTGTGTATATACTTTAGAAAAATATTCATTATTAAAAAGGAAATATAATTTAAAAATTAAATTATTAATTAGATTGTCTAATATAATTGTCTTAATAATTGATTTTGCGCTACTATAATTTGTACATTTGAAGACTTTTTATTATTAAGATAAATATCTGTTAATTGCCTTAATAATTAAAATAATTCTTAGTCACATCCGTAATACTAAAAATATTATTTTGGATTTTGTATAAATAACATATAATATTATTAAACCCAAATAATTAAAAATAATGTGCTCGCAATACAAAAAATTTTGTAATTGACTTAAAAATTAACTATTAATTTTATTGCTAAATAGAAATTAAAAATTATTAAATATTATTTATGGTAATTATTGTGTCCAATGTAATATTAAAATTATTAAGTAGAATCTTTATAATTAAGTTATAATTTAAATAAATTGAAATTATTAAAACAAATGTGTCCACAGTATAAAATAAAGAGTAAATTGTCATTTTGGTCCACTGACTATAGGGGTATTGTTAATTGTCATCCACGACTTTCAAAAGTGTTAATTGCATACCATGACTTTTCAATTTGTATCAATTTTGGTCACTCCGGCCAAATTGCCGGCCAAATTTCGCCGAAAAATTTTAAAAGTTAAAATAACGAGGGCATTTTAGTCATTTCACATTTTTTTTCTTCTTCCCCTGGCATTCTTCTTCTTCGGCGAGTCCTTCTTCTTCTCCGACCAAGCGATGCAAACCTAGGCTAAAAGAAGGGGCGGTTCTACGGCAAGGGATTGAGGCATTGACAACCCATGATGGGGAAGAAATCTAGAGTTGCAGCAGTAAGGAAGAAAGGATAAATGTTGGGAAAGTGACTCGCGACAAGAAGTGGGTGTCGCTAGCGTGGCGTATAATGAGAAAATGAAGAATGGGAGAGGTGCCTTTTGTTGTGTTGGGTTGTGGAGTGAGTGAGAGATGGGCGGAGGGAGCAAGTAAAAATCACATATTTTGCATCATGGGTTCATAGTCTGCAGAGGAGAGATGAGTGGGGAAAGCGAGGCTAGTGCCTAGTGGTTTGCTTCTTTCTACTCTAACACAAAAGTGGTGGTTCCTTAATGTGCCAAATTTTACTGCCCTTCTTTTAGCTTAGGTTTGCATAGCTTGGCCGGAGAAGAAGAAGAATTTGTCGGAGAAAAAGAAGAATTCATCGGAGAAGAAGAAAAGAATTGTGAAATGACTAAAATACCCTTGTTATTTTAACTTTTAAAATTTTCCAGCGAAGTTTGGCCAGCAATTTGGTCGGAGTGACGAAAATTGATACAAATTGAAAAGTCAAGGTATGCAATTAACACTTTTGAAAGTTGTGGATGACAATTAACAATACCCCTATAGTCAATGGACCAAAATGGCAATTTGCTCTAAAATAAATTATACTTCCCTTAATAATCTATACTATATATAAAAATAATATCGTCCTCCCAAATTTTCCCGCCCAAACTTAGTGGCATTTTAGTAAAACTATTGATTTTATTAATTATCCATATATATTTATTCATAAAATCAGTCAATTGGTAAGAACATACCTATTTCATTCACCTATAATATTATTATGGTAATATGGCAATTATGGTAGAATAATATTATAATCTACCATTCATATGTATTAATTATAATTGGAAATATGGTAATTATTGTGGTCGAATTGAAAGTCAATGGCTAAATGGAGTACTACCTCAATAGTTAGAGTAACATTTGTGGTATTAAGTCTAAAATAATAATAATAATAATAATAATAATAATAATAATAATAATAATAATAATAATAATAATAATACTCTGTAATAATAATAATAATAATTCAAAACTCTTAATATAATTTTCCTAATAATAACAATAATAATCCAAAACTCTTAATATAAGTTCCTAATAATCAATTTCCTAATATAATTTTTCTAATATAATTTTTCTATCATATTTTAATTAATTGATACGTTTCCTAATATATCTTATCTAAAAGACATGCTAATCTGTTTATTATGCTAATCTATATAGGTAATTATCATATACTATTTACCATCTAAATAATCTGTGATAATTACCAACTGTATTCAACATGATAATTAAGCATAGAGAATCATTTCTTAACGACTGGAATCATTTCTTACAACAATTTTATTTTATTTTTTTTTACTTCAAATAATATCAATTACCCGTGCACTTCCTTTGATTACATTTGAATAAAATCTTAAAAATTATGGCAATTAAGAAATTAATACTTTTCATAATATAAATTTTATCTAATCAGTTAAGGAAAATGATAATGCACATATTACGTCAATACTTAAAGGAGATTAAATAAATTATGATAATTATTCCAATTCACATTATTACGTCCATATAATTATGCAAATTATTACACATATAAAATTATGCTAATGGTTACTTTTGAATCAAATCTTAATAATTATGGTAATGAGCGAATTAATTCACACATTATACTTTTATTAAACTATTTTTTATACTTGCCGTAATATCGATTTTATCTAATCAGTTAAGAAAATGAATGGTACACATATTATGAATATATAAAAGGAAATTAAACATACACATATTACGAACATAATTAAATGAAATTATTAAGAATAATATATACTCCTTAATTACCATAATTAGTTAGATTACATAGACATAATAATTAGCATAATATTAATTAAGAATAATATATACTCCTTAATTACCATATTGTAATAATAATTAAACGACTTCATTTTTATTGGAATTTGCCCATATAGGAAATTAAACACACACATATTAATTTGAGTAATTAAAAGAAAATAAACATACACATATTACATCCATATTAAAAGAAATTAAATTAACATATACATACTACATCCATATTACCAACATGTATGTAACTCTTTAAACATAGAGATTTCCTTCATTTGATTATAATATATTTTTTTTACTTAAAATAATATCAATTAGTCATACTCTTCATTCTATTTTTTGTTTAGACTTTTCCTAATATACTTTTTAAGTAATCAATTTCAATCCTAATATACAAATCTTATAATTTCAAATCAATGTACACTTTCAAATATTAGAATTATTTATAATTTTATTATTAATTTTTTAATTTAAATATATAATTAAAAAAATTTATCCATGCACGGGTAATTTACTAGTTAATTATTAATATAATTTCATAATTTAAATTTACAATTATTAATAATTATTTATGGTAATTATTAGACATTAAAAACAGAATAAAAGAAAAGAATAAGAAGAGGAAAGCACATAAAAGATGTCACAATATCTTACATAAAGAAAATTAATATAAAATTGCCAAGTGTCATCCCGCACCATGAACCATACGTGATTCTTCATGCCGCACCCTAACCTTTCATAAGTGCTATTTCGATGCACAACCCATAAATTTTTTCCACTTTGACTTTTTAGCAGGTTTCTTATGGGTTATCGGTAATAATATTGTGACATGGAATTTTTTATTTTTTTTCTCTTTTTTTCATATTTTTCTTGCGCCCCTCCGCCAGCAGCGATTTGGAGCGAAAATATTCCGATTCTGGCGGGTAGAATTGTTAGACACCATTCAAGGAGCTCTACTTCAGATACCCAATCCTGAAAATCAAATGGGCATCTCGGTACGATGTTTATGTATCAATTATTGGTGAATGTACTTCCGGTAAGATCATGGGCAAGGATGGTTTTCTTAATTCTCCACCGCAACGTACAACGCACCTTCAACATTAGGAATCTACTCGTCGTAGCTTTCCTTACTAAAGTTGTAGCGATCTCCCTCGCTGAGATGAAAAATCAAACATATAAATATACATTTGCCATGAGTTTTGAGCTGGCAGCTCTACACGCAGGGGATAGCGGAACTTCAACGGAGATGAAAGTGACTCTTCAGGGAATTGAGTTTTGAACTGGCAACTCTATACAATTGAGTTTGCATGTTTTTAGCCAGAGTTGCCGCCGCCTACCAGCTTAGGCCTGTAGACTCTTCAGGAAAGCACCTCGCTAAATGAGCAACGACGTCCAAACAGTGATCGACTCCCACGTTTGCCAGAGGTTCAGCCGTCGTTTGGTCCAGAGTGGTTGCACGAAGCTGGATGGCGTTGTGCTTGCCGCCACCAAACAGTTAACGGGGGCGCCAAAATTTGAAGATGACGAGAGGCCGTCAGAGATGGTTACGTAGTGGATGTCAGGCTTGTGGATGCCGGAGAACATGCCGACGGTTGCTGGGCATTGATGAAGGTGACGACGAAGCCTTTCTACGACAGCCAGTAGGTGAGGTGGGCGGAGGAGATGACATTTATCAAGATTGCATGGGAATTGACTTTAAGAAAAGGTCAACATCAGTACATTACCGGTGCCATATCAGCAAGGCAACCGGGAAACCTGCTAAAAAGTCTAGGCGAAAAAAAATTTATGGTTTGTGCATCAAAATAGCACTTATGAAAGGTTAGGGTGCAGCATGAAGAATCACTTATGGTTCATGGTGCGGGATGACACTTTAGCCTATAAAATTTAATAATTACTTCGAAATCAAATACAAGAAATATTGCAGGAAACATTGATTTTATCCACACGAACCCCGATCTTCTTAAACTTGTGCTCATTTGCCTTCTTTTGCTTCATCCACCCGAACCTCGATTTCCGGTTTCGCCCTCACTTCCACGTACTCGACATGTGGATTTCCTTCTGCAGCTACATGGATTTCTCCTTGCATACTACCGGATCGGTGAAGACCTCGGCGTTCTCACGGTGGTTTACGACGGCTTCATGCTATGACAATTAATTATTATCATAAATCGATATTGTAATATGATTTAGAAAATTATATTATTATTAAAATAAATATTTGAGAAATAATTTAAAAAGTAAATATAGTGACTATTATATAATAATACATATTACATGTCAACTTATAAAGTTGTAATATGATTTCTTACTAGGTAGTGGAGGAATGGAATGAGAGAGTCACCAGCATGGGAAGGGGAAGGAGGCATTGCAAAATGAAGAATGTATTTATAGGTAGAGAATTCAAGAATTATAAATTTGTATAATTTTTCAAAAGGAAAGTGTAATTAATTTTTTTTAAAGTTTTTAAATAATTTTCAGTCAATTAGTAATATCCTTTTCATTTTCCAATTTGCCTAATTTCTGTTTCCTTTTCCATTAAGATCCTTTTATATTTTCAATCAATTAGTAATATCAGTTTTTTTTTCATTTTACCTTTATTATTGTTTGGGCGAGAATTTGACAGAGGATTTTATTTTTAATAATATAGTATAGAAGTATAGATAAGTATTTGAATTATTATTATTAGTGTAGATAATAATTAATAAATTATTATTTCCTTATAAAATTATGTAGTATTTAAAAGTAATTTTCTCATTTATTACGCAAAATTTGTTTCCATTATTCTCACAATTATAATTGTTTAATTATTCTCGAAATTTGGTAAATAAAATTTTATTACCAATTAAGCTTTTGATAGGGATTATTCCCTCTTTAAGTATTATACGTATAAGTGGTCAGCTCACCGACCACTCATGGGCTTCATCGGGACTCGACCGAGTTCGACCTCTTGTTTGTCTCGGGAGGTCGGGTAAGAGGCAACACCATTGCGGACCTACGGGCTGCCGAATGGTAGTGTGCGCATGACCTCGCCCTCTCCCTATCTGTCGAGCTGCTATCCGATCATGAATCGGCCAGCCTAATATGACATACCACGTGTACATCGCTGTTCCCTCCCGGCACTAGGCCTATGCATGTTCTCCACGTGCTCACCATGCCGAGAGGGCGAAACTTGTCTTTTTCCCTCACCTATAAATACCACATTTAATAAAGAGAGAGGGACGTTTTGGCTATTTTTTTAAGAATAGCTAATCCTTCGGAGGTCTAAAGACCCACTGCCCGATCTCCCGAGGTAAGGACCTTTTACATACCCGGTCGAACCGGCTTGACTAATCTTTTGTACTCAGTCCTCAACATTATTAATAAAATTACAGTCTTTTACGCAAAACACGTATTTATCATTATTAGCTTTATTTTTTTACCAACTAGTATTTTTAACCGTTCGTTGCACATGGTGGATTTGTTATAATATTTGAATAGATATATAATTATATAAATTATAACATTAAATATAATATAGTGCAATTGATGAAATTGGTTGGATCGATTATGTTTTCTAATGTTTTCCTTGTTTGAATTAGAGCAAATAATTTTCCAATGACCCATGCAATGCACATATAAATTTTTTATTACTCCCTCCGTCCCATTTTACCTGTCCTATTTACTATTCATTGGTCAAACCAACTCTTTCTTCATTGCTTATTTTCTTTAGTAATTTTTTATTATTTTTAAATTTAATTTTTTGTGTTTAATAGTACTTTTGATGTAGTTTCTAAATATATAAATTTTATATATTAATACTAAACTTAATATTATGAAAAATTGGATTAAAAATAACTTCAGTCAAGCCTCGTTAAACGAACCAGACAACCAAAATGGGACGGAGGGAGTATATATTTAGATAATAAAATTAAAGCTAAAATTATAAAAACATTTCTAATATTGAACGTGTACATTTATTTGATTATAATATTAATGCAAAAGTATCACTCAATTAATTGAATAATATATGACTTGTTTGTCTATAATTATCTTAAAAAGATTGATATGTAATATGACTTATGTAATTATATTATTACTAAAATAAATATGGCAAAAAATGAGAAATAATTTCAGTGTAATTAATATAAAAATAAATCCAACCACTAATGTTTAGCTTAATTACCATAGTAGTTATTAGGCAATTATTATTAGTCAATTACGGTAATATATGTGCAATTATACTTTTATACCTTAAGTATATTCATTTTCACCATATCACATTTAGTTTTTTCTTCTTCGTCTATATCAGAATGAATTATTTGTAATTATTATAAAAATTCAACAACCCATGTTTAATTATAATTATACTAATATCTGTGTAATTATTAGATTAATTAAAATAATAATTATTAGTCAATTATACTAATATATATGTAATTAATTTCTTAATTACCATAATAATTATTAGGTAATTATACTAATATTGTGTAATTATACTTCTATACCATGTTTAATTATAATTATACTAATTCATGTAATTAGTAGCTTAATTAACAGAATAGTTATTAGATTTTATATAGTAATAGTTTGGGTGGGAAATTGCAAACGTATGATTTTTTTTATTAGTTGTAAGTATAGATATTGATAGATTTATAATTAAAATAATTACATTTAGAAATATAAAAATAGCATTTAAATTTTGTATGATTAATATAGTGCATAAGTATATGTATGTATGTATTTTAAAAAAATCTAAATATTTATGAACACATATTTTGTTAATTTTATAATTTTATTTTATTAGTTGTATTTCTCATTTTAGTAATATAATTAAGTAAACTGCATGTACAAATTAAAAGAATTTAATTACTCCCTCCGTCTCATTTTATGCGTCTCGTTCGCTTAACAAGGCTTGACTGAAGTTATTTTAAATTCAAATTTTTATAATATTAAGTTTAGTAT
>CM008344.1:20752136-20766715 GCA_002525835.2 Ipomoea batatas
CGTCCCCGAAGCTCAAAGCTCACGAGAACTAGAACGGAACGGTTTAAAGAAATAAAGGATCGATCGAAGGTTAACGAAAGGATTGCTCAACCAAACTTAAACTTAAGAACATACTATATTGCTAACTCCTACACTCCTAACTTACCCAACCCATGCACAACATGCAAAAACTAAGCTAACTCTTACCTAGGTCAAACAAAGGATTTATAACAAGGATCTAACACATGCCCTAAACACTATCTAACCTGGATGGCCTCCTCGTGACGAACTACCTGGAGCCTGGAAAGGATTGGAATATAGGTACTCAGGTGGAACCTCGATGCCTAGCTTAGCCTCGATGAAACCCAAGCGCTTAAAACTGCGGTCCACTCTCAAATCCAATGATGTGAACCTAGCCTCCACCATCCAATGCATCTCCTGCAGCTGGAGGAGTACGGGATCAACCGGCTGCGCAGAAACCATGGGGTCGTGTTGCTCCTTCCTCCGATGCTCCGGTCGATCTCATCTTCAGACTCCTCTTCCTCAGACTCCTCCTCAGAATCGTCGTCCTCCTCGTCGTCGCCTGCCTGCTCGGCCTCCTAGGGTGCGACCAAACCTCTCAACCTCTTGTGGGGAATGTGGAAACGATCTATGAGCTCCCTACTCTCATCCGCTGGCATCCTGCTCAACTCGTGGGCTGTGACGTACTCATTCCCGCCCACCTGGAACAAACCACAGTACTATAGACTTGACGCATTGAAAACGCTTTGAACTGCTGCCTAGCGAGCTCCCCTATCACATTCACCCTCTTCTTCTAAAAGATCCAACTCAAAATCATCCCATAAGGTCGGTTGCGACGCTTGGCCGCCTTGCAGAACTCCATGTGAGAAATCATCAAGCTAGGCAAGTTAAACTTAACCCGATGCTTCAAGAAACACGCAAAGGTACACTCCAACCCAGCCAGCTCCTTACTGTTGTTCCTATTTGGCAACAAACTTTCCCCTACAAGCAAAGTCAAGATCCTCTGCTCTCCCGTCAAATCATGCTTAATGGGCCTGGCATCCAATGTGATGCCCTCTTCTCGCCCCAACATATACTGCAGATAATTCCGAAAACCCATCTCCTGAGTCTCAATCCAATAGTGACGCTCATATTGATTCACACCCCCTAATGGTAACCCGAGTAATCTAGCAAGCTTATGAGGGTCAATGGAAATTCTCACACCCTTCACAATTGTAGTGAGAACGGGCACCTTATTAACCTTCTTAACCCTCATGTTCTGATAAAATTCATGGACCAAATTGGGGTCGACTACGTTCTCAAGCCGTAAAAATTGCTCCAATAATATTTGAAAATTCAACATATCAACAAGCTCAGGCGAGAAATGTAACGGGTCAAGAGCATTACCATCAATAATGGAGTACTGAATATTTCTCCGACCTTCTCCTTCACCAGATTGATTTCTTCTTGGTATTTTGAAGTTGCTACCCAATCGACTACTTGGTACAGTAAGAATGGACAAGAAGCAGAGTAGGAATGCACTGGATATATTTTCGGCTTAGGGACGATGGACTTGGCTGCTTTGTTGACAGAGAAGATCCACGGAGAACACTAGACTGCTGCTCGCTGCTACGGGGAAAGAAGACGGAACAAAATGAGCCGACAGATCAAGGGGTAGGGTTTTTAATCTGGGTAGAAAAAGGAAAGTACGCATGTGCCCTTTGGCCTCGCGGAACACCCCAATGGAACGCCGCTCACTGATAAACACCAAGAATAGTACATCAAAAGGGTCTAAAACAGGATAGAATATAAAGTTCTGCCATCCGATCATAACAATCTCATGCATTTTTAGCTCGGATGTGATCAAACTCTTCTGACATTGATTCAAGGAAAAGTTTTGAAGTATTTTACAGATCGGAAAGAGATTCGAGGCAAAACAAAGCAAAAGACAAATGTAGTCGCAAAGCAGAATCTTCCCACGCAGCCCAACACGCGTGTGGAGGGGCGTGAGATATTTCCAGTAGCCGTCCATGCCCTCCACCACGCGTGGTGGCGTGCGTGGTTGGGCCATAAGGGCCATTTCGAGAAATTTGTCTTTTTGTCACCTATATAAACCCCTTTTGCCCTAAACCTAAAGGGAGGAAGGAGAGCAATAGAACAGACTAGATCTGAAATTCCTTAGGGTTTTCTCCCCTCTTAGGGGTTCCTTTCCTTTTAGAGTAGATTAGATTCAAGAGCAAGATGGAGGATTGAAATTTCAAGAACAAGATGTAAAGGATCCATTCTTATGGGTGGTAACTCTTCTCTTTAATGTCTTAATTTAATGCTTGTTTTCTTTGAGATTTTCATTTCTTCTTCTTGTTTCTTTATTATGCTAGAGTAGATTAGAAAGGGGATTGGTGGCCCCAAAGCTAAACTATGTGGTTGATTTGATATGAAATTGCTTGTAGAAATGTGAGCTCTTTGAATGTTGGATTGTAAACTTGTGTGGTTGATGTTCTCGAAGCTTTGTGCCTAAGTGTGGCCACATTAGGTAGCAAACCCAGAGAAAGTGAGTGTGTGCGCGATAGCGGCCACTCACGAGTCCAACTCACCCACATCTCCGCCCTTAGTCCGAAAGGATGAGGTCCGAGAGGAGTGGTAGACAAGGTGTTTGATGAAATGCCCCAACCGACTGAGGATGTGGGAGTCCAAAGTGTGACGCCACTTAGTAAAGTGCCATGAACTCCCTAGTCACATCCACGTCATTTGCTCGCAAAACCATAAGACGGTAGACCACATAGGATAGCCTCAAGCCCCAATCTCCGCCTTTCCTTTCCTTTTACACAACCACTTTCAACCTTCTACTTTCTTACAAAATGAATCCTACCCTTAGCCATTCCCGTAACTCTTCCTTTCAACTTCCTAAATGCTAACACGCACATTCATTCCAATTTGTCATCATTGAGAGACACGACACTCGGGGAGTTTTGACTCTTCGTTTTAACACCTTTCGTACCACATACACCTCACCAAATACCACAACATCAAAATGGCGCCGTTGTCGGGATGGCAAACGGTTCTTGAATTGTGTTGACATTTTTGAAGTAGATTTGAAAGAGTTCTTGAATTACTTTCTTTCTTTTGTTTGTTTTATTTTCTTAATTTTGTTTATTTGATTGAGAAAGTGAGCATACTATCTTTGAATATTTTGCTACTCACTTGCAACTATCTCTAGTTGAGAATTGTTTGTTGTTTGTTAAGCTTTGCACATGAAATTTTCTTCATTAAATCAATTGAAGCTTACAAACGAGTGCTCAAATGAATCCCCATGGCTACCCACATCATGGAGGACAATCTTATAGAAATCCTCTACCCCAACCATATCCCTATTACCCCCATTCCACCTATACTTACCCTCCACCAACATATCACTACCCACCTCCAAACCCTTACCCATTTCCACACCACTACTTACCACCTCCCTATCCTTATCCATTTCATACACACAATCATTACCCACACCCATATGAAACACCACCTCCACCTTTCCAAGAAAATTACCCTTCATAATCACCCAATTTTCAAGAAAATGACTCGTTAAGCTCTAAAGATATATCCCAAAATATAGAGAGTAAGCTTGTACAAATGATGAAACAAATCGACCCAAGCTATACTGACGAGCCATATACATTCCCCAATTCCCACTCAAATTCCCACTGCTCACCTCCATCACAATTTCATAAAGGAAACAATGCTACACATTGCTTTGAAACACCACCTTCCAACCAATATTTTACCCCACCTAATCCTTATGATTATATCTCGCCGGCCAAGAACGAAATTGAGATTCTAAAAGAAAAAATAGAAGCATTCACAAGGATGGCCAAGGAGGATACGACTAATCTAAAAGTCGAAATCAAGAGAGAATTGAAAGATTATCTTGCTACCCTTCGAGAGGAAGGACTTCCATTAGAAGAGGTTGAAACGAAGATGCTATCCATGATGGAGGAGCTCATGAAAATTAGTGAGTCACGGGCTAGCTCCACCATCATAGATGGTGTCCCGACTTTGGAAGCCAATTCAAGGATTGTAAAAGAAAGTGAAAAACAAAATGTTAGAAGGAAGGTGAATGTTGAAGACAAAGTGGATTGTTATGCCCCGGTGCTTGAAGAAGTTCCAATTTTTGAATTGGAAGATCAAAATGAGGTAGAGATGGATAGTGAAGATGAGGACATCGAAGTAGTGTGGGAAGATGAAGAGCCAACATGTGGTAAAATTCTTAATCCTTCTTGCATTAATATTCTTGAAAATCCTTGTGCTCTTATTGAAAACACCCTTGACACCTGTGTAGATGACTCCCTCTGCATTTATATTTCCCTTACATGTGATTATGATTGCTTTAACTTTCGGGAGGATGAATCCTTTGACTTGGGCGAAAATGAATTGATGAGCGAGGGGGATGATGCTTCATTCTACTCATGTGAGAGCGAGAGTAATTTTTCTAATAAAAAAAGATGGGGAGATAAGGAAAGAGAATGTGAGGAAGAGATGGTAGAAAATGATGGGATTTTCACGTTTGGTCTTATGGAGAAAGTTGAGTGGGGAGACCTTGTTAAAACCGAAATTGAGAAATGGAGTGAGGAGATATGGTATAAAGAGAGTGCTACAAATGGAAAGATCTTTAGGGGGAGAAGAGAGGAAAAGGAAGTTCACACCATCCTAGAAGAATTAAGGAGGGTGTTTGAGGTTAAAAGTCTTCCAACCATGCATATTGTTCTTCCTTTATTTGTGTGGGAATTCAAGGATGTTCCCCATCTTGGGACATACCTTGAAGTTAAGGTTCACGGGACGCTTGGTCGGGTCCTAAATCGGTGTGCCTCGAAGGATAGGACATACCACGTCTAGCCAGGAGACGTTAAACCATGGCGCACTTGGGAGGCAGTCCCAATGTTATCTTATATTTCCTTAAGTTTTTCTTATTATTCATAGTATACTCTTCTTTTTCGTGGTTTCAATAATGTTTCTATAACCTCGGTTGAGCTAACAAGTACAGATCATCAACCCGAGAGTCACGAATTGCCCACAATCGATCAACAAGCATCATCATTAACAAAGGAAGGGAGAAAAATCAAGGTAGAATTTTGCACATCACGCCTTCCACGCCTGCTACCACGCTTGTAAGCAGGCGTGGAACAAATCCAGTAAGCTGCCACGCCTGCCACCACGCATGTGAGCAGGCGTGGGAACAAACCAGTAAGCTGCCACGCCCACCACCACGCGTGGTGACGTGCGTGGACAGGCACCAGATTTTTCGCGGTTTCGCGCGAAGTAGTTTAAAACCCTTCCCTACCCCATTTCTTCACCACCACGAGCTAATATCACTCTCAAGCTGAAAACACACAACTCCAAAGCATTTCCTCCCAAGTTTTTCAACTTCTCTTGATCTTCCTAAGTCATTTCTAAGGTAAGGACATATCTTCTTTTGCTATTACTTGCTTGTATAAAGAGCTTATTCTCCTTCAAGCATATATCCATGGGTTTTTCTTGTTTAGATTTTTCTTGAGATATATTACTATGAAATGACTTATTAGACTTGTAATAGGCCTACATTGCTTCTATTTAGTATAAATTCCATGTTTTACCATATCTTTGTGGCTAGATCTTAAAATTCTATGATTTGGGCATTTTCTTGTCATGATGAGATCCATGATGATATAGTGAGCATGGTTGGTAAAGTTTGCAACTTTCCTACTCATTAGGTACCACATTGTTATATCCAACATGTTATTTGGTCCAATTTGAACTTTTATGTTTTCTCCATTTTTCAACCCCAAGCTAGTCTTAAGGAAGAAGATGAAGTTGACCATTTTGTTGACTTTTTGAGTATGGATTGAATATGGAGTGTAATGAGCTGATCTTTAGGTGCAATTTTGTATGAGTATGATAAAATTGTTGATAAAATGCCAAGATGATGTTACATGCAATGAGATTATCTTATCTTTTCTTTAGGTGCAATATTGTTCAAGCTTATATTAAAAATGGAAAATGTTTTCCTTATATGGTGTTTTGCTTGATTATCTTATAGGAAAATGTCATCTCCACTCTCATTTGCACACCAAGTAGAACAACGAATTCAAAGAGGCAAGGCTCCGATGGGGGAAAGTAGCAAAGATCATGAGGATACGAGTTTCATAGAAGTGCCAACTGGGAACCAAATTCTGTTAATGACGCCGGCTATGCTAACTCGGTATAGGCAGTTGCTAAACTTCCCAGTTGTGCAATGGAAGTACGTTGACCAGACCGTTCTGGAAGAATTTGAATGCAAATACGGGCTGGAAAGGTTGATCCAAGAGCCCTATTGGAATCATTTGTTGAGCTGGAGACAAGATACCTTCATCCCTCTGGTCCACGAATTTATTGCTAATCTACATATCGAGGGAGTGACCGGAGACCTCTATAGCCCAACAATCAAGTTTCGGCTCTTTAACCAAGATTACCACATTTCGGCTAATAACTTGGGAGTTCTCTTGGGATTCTATGAGGAAGACAACCAGTCGAAGCACTGGTATAGAAGGCTAAAACATGACTTCAGAGATAGAGACACCCCAAGAAAATATTGGTTGATGATTGCAAGGCCGGGAATTGATTGGGTTGGGTCAAGAGTGAGAGTCTCTCACATTGTGAGGGAGGACTTGAGAGTTTTATGGAAGGTAATCGCGCATTCTTGGGAAGGAAGACCAGAGACTTATGACCGAGTCTCCAAGACAGAGTTGTTTATGTTGTGGAGTATGGATACGGGCAGTTCGGTGAATATGAGCTTGATATGCAAGAATTGGCTCATTGCCTAGCAGCAGGAGTTAACAAGGGCGATATTTATAGGACCTTTGGTAACCCGACTGTGCGTTGCTTTGGGTCACCAAATGAAGATGCACTGGTTTAAGCATAGACTGCAGGGGGCACATATCATTCCCTTATCCCCAGAGGACGTTGCAAGGCTTAATCTGAGACATCTGGCGCGAACTAGGGAAGATAACGAGATGGCGGGTGATCATTCTGACACGCCAATGACATCTCCAGGATTCACACCTTCACCAATGTCATTTCTTTCCCCATTCCCCCCTGAGATGTATTCACCCCTGGACTCATCAATGTATTCTCCACCACCTCGCGAGCATGCACCATCCGTACCTCCACCACAAGTCGATGAACAAACTTCCCAGCATGCAAGCTTCAACATTCCGAGCTGGTTCACCACAGTCACAGATTGGAGATCTCTCCAGAACTTCCAATATCAGCTGCACTTGGAACAGATGCGAAAGCTGGAGGAAATTGCAAGAGAAATCAAAGCCGTCAAGAAGATGTGAAGAGAATGGGGGCGCAAAAGAATGAAAAGAAAGAAAAAAAATGATGATGAAATTTGTGTTTGATGTTTCCAAACTATGATTGTGGACAATCCGTTTATTTTTGTTTTTGCTTTTGATCATATTCCTGTTTATATTCTGTTTTGCACGTTTCGTCTAGCCAAAGACGTTAAACGTGGCGCTCGTGGGAGGCAACCCACGCATAAAAAGAAGAAGAGATCACTCCACCTTCATCCAGAGAACCAATTTTGAAAGGTAGAATCTAAATTCTTCATTCATTTCTTTACCTTCATTCATTTTGAATATACTACTGTTGATTTGTTGTGTATATATTGTTGTGTATTTACGGATTTCAATTTTTCTTTTTTATTTTAAAGAGTTGTACTAGTTTGACATTTTGATAATGGTCCTATCCCCGCCAAATTTGCCGCGGGAACGAGAACGGGGACAGGGACTATATTGGCCGGCCCCGCCCCGTTGTGATCCATAGTTGAAAGGTGGCTATTGTTGTTTGGTTATAATTGATTGGACCTTGGTGCCATGCATTTTGGGTTCGAAGTCTGTTACTGATTAGTAAAAATAGGGTTTAATTTTAATAACCAATTTTGTTTTGATCCGTTTTATTAATCATGACTCGTGAGACAACGGTCTCCTGGGATACCTACTTTATAATAACGAATTCATATTTGTACCTTTAATTTATGTCGGACAAAATTATTCTTATACCGTTAAAGTTAATAGATATTAAATGCAACTATAATTATATTAACCCTTTACCAGCATATCTAAAACTCTTACTTTAACAATTGTTAATCATATATACCATAATTATTATTAAATCAAATTATCAACTATACTTTTTTTTTAAACAATCAACTATACTTTTTAATATTATATGAATTGTAACAATGAATTTTATGAATTTTTTTAAAAATTATATATTACAATTTTAAAAAAAATATTTCAACGTAATTATGATTACTTAATTAGTGAAGAATAATGCAAGATCAACAACATTAGTTGGACTTTTAAGTGTGCTTTTGCCGAGATGATAAGGAAAGAGAAAATTGAAGAGAGAGAAAAAACAAAACTTTTCAAGCCCCCCGGCACGTGCAGTGCGCCATGCTAGGTGAGGCGCAGTGCTAAGCCGCAAATTTTCCTGTGGACTGCGCATCAAAGCGACGTCGTTTTGATTAATGAAAGCAGACGGATGAAACGGCCACCATTCTGTGCAACTGCAGTATCAGCTCAACACAACTGCAGTATCAGTTGAACACAACTGTAGTTCCAGACGGATGAAACGGCTTCCGTTCCGCGCAACTGCAATTCCCTTTCAATACAACTGCAGTATCAGTTCAACACAACTGTAGTATCATTTGAAATGAACTGTATTATCAGATTTACGGAAGCCGTTTCCCCCACTTATTGAAACGACGTCGTTTTGTGATTACGGGCCATAGTCCACGATATAACAACTGGTGCTAAGCACGCCCAAATTCCGCATTTCTTTCTCCCATTTTTACAACCCAACTTTTTTCTTCCGAAAAAAATCTTTCCTAAATTCATAAATAGAGTTGCCCTAAAATCAATAACCATCCATATGCACAATAATTAAAGAACAGAGAAGAAGAAACAGCACAGCCATACTAAGTATTGGTCATCAACTTTTTGAAGCAGCGGTCCACATTACTTATTCTCTGCTTTAATTTGCCTATGATTTTTACAGCACACTTCGTAATTTCATTTCATTCAATCACCACCACCGGCTTTCACTCATCCGGTCCAGATTCCCTCACCTTTCCCTCCCACTATATATACAAAACCC
The DNA here is from genome assembly GCA_002525835.2 of Ipomoea batatas. Classification (NCBI taxonomy): domain Eukaryota; kingdom Viridiplantae; phylum Streptophyta; class Magnoliopsida; order Solanales; family Convolvulaceae; genus Ipomoea; species Ipomoea batatas. Next base: position 20,761,284 of record CM008344.1, read on the forward strand.
CACTCCTCTCAACCAAACCAGCCACACAATTCAAAATTAAAACCACTGCACCCCTCCAAAATTCTACACATAAATTATTTTTTCCCAAGAACATAATATATTCAAGAATGGGCAAGAAGTCTGGGTTTTCTTTCTTTGGACTGTTCAAATTCAAGGCCGGCAAGAAGGTGTGGAATGGAGAAGATCATCCGAGGGACGACGTGTTTGTGAGCAAGGCCTACAAAGTTTGGCCTAGCGATGAAGATCGCGGGACTAGATGGGTGGCGGAGCCTGGGATTGATAGCAAAGCAACCGTTTTCATCAATGGCAGGACAAAGTTCTGGAGCAACCAGGATGGCTCAAACTAACAATACTATGGATATACATATGTTTATTATTCAGCTTCAGCCTGTAGCTCATACTTTTATTTAATCTGTTTAGCTTATTTACTACATCTGATCGATCTGTAATTAGTTTGTTATCTATGGTCGTGTTCAAAACAAACTGGATAAGTAAAGATTTGTTACATATTTATATCGTTTCTTTTCGTTGGATTTGATGCTATTCTTGATCTTGTCTATATTCCTTTTGCTCCATTCAGAGTTATTTTATCATTAGACAATCTGCAATTGTATTAGAGTGAAGATTGAAGGCTAACATTCCGTGTATGTATGAGAAGAGAGAAGTGAATCAATTGCGGCTAGTGCGATTCGTTTTTATTATTGTGAGGACCTGCAGACTGCATGCACACGGTAATTGATTGGCCACTGTTTAAAAATTTGCCTAAAAATTGGTTGTGTTGTTGTTTTGGGTGGAGTCCGTGGCTTATATTAGATTCGGATATCTTTCTATATCAAAATAACTAATGAAAAAATATATTAAGAGAATTGAGCTGCAAAGACTTTGTAGCAATGTTGCAAAAATCCCGTCTAGGCGCCGATTAATTCCCGCCTAGGCGCTAGGCGTTGGTCGATCGCCTAGCGTATCACATTATGGTTGTCTAGGCGACCGCCTAGGCCGCAAAAGCACTGCCTAGGCCACTTAGGCGCTGACCGCCTAGGCGTCGACTAGACCGACTAGGCCTTCTAATCGGTCGATTAACTATTGTTCTTTTTTTTAATGGGTTATTTCACTCAAAACAACATCGTTTTGAGCGAAATAATCCTACATTGTACAAACTTTAGATATTTTTTAGGTTAATATTTAATATTTTAGTATTAACTATTAAAGTATTATATATATATAATTTATAATTAGTAGTCTTTAAAAAATTAAAAATACTAAAAAAAAATTTTAAAAAATAAAAAATAAAATAAAAAAATACACGGACGCCTAGGCGCCGATTAATCCCCGGCTAGGCGCTCCCCGAGCGCTTAGGAAGTGCCTAGCGATTTTTTGAACCATGCTTTGAAGAAATATTTGTCTCACATTACAAAAGCAATTGTTATACTGTGGACCATGGTCTATGTAGCTGTGTGTACTATGGTCCTGAATGTTGTTACAGTCATCCAATCGTGCGTTTGCGACCTGCCTACTTATTTTTTAATTATAAAAACGGAAAACAAGCTTTTGGCTCATCACCTCTCTAGAGTCTAGAGTGCCATTATTACATCTCTATGCTTCACAGCAGTTGTGATATTCTCTTTACGACGCAATAATCATTGCTAGCCAAAAGCTTCATTAAATGTGATAACATTGTTATCCAACATGCAACGTTTCATTCCTCACTGAAATGTATTCATTAACACAAATAATGTTTCGCGGAATGCTAATGAAAAGCTAAATGATAATGAAATGTAGAGACATTCATTACAATATACCTTTTTTTTTTTTTTTTTTTGAATACTACAATATACTAAAGTTCATTTTGCTTAATTAAGCTTCATTATATGTCTATACACATGACACTTCATTTTATAGTTCTATCATTATGCTTGAGCTTCAATACAATTTAAGGTTTACAATCATTCGGAACTAAAATGCAGTCAGAGATCATTCCAAAAATGATGAGAAGATTATAATACATGAACAATACTATATTATATGCGTATATTCTCAAATAAAATTGTAGTTGAATTAAAATGAGATTGTAGTGTTTACGTAATGAAACTCTAGTGTGTAAAAAACGAAATTGAATAGCTAGTCTCACATATTGATGGTATATTGTAAAAGGCAAAAACTTGTGTGAGACCGTATCACCATGAGACGAGTCGGGTCGGGTCGGGTCATGAAGTAATATAACACTTATACACACAAATGTCATACTTATATGCTCAAATGTAATACTAATTAGGAATAAAAATTTTGTTACTTATAAGGGTAAATGTAATACTTTTATGGGAAAATATAATACTTTTACATTTCGATTTAAAAGTATTACATTTTTCCTCAAAAGTATTATATTTTCCCTTATAAGTAAGGAAAAATTGTCAACATTACTTATTATGAAAAATGTAACACTTTTTCTCTTATAAGTAACAAAAATTGTATTTCTAATTAGTATTATATTTGAGCATATAAGTATAACATTTGCACATATAAGTGTGACATTTGCATGGTGCTTTGACCCGACCCGACCCGTCTCACGAATAAGGATCCGTGAGACGGTCTCACACAAGTGTGACCCTGAAATTGCAGTTGAATTAAAATGATACTCTACTGTTGATGTAATGAAACTACAATGTGTATAGAATGGAATTGATCTGTGAGTTTCACATATTGAGTGTATATTGTCAAATGAAATTGTATTGTAATTAGAATGACACATTGGTGGTGTTGTAATAAAATTAACTATTGTGTGTATAAAGTGAAACCGAATAACATGTTTCACATATTGAGTCTAGTATATTGGCCAATTTTAGTGATATTGTAATGAAACTATAATAACATGTCTCACATATTGAGAGTATATTGTCAAATGAATAGTAGTTGACTTCTAATGTTACTTTTGGGTGTAGCACTTCTAATGTTACTTTAATTGTATTCTAATGAAACTATTTTACTTATAAAACGAAATTTAATGAAATTATCTTATTTCGTTGTAGAGCATAGCTGGATTTATTCGGCATACCCCAACCCACCTCTACTTAGAGTATATGATATTCAATAAATCTATTCTCATTATTCAGTGATTCTTTAGTGTTGCTGTAACGATTTTTTTTTTTGTCAGTAACATATAAAGTCATTGCCATTTTTGGTTCTATTGTTATTGGGGCATTGCCAATTTTAGTCCACTTCATTAATTTTTGTCACATTGTGGCCAGTCTTATTTAATCCTTGCCACTTTTAGTCCACCGTTAAAATTCTCGTCAAATGGCCATCCAAAACAAGGGTATTTTCATCTTTTCATGCTTTATTCCTTATTTACTTTTTATTTTCATTCGTTTATTAGCAATTTTCTTTTTAGAATAGCCCTATTTGAGCTAACATTGCAGGTGATTTTGGTGCTAAGCCATGACGAATTAAGCTAAACCAGATCAAAAGTGGAAGGCAAATGCCGGGAGACGAAGAAAGTGATCAGCACGTACTGATGCTCCACGTGGCCCACACGCGTGATGGCCACGTGGACTCTTTCCAGTGTTGATCCACGTGGACAGGTCCTGACAAATTTTTTGTTCATTCTTCTCTTTTTCATCCAATTTTATGAGTCTCCAAGGTTTGGTTGTGCCAAGAATCATCTTCTATCTTGATTTACATATCTTTCTTGTTGCTTTTGTTTTAATTACTTACCTTGTTTTAGGATTTATGCTTTAATGCTTTCATTATGAATAAAAGGACTTCCGTCAAGCCATTGCACATCAATTGGTTGTCTTCTTGCACTAACATTGTTTCATGTAGATTGGAGAACGAAGGCAAAAGAGATGTTGGAAGCTTAAAGTGTGGAAATGAAGGGATGCTTACTTTGTTGTAAACTTCTTATCCCTTCTACCTTTTCATGCCTTGTTTTTCAATTCTAAAGTGTGGAAATTGAGTTGTTGTACATGTTCCTTGCATACTTGATAAGCACATACTATTTTGCACCCACAAAATGCTATGTTATTGATACCCCACACCCCCGGAAACACTTCTAAAGTGTGGAAAGGGTTTGATTAATTTTGAATGACTGTGCTCCTTTGTTCCACTTGATCCTCAAGGCAACATCGAAGACGATGTTTGTTTTAAAGTGTGAAAAGGACGCACGTTGTGCTTAAATTGTCTTGTTTGCTTGATTGATTTATTGGTCTTGTCTTATGGGTGTGTTTGATATTTGGAGAGTGTGTCATTGTTCACATTATCTAGGGAGAATGTTAATCATATGCCAAAAATAAAAAAAATTTCTCTTTGAATATCCATGGGAAGTACCCCTTCTTTACCAAGCAATTGCTTAGACCAAATGAGCTTTAAATTCTTGTTTGTTTGCATGATATTCACCTCTTATTTTGCTTAGACCTTAGTCAATTATCTCTCGAAGTGGGAGTGTGCACCCCTTAATTTTAGAAAGATAAGTGAAAGCGAAGCCCGGAATTGAACTAATCTTGGTAGGGCATGGGGCAAAAGGTGAGCCTATGGGGAGAAATGTAAGTAAATCCCGATTCCTAAGTAAAAGGCATGAGGGGTTGAAATGGTGAATGTTTGAAAAAAAAAGGCTTAAGAAAAATGGTTGGCTACTCCTAGAGATAAGATCCGAGGATAGCCATCTTGCTAGGATATGGGGCAACCATTGCACCATCTTCAAACAAGCGTGGAGATCCACGTGAAATCGGTTATCCCAAAGAGATCCTAGGAGATGAGAAAATTGAGAGGAGGTGAGCCGCCATGCTTGGATTCGGGCACCCATTGCACTGACCTTCGAAAAAGCATGGAGATCCATGTGAAGTCGGGCCGCCCGATGGTGTTATCCGAGGGGGTTGATGTAACACCCCGTAAATTCGTTCAAGCCTTTCGAATCGTTAATTAATTCCTTGGGCAATTTGATTAATTTCTAATTGGGCCAATNTCTCCATTCGAATACTTTGCTCCGTTGCGGTTGTCTTTGCAACCGATTTACCATGTCTTCAAACCCAAATTCCCTTAGCACACTCGGATAAAAGTATTTCCCTACAATTAAATTCTGTGACTTATACATATCCACAAGCGACAATTGTTCATGAGTTAAGCCTCGGAGGACCCTTGTTCTTCTTGCATTAGGTTCAACTTGTGGTCGAGGAGGTGGTGGTTCTGCGCTTTTGCCATTGTTTGGTTTGTGCTTGCTTCCTCATAATTCCTTTTCAAGTCTTGCTTTTGGTGTTTACCATTTCTTATGAAAAGCGGTAAAGTGCAGGAAAAATAAGGAAATGTAAGTCTGAACTCCAGGCATAGGGAACCTAATGTTTTATTGGGACACATCTCAAGCAAGAAACTCATAGGTAACCGGAGTATATATCGGTCCTCTTCATTCGAATAGTTTGCTCCATTGCGGGTGTCTTAGCAACCAA
>CM008344.1:20769539-20787154 GCA_002525835.2 Ipomoea batatas
ACTCTTTAGTTATTTTGCAGGAGATTTTGGCATGGCACTTGGCATGAGAGTGAATCGTTGTATAAAGAATTTTTTTATTGTACCATTAGAATTCCACCGTTGTAATAGTAATTTTTGGTAGATAGTTTTGCCTGTGCGTTTGAGTATAAGAGAGATACTCGAACGTGGCATAACACCCCTTTTTCCTTTTTGTTGTTAGTGTTGTTTAAGCTTCCGCTGTTGTATAAAACAAAATATTAAATTTTACCCGTATTTTCGGTAGTGGAAAAAGTGGGGTGTTACAGTTGGTATCAGAGCTGTTCGCTCCGTTGGGATAGGCTTTACCAAGTGGTAATTAAGCCTAAGTTAGGAATTTGATTATATGTGAAATGGACTAGGAATTAAAATTTTAATCCTCGGTGAGAAGTGTGGTTTTGCATATCATTGCATATTTATGTGATTTTTGGTGATATATCTAATGTGTTGAAATTATGTGAATTAATTGATTTGGATGTCTAAGTATTTTGTTTTGATAGAGGAAGTGCTTTATACTTCGAGGACGAAGTATTTTCTTAACGGGGATAGATTGTGACACCCCAAATTTTTGTAAGTATTTTGAGAAAATATTATTATTATTTTCGAAATATTAATGTACTATGTTGTTCAAAATAATTTTCGAAAATTATTATTCTAGCATATTCTCTTTATTTCGGGTATTATATATATTTTTATAAAAGTATTTCGAAAGTTTTCATTAAGTATTGATTTGGCTTGCTGGGTTAGACCTTAAATTTATTGCAAGAAGTCTTTGGTTCGAATCTGGATAACAACATAGTTATTTTCCAAGTTCATTATATTCTATTCGTATGTGTTTATATATGTATATATATATTATTTGGTGACAACTTCCATAAGATGTGAAGTGGCTTGATGGTTCGGTTCTTGTGTGTTGACTATGAGGTCCTTGGTTCGAAACCTGCATGTTGTTTTGTTGGCAGAAACTGGGCGGAATTCCTGCCCAGAAATGTTAGTATATATATATATGTATTTGAGCATAAGAGTAGTAAATAAAAGGTGGAACCATAATGGGTTGTCCCCTAATAGGACAAATAATTTTAATGGGAAAGGAGATTCCCTTGAGCTTTGTGTTGTGTGTATAATAATAATAATATATATGTTGGATTGTGTATGTGTTTGTTGTATATGTATATATAGGTACCGTATGTGTGTGCATTATATNCTCTACCCCCCTTAAAATGAGCTTTGTCCCCGAAGCTCAAAGCTAACGGGAACTAGAAACGGAATGATTCAAAGGAAACGAAGATTCAACGGAAGATTCGAAAAGAACGATTGCTCAACCATTCCTAAACTTAAAAACATACTAACATGCAACTAACTAAACACATACTAAACTCATAACTTACCCGACCCAGACTAGCATGCAAGAACAACATAAGCTAAACTACTCAACTACACTACAGGGTTCTACTACGGTGCTAACACTAACGAGGAAAACCAACAACTAACCTGGATGGCCTCCCTGAGACGAACTGCCTGGACCGTGGGGTGGATACGGATAAGGGTACGGGTAAGGGTAAGGATACTGCTGCTGGTAAGACGGTAGATACTCCGGTGGCACTTCAATCCCAAGCTTATTCTCGATGAAGCCCAAACGCTAGAAACCACGATCTACCCTCAGATCCAACGAATCAAACCTCGCCTCAACCATACGCTGCATCTCCTGCAGCTGTCGGAGTACAGGGCCAACTGGTGGCGTAGGAGCCAAAGGATCGTGCTGCTCCTTCCTTCTGTGCTCTCGGTCAGCCTCACCCATCGGTTCTTCTTCTTCGGCCTCTTCCTCAGACTCATCCTCTCCCTCATCATCACCTGTCTGCTCAGCTTGCTGAGGCCCGACTAAACCTCGCAACCTCTTGTGCGGAATGTGATAGCTCTCGATCAGCTCCCTGCTCTCGGCGGCTGGCATCCTACTCAGCTCATGAGCGGTGACGTACTCGTTCCCCTCAACCTGGAACAACCCAGAAAACTGCAAGCTCGGCGCATTGAACGCGCTGTGTACCGGCTACCTGACCAACTCCCCAGTGACATTGACCCTCCTTTGTTGAAATAACCAACTCAGAATCATTCCATAAGGCTGGTTGCGCCTCTTAACTGTCTTGCAGAAGCCCATATGCAAGATCATCAGAGTAGGCAGATCAAACTTCACTCTGTGCTTCAGAAAGTATGCAAAGGCACACTCGATAGCTGTAACCTGTCGGCTGTTGTTCCGGTTAGGCAACAAACTCTCCCCAACCAACAAAGTCAAAATCCTCTGCTCACCCGTCAGGTTGTGCTTGTCGGGGCGAGTATCTAAAGCAATATTCTCATTCTGCCCTGTCATGTATCTCAGGTAATCACGGAACCCCACTTCCTGTGTCTCCACCCAATTAGTACGCTCGTACTCATTAACACCTCCCAACGGTAAATTAAGCATCCTAGCCAACTTAGGCGGGTCAAACGAAATCCTTACGCCCTTCATTATTGAAGTGAGCACGGGCACTTGATTGGTAGTCTTAACCTTCATATTTTGATAAAACTGATGAACCAAGTTAGGGTACACAACATTCTCAATCCTCAAAAACATATTCAATAAACCTTGGAAATTCAACATGTTCACAACCTCGAGAGAAAAGTGTAGCGGGTCAAGAGCTTTACCGTCGATTATGTTGTAGCGAATGTTGCTCGAGCCTTCTCCTACCTCGGTTTGATTTCTTCTTGACATCCTTGTTGTTGGTGAGGATCGAACTTGGGCTGTTGCGGATGAAGACGACAACTCACAAACCGCGGACTTTAAGCGGAGAACTTGCGGGCGAACTCACGCAATCGGCGCTGTCGACGGAAGGCCAAGTTGCGGACTCGGGCGCTGGTGACGGACGGACGTCGCGGACCTTGGCGTTCTACTGTGCTGCTGTTCGCGTTCTGTCTGCGGGAAAAGAAATAGAAGAAACGGAGAGGAAGTGCGGATGGCCTAGGGTTATAACTCGCTCAAACAGAGGAAAGACGCATGTGCCCTTGAACTCGCGGACCGTGCCAACAGAAGACCAAACTCCGTTACGTTGCCTCCATTCTTCTCGCGGAACGCTTCGACGGAACGCCCTCCTCCGTTGCTCACCTCCGCACGCACACGCGGAACTCCCTCACGGAAGCCCCCGTTCCGTGCTTCTCCACCGCACCGTTACTGTTGGCCCCTTTAGGATTAAAACAGAAGCGTCGTGACTTGAACACTACGAACCAAAGCAGCTGGATGGCGTAGTTCCTTGTGTTTAAACGTTAGGCGTGGGTTCGAGTCCCCTTGTGCACATTGGTTAGGTCCTTTTTCCCTTTTCTTGCGTTTTGTTCCTTGGCGTTGACTTCACGAACTTCCCAACTCTTGTAACGCGATCGGGTCTTCAAACTTCTTAACGAAACGCGTCCTAAAACTTTCTAACTAACGAGGGGTCGCCTACGGTTCACTTAACGGTTCGACTAACTAAAACACTTAACGAAAGACTCGGAAAGCACTTAAACCACCTATTTAAAGATAAGCTTGGAAAGTTACCTTCTTCAAGCCCATTGGCTTTAGCTTGTGTACGGCCCATCACGAAGATCTTTCTTTGCTACGGCCTCGCCTGCTGCCCTCGGCCTCCACTCGGCCGGCTGCCTCCACTACCCTCGGCCTCTCGAGAGGGTTGGGTCGCTGCTGTGGCTCCCTGTGCTGCTCTCGGTCGAGGCTGAGATGGTCCTCCCTTCTTTGCCGTGCACTCATAGGCCCGATGTCCTCGCAGCCCGCAGCTGTAGCACTCCACCAACCTCCCCTCGCAGTCACGACCGGGGTGATCCCTCCCACAGCGTCTGCAGTCGTAGCGTCGAGTGCGCGTTCCATTGCCCCCTGAACCCTGCCCAGAGCTAGGGCGAGATCCACCGCTGTGGCTAGCACCTCCTCGCTGAAAACCGGCTCTCATCCCGGAACCCCCGGGCCTAAACCTCTTGGAGTCTGAAGCTCCACCTTCAGCTGGCCGCTTGGAGCGGTCCTGGATCCCCTGACGGATAGACAGCACGCGGTAATGATCAGCGGCGTTGCTGTAGGCCTCGCTCAGCGTCTGAAACTTGAATACGACTAAGGCCATGCGCGTATCCAAGTTCAACCCAGCCACGAACCGCTCGATCCGGGTCTCCTCGGTCGGGGCTAACGTCGGCGCGAAACGAGCCAACTCCAAGCAACGCCGGTGGTACTCCTGCACCGTCCTCGACCCCTGCTTGAGATGCAAGAACTCCTCCTGCATCGCCGCTTTGATGTGGGCTGGATAGAAGCGGGCTCTCAACCGGTCCTTGAACGTCTCCCAACCAAAGTCGGGCTCCTGGCGCATCGCTGGGCCGCCGTGAACCCACCACAAGTCCCAGATAATGGGTGAGCTGTGTGATCTGGGTCAGCTGCTGGAGGTTCTGCATCAACTGCTCCGCGTAGGGTACCTCCGGGTAATCCTCGAGTCGTCGTGGTAGCATGGTCGCTAGCAGAGGGAGATACTAACAGAGGGCGAAGAGAACACTGCGGTCGGTCTAAACCAAACACGCAAGAAAGCAAGTGAGAACGAGCTCACAGCAAGCAAACAACAAACAACCTGCAAAGCATAAACAAAAGCATGTAAACGAGTCCTCACCGCGCGGCCTAAAGATTCACACATCTTAGAACTCTTAAAANATTCCTTACCTATTTCATTCGATATGGAATATTATTCCTATTCCCTTTAAATTCATTCCATGAACAAAAAATGCAGTAAGTTATTTATGATAGACCTAATTTAAATATAATAAATAGATACATGAATTTAAAATTTAAATTAAAACCCGTGCTTATAGAGTTGATTAAAACCCGTGCTTATATATAATTTTTAGCAACTTCAATTTGTTTTAATATATAGCAACTTCAAAGTTCGGTTTTGGTTTTCATCCACATATAGTTCAAACTTTAAATTAAAAACCACATATAGCTCAAACTTATTTTCAGTCTTCGGTTCTGTTTGAAACGGTTCGGTTTCGATTCGGATATAATTATATACTCCGTATTTGATAGTGTATAGTAATTGTTGAGTGTTAGATACAATTGAGGATGATTTCAATTATTTAAAATATTATACAAATACCATACTTTGTTAGAATAAATTATGATAAATAAGAATAAAATTCTAAACAAATTAACAATCTAATTACTATTGTAGTTTTTTATTTACTATGATAATGTAATACAATTACTTTTTAACATTGGACATTTATTTAGTTGCACAACACATTTCGTTTCAACCCACACCATTTCCACCATTTTATTCCTCCTCTCTCTTCCAGAATTAACTCTTCTCCTCTGTCTTCTTCCTCTCCATTTGCTACGCCGGAAAACATATCAAAGATACAAAATCAAAATAATCTCCTCCTAATATAATAAGATTAAATTTACGTTGAATAATAATAATAATAATAATTATTATTATTATTATTATTATTAAATGTAAATTGAAAATGTTCTAGAATATTCTACTCTGTCGCCCAAACCCATTTCCCCATTTCCACATTTCCCGTTCTCACTTGTCTTTTCATATCTGAATTTTTTATTTTTTAACATAGAATGGTTAAAAATCACATATCGCATTTTTATTCTAAATTGTTTAGTTTTGTGATGTTGAACTCTATTTAAAAATAAAAGAAATGCTTGATTCTGCCTATGGTTTCTTGTGTCAGATGTGTGTGTGTAATGCAAACTTGATATTTTGGAATGATTTGAATCCCTTACATAGATACTGCAAAATTTGATTTTATGCCGAGATGTTAATCACAACTGAGTACTGCAAGTATGGGTGATAGCCAATCAATAGTCTTAAGTCCAAATGCATTGTATGGCATGTACTTTAGGCATTTTCCCAAATTGTTTCCAGTATTATATTTCTATTGGTTGATGACTGCTTATTTTTGTTTTATACATGTTACTAAAATATATCCTGAAATATGCTTAAATACTACCTAAAACTTAATTAAAATTACATACATTGAAATTGAATCCATCTTTAGCTGTAATTACACATCATACACTCCAAAATCTTTACTTGATCCATTTTATGTAGAAATGGAATGTTGATATAACAACATTGGTTTTCCTATGTAATACATATTTCATCCTGAAACAGAGTTTATTTCTCAGGCCTGTAAACTGTTACCTAGTAATCCACAATCGGAGCTTTAACTTTATGCATTCTCTAATAATTGTATGTGTATACTATTTAGTCAATGTATATGAACTGACAAAAGTTTAATTGTATATATTTCACTTGAGATTTGAATTTCTACTGATTATGTTCTGATGTCTTTCATTTTTTTGGATGTACTGCATCAGTTAGTCACATACGGAAAGAGAGTCACAACAGGTATTATTTCACGGTACCTTTGCCCACAATGGTAGTTTATCCCTTCAACATTTCCATTATTAGGTTCCTTTGCTAAACATACAACTGCAGAACGCACAGACTAAACAGAAAATCAAAAGCTTACAAAGGTACGAAGTTCGAGTATTGAAGAAACACGTAGCTAAGTATTTTTTTCTCATTTTCATCTATAATATTTTGAAACAAATCCATTTTTTTGCGCAGATGAAGTATAATAAGTACTAATTTCTGAAATATAAAACTATGAATTTCCGATTGCAATGTTTATTTTTCGAATTTAATGAATAAATTAAAGATCTAAATAGCAACTTCATGATTTTATAAATTTCAGATATGAAATTGATACCTATTTTGACTATGTAAATTCCAGTAGGTGGATGAAGAATCCTATACTTTTTTCAAAAAAAAAAAAAGAAGAAGAAGATAAGTCTGTATTTCAAAAATTACCTCATAGTCATGGAAATGAAACTTGATGAGCTCTGTGTTTTAACCTTCAGGTACTATGTATGTTCTTACTAACCTCAACCTTATAGCCTTTTTTTGTATAATCTGGCCTAATGTCTTTTCCTAATAGGGGTATGTACAACTGAGCCATTTGCAGGTTTTACAAATCAGAGATCAAAGAAACAACAAAGAAGCTGAAGGTGAATGGTGAACTGCTGCTGTTCTGAATATACTAATTTATAGAAGAAGATTGCAGCTTGTAGAGTTCTAAAAAGCTTCAAACATTAATGAGGAAAAATAATTATGATGCTTCGGGGTTTTAAACGGCTAAAGCAAAGTGAAAGGCTGCAATTAATTTAATTCAACCTTGAGCCATGTGCTATCTTTTTTTTAATATTATTGAGCTTTGTCCTTTTTGTATTAAAAACAAAATGAAGAGTGATTTAAGGTGTTGGTTGTGCCGAAAAAGTAATGATGTTTTTTTTTTTTTTGAAAATAGAAAAAGTAAAGATGTTATGTCTCATTTACATTCTCTATAATCATGGAGCAGATTAACAGTGTGAATACAAACTGTTTTGGAATGTTTCATTGTCAAAACGGCGTCACTTTCCTTAGGCGGGAAATGCAATGATCTGATTGGCCAAAGGTTTATGGCTTTAATATATAGAAGGATTGGTGGGGTGTTTGGCTGAGGACCAAGTCAAATAAATTTAGCTATGGGGTTTGATTCTTGTTAGGAGTTCAATTCTCAGTTTTCTTATATAATTTTTTTCTCTTCGAAATTTTTATTCTCTATTTCTTATTTTACGTTTTCCAAACATACAAATCATTTAGTAAACATACCGTACTATTAGGGTTTGATTCACAATAAAAGTATTGTCGAGAATCTAATCTTGTCTTAATATATTTATTTGTCGTTCATTAAGGTTATTTGTAACTTGTTGCTGCGAGTCAGTGTTGTGGACCTGTGGTGTATATACAGTTTCTTGAAAAAAAAAAAAAATCTTGGCGTGGGAAAAGGTTGCCAATTGGCTGTTTGATTTTTATTTATTAAACACTATTTGTAAAAGTAGTGTAGAAGACAAAGTGACTGCCTCTGATTTATGACTATTCAAATTTAATGTTGCTAATGCGTTGAAATAAATTGTGGAAAATAGTGACATTCAAAAAGAAAGAAAAAAGGAAAGAAAAAAACAAAGTGATTCAAACTAGGTTGCTTACATACCTCCCCACCATTAATGTTCTGTTTTTGGTTTTTCTACATTTTCTTAAATACTATGATCTCCCATATCTTATAGTTATTTTAGACTTTGACTCAATTAATTCATAGATGGACTGCTTTTAATTTTTTGAAAAATATGTATTTGCTCCGTGAAAGTGCGTTTTAAGTCAAACGCGCCAACGCCATGTGACTCTAACTAACAAAAGACTGTATTACAATTTGGTAAATCGGCTTAGGTTGTTCATTGCTTAATTTACAAATAGTACTGTAAATTATATCGGAGGTAGAAGTATGTGTGTACACTACCTAGAGAGAGTATAGAGTACGGGCAGCATAAGGTTAGGTACAAACAAGTGTGAAATTAAAGTGAATGATACGTGAGGATTCAAAATGTGGAGTGAAAGGACTATTTATATTGGATTTAAGTTGTATATACCATGGTGGTACTTTGTAAGTGCGTCAATACGACATTCTCTAATTGGTAGTGGTGATCAGTTAGTTAGGAAGGGCACACCAACGGTTAATGTAATAAATCGCTATAATGGCCTATGTTTGAATTTTTGCTTGTCTAAGTTGGTTAATTCAACGACTATCGTTATAAATTCTCCTGATTTGCTAGGCTCAATCGAGTTTTCAAAAAGCTGATCTCGAATCTAATAAATTGGACCTATTATTCCAATCATTAGACCAATCAAATTAAATTATCTTATAATCTCACCAACAATATTCAAATGCAAAATCTTGATTAAAAATAATTGAATTGTTTTCAATGAGATTACACTCCGATAGTCACTCATCACTGATGTTGAATGGCGTGGGGAATAAGTTGTGAACGAATTGAAGTGTTTTGTCTATTGTTTATTTAATAGTATTTGTAAAGGTGGNAGCCGATGCCATAGACGAAGAACAAGAGCAGAGTACAACGGCGTCTACGGCTGAAGCTCGGACAGAACGCCGTTGAAATTCATGATTAAATCGCCGGAAAACTCAACCACCACCATGGAGAAATTTCTGAAATAAATTGAAAAAATAAAATAAAATTATTGAAAAATTAGAGGGCGAGGGTTTCGAAGAATCTCTTTCACCTCGCCTGAGCCCTGAGTGAGGAAATGAAAGTGCTTATACTCTGCTATTTAAAGGCAACAAGGATCTGCCCGCTCCTTGCTCCGGGTAGTTTTTTAGACGTAGATCTTGAATCCGACGGTCATATATGCTTTTCCTGGCTGCCCGATATACTGACCGTGCCATCTGTAATGAACGGATAAGATTCAGCCTAAGGTACACGTGGGAAGCGATCGGGTCCCTGAAAAGGAGGGAAAATTTTGGGGAAGTCTGGATTTGGAGGGCAAAACTTTTCTCTTTTGGACTTTTCCCGAAAATCGAGTCCGTACTGGCGAAAGCTGACGCACAGAAGTGGGGCCCTTACATAACACTTTTATTTTTATTTTCTCTGCATTTTTTAATACGAGTAAATAAATAAAATATACTCATTTTGCCTCATTTTATCTGTCTTATTTACTATTCGTCGATCAAATTAATTTTTTCTTTTTTTACTATTTTTAAATTTAATTTTTTTTGTGTTTAATAGTATTTGTAATGTATTTTTTTAAATATATAAATTTTGTATACTAATAGTAAACTTAATATTATGAAAAATTAGATTAAAATAATTTCAGACACAAACATTGTATTGGGACTCTGTTCCCCCAGACTCTATTTCTGAGATGTTTTAATCTACCCTTTATGGTTTGGTTTTTAAAAAAAAAAAATTAAAAATAATTTCAGTCAACCATTGTTAAACAAACCAAACATATAAAATGGAACATATGAGTAATTCTAAATAAGTTCTATGAAACTCACCCATTCAATAGTACCATTTTAATTCTTTGATTATACGTTTTATATTAAAAAATGTAAAATTAAAAGGAGGTTAAATTTGTATTCTAAAAGACTATACCTATCACATCTAGCTTCAACAAATATACAATACATTCATATTGTCTAATACTAGAGAATATTTGCTCTTTCTTTATTTATCATTTGATATTTTAAATAGCTTTTACCACTTGTTTTAAAATTTAACTAATATAATTTTTGAATGACACTTGAATCTATATATTTTTAATTTATTATAAATAATATATAATATGTTATGAAAAGATGAACAATATTGAATATTGGTATGTATATTTTATTTTTTTGATCATACATAAAGAGTTTTTTTTTAATAAAGAGATAATGTTATCTTCACATTCTTATAGTCTATTCCATTATTATTATTATTATTATTATTATTATTATTATTATTATTAACCATGGTGGCATTGACTACTTGAAACATTTTTATTGATTAGTTTGAATAATTCTCACTATGTAAATTAAAATATGCAAAGTTTATAGAAATATACCATGTGAGTTAGAGGAATAAGAGTGTTCCAAACCTTATACAATTAAGTGTTGTAATTCATCTATGATGAAAGAGATATTTGAAATAACAAAAGGGTTGCATAGAGATAGAAGCTAATTAACTTAGTAACATATAAGAAAATCAAGTATTAAAGCAATCTAAACAAAGGCTAAAAGATAGCCAAAACCAAGGTCTCAATAAACATTGGACATCATCATGCCACACCACACCACACCACAATAATGCTCCCTCTCATGATAAGCAGATTCTCACAACACCATAAGTCAACCATCAATGTAGTACAACTCAATACAACAAAACATATATTATCTCACTCCTACGATAAGGTAACCCACAACAAAGAGCATTCTCCTAGTCAAACCACAACATAAACTTCTAAAAAAAACCCACATTAAGAAAATAGGTAGATATAAACAAAATAGAAAAATCTTTATCAAGAATATTACTCTGTATTACCAAACTAGGCTATTACATAATTGTTGACAGCAATGTACCAACCAACCCATCACAAGAACACCACAAGAAATGCAAGATTAAACAAAATAATGCTATATGGAGTTCTCTGAGTATAGTGGTTTTTTCAAGTTTAGTACTAAACTTTCAAATTAATCGCACGTGTTCCTTCGACTTTCAAATTGAAACCATATGTGTTCCAAGGTAACCACTCATGGTTCTTCAACTATCAAATTTTAACATTCCAAGAGTACCACGGCTAGTTAAATTTTAAAAGTTAAAAGGTCATGGATGGTTAACTTGGACGACGAATGGTAACAATTTGAAAGTCAAGGAACCACGGGTGGTCAATTTGAAAGTGTAGGATTAAACGTGTCAAAACCACTATACTCAAAGGACCCAAAATAAATGGTATTAACTCAAATCGACACAAACTGGCAAGTAACCAAAAAGTATATGTGCCTTAATAGAAACAATTGGTACATAAATGATGATAAAATCCAACGCATTTCTGATCAATAACAAAAGGCACAGAATCTCAAACTAAAACAACAGGCGCACACAGACCCTACGCCCACAGAAACATCACATAGAACAAAAGAAGCAACAAAACAAATACATATTCCCAAAAAACCTCACCTAAAGCAAGAAAAAAAAAAAGCACGGACAAATAACTCCCTAGTCTTATAGGCCATAAAAAAGACTTAAAAGTAAAACACAAAAAATAAAAATATCTAAAAACAAAACAGAGTTCTAAGGTTCAACCATTTTTTACAAATAACCATGACATTCCTTTCATTTAAAAAAATTACTCACACATCTAAACAAATCTTGATTGTTTACACAAAATAATTAACCATATTATTGTCACAAAAAGATATTTAATTTTTTAAAGTTACCCATTACTATTCAATTGAATTCTTTGTAACAAAAATTAGAATACTCTATTATTTTTTGTTGTAGCCCAGGGTTTCCACAGTTGGACACAGTGACTAATTCCCTCGCTGGATTGTAGGCACCTCTATCGGGTGGAACAACTAACCTAGAGATTTAAGGTTATTGCATTCCCAAAGCCAATGATCGAACCCTTGACCTTTGGTAAAGGAGAACACTCTATGTTATATTATATATGTTTTTAAAGTATATAGCATTTAATTTAACCACATTGTTATTGATGGAAGAATATTTTGGGTAAGATTTTTGTGAAAATGTATCCTCACACCAGATATCTTCCTTAAAGATTAACAAGGTTAAGCTTTTTTGCTTCTCAAGCACAAGGTTGTAACTCTTCAATTGAAAACCTAACCCCGAGCAAAGGTTTGAATAATGTAATAATGAAAACAACTAACAAAGGAATGAGATAACAAAAAAATGATAAAAGTGGAGGGGAATAAAAACTTGGATTAGGACAAGGAAACACAATTGAACCAAAAAACAAGGGAAATAGTCAATTAATTAGATAATAGATGTCATATTAACTAGGAGGAAGCCTTTATCAAGGTCATTCCACACTCTTAGAGCACTTAAGAACATTGTTATGACTCATAAGTAGCTAAGAGGCATTTGTATTGAACACTTGGTATCCTAGACATCTCATACTCCTATTTTCTCATAGGCGAAGCATGGTTGATCAACACATTGAACCTAGATTAGGTTGTCACCTCCTAATCGGGACTTAATCATGTTGATCAGCATCATCCAAATCAAGTCTCATATCCCCTACTCAACCAATTCAATATCGCATGTCCAAACACTTAATTTACATCTTTATGTTCCTCCAAAGAGATCAACTCACACATATTGAAGAAAGAAATAATAAGGAATTCAAGATCAAAGCACAATTCATAGCTAACACAAGATAGAATATCAAAGTAATGAAAGCACAAAGTAAAATTTCAAGAAAGGAAATTGAGATGCACTTATCTATATTAAAATCAGAAATTTCCAATCTTTGATCAAAAGTTGCAATTGTAAGTAAATTTAAGTAAAGATTATAATTTGGAATGAAATTGACAAGAATTTGAATGTTAAAGTGCTGAAATGTAAAAGTACTTTTAAGGTAATCTAAGGAGTAAGGAGAGAAATCTAAGGGAATGTAAAAAAACTCATTCAAAAATTCTAATTTATCCCACTTATACTTTTCGGATATGCCTACGCTACGAGGTCCGCTACCAATGCAATGTGCCTTGTAACAGAAAGAATGAGATTTTCTGATCCTTCTAGTTAATTACGCACTGCTGGAAATCAACGGATTTCCGACCACTTGGGTGGTCGGAAATGGCCATAATCGGGTCGGAAACACCTGTTCCGACCACTTTTCCGACCAATTTGGGTATTCGGAAAAACCCTCGTCGCTAATTCCGACCACCTGATCAAGTGGTCGGAAATAGCGACCACTTTTATAGATTTGTCGGAAAAAGACGACCACCGAAACCATTGGTGGATTTCAAATATTCCGACCACCTGTGGTCGGAAAGTTCAGACCAAACAATGCTGGGTTCTTGTATTTTTCCGACCACCATGGTGGTCGGAAAAAGGCATCCATTTTAAAAATATATTCCCTCCGTCCCATTTTACCTGTCATATTTACTATTCACTGGTCAAACCAACTCTTTCTTCGTTGCTTAATTTCTTTAGTAATTTATTNAATTGTGGAACAACTACAACATTTCTCCTGCAGTTACTCTAGCTCACTCCACCACCTTTCTGGAAGCTTGGAGAAAAGTTCATGATCCCGACAAAGATACCACTAACATTGTATGTCTAGTGAGATGGAAGAGACCTCCACAAGGGTGGCTAAAAGTGAATGTGGACGCAGCTAATGATCAACAATCCAAGGTTACAGGTTTGGGTTTTGTGTTAAGAGACTATGAAGGTTCCTTTGTGGCTGCAAAGATTGAGAAGTGGCAAGGACTATACCATCCGAAAGCTGGTGAGGCTATTGGCATCAGGGAAGCCCTTAAATGGGTGAAGAAAATGGGACTTGATCACATTCAGGTTGAATCTGATGCGATGCTAGTCATTCAGGGCTTAAGCAACAATGCTTGTATCTCCTCTTTTGATCTTGTCCTTGATGACATTAGAGAAAAAGCTAGAGATTTTTCTTCTGTAAGCTTTAGTTTTGTTAAACGATCCGCGAACACGGCCGCTCACTTACTTGCTCGAGAGGCCGTGTTCTCTGCTGATTGTAGGGAGTGGATACATGATCCTCCTAGTTTTCTTTCGCATGCTCTGGCTTTAGATGCCAATGAATAAAAGGTTGCCTTGTTTGCTTTCAAAAAAAAAAAAAAAAAACTGACCAAGATTTTTAATTATCGATTATGAAGTTATTCTTATTTTTAAGATATGAAATAATCTTATTGTTTGAAGTGACCTACTGGCTAGCTAGGACTATCCTTCTTCAAAATGTCATAATCATATCAATAATTCACCAACACTGTTGCTCCCATTTATTTCTAAATAATACAAAGTTAGATTTTTATCATTGAGGAGCTATGCGGGACAGTAACATCAACATATGTGGGCATCAAACCACCTGTTGTGGCAAAAAACAAGGGTAGTGGCAAAAGGATAAAGGGCAAAAGGGAAATAGCAATAGAATTAGAAGAGGGAGCAAAGCGAGAACGTCGTTGCCAAATGTTAAATGAGTACGCAACCTAGGAAACTAAGCTCCTCAAATGGCACTCACCTTAATTATTTCAAAAAACTCTTGAAAATCTTGCCTATATAATAGACGTACCTGCTATTTAATTTGAATATTTGTAATGGTTGCTTATGGAGATACCTGCTATTTAGTTTGAATATTTGTAACGGTTGCTTTTGGGGAGGAGTTGACCTAGTTGATTGAAACGCCCCAATATGAGTCGAAAGAAAATACCCCACAAATCAACATTTAAAAACATGACTAACTATGCAACGCTCGACCACATTCAGTGCAACCCTTCTAACATTTGTGTGCAATGCAGTAGGACACGCTGTGCACATCAACCCCCCCACCCCCAACGACTAAGTGTGCAACGCTCGACCATATCCAGTGCAATCCTCCTAACATTCGTGTGCAATGCAGTAGGACACACTGTGCATATCAACCCCCCCCCCCATATTTCTAAATGTACCAACACCCAATATACAAACATTTCTCATTGCATAAAGATAGGCTTTAATAGAGTTCAACAAACTGGAATTTAAAAAGAAAGTTGAAATTCCAACGACAACATTTAAGTATGTACCTGGGCTTAGAATCTCCACATAAAATATGATTAACGTGTAATTATAACAAAATTCTTTCTTTCCTTAAAAGAAAATATCAAAACAGGTAAATGAAACATAACTATGAACTATATTTACTTCGTGAATTGTACCCTGCCACACACCCTTAACCTGTTCCTAAAGTGAACCCCTTCTAATACAAAAAACGTCACACCATAACTACGTAAGGCCAAAAAGACCAGCAGTGCACTATAAAAGTCAAAAACCAACACCTTACTAAATATCATAAAAAAAAACCCAAAAAAAAAAAAAAGATAACTATTTCATGTATGCTAACTAGCATGACCAAACACATTGCGATCATACTCCAACACCCGTTGAATTACAAAATGCTTGTGACTATTGATGTTGGACACCAAGATATTGTGCATGAACTTCTTACGCAAATCATTAAGCATGTGCCTGTCACCTTTGACTATACCATACTCCTACCTTGAAACGCCCTGACCCAAATACCATTCCATGTGGCACATAGTATAAATGCCACTGTCCTCCAAGATAGTTCCGTCCCTCCAAGACATTTGCATACACTTCGGTATCAGACATCTCAATCGATCCGCCTGCCTATGAAGACTAACACCCAAAAAAACGAAGCAAGGAACGCTCGCTACAATGTTCACAAAGAAAACACTAGTTAAACACCTGAACGAATTTTAAGGACTAGCAAATCAGGATAGTAACACCGATCTGCCACCAGTGAATGCACCACTACATACATTGAAATGCACAACTTACACAACCCTCATGCACAACAAATATCACCACATTGCACAACACCCCATGACAAGCCATACACGGAACAGAAAAGAACCCGAAACACAAAAAAAAAATTGGAATCAACATGAATATTACAAGATATTCGTGTCCTTACCAAGTCCGCAGGAGCGTTGCCATATCTGGACTGGTTAGTACCCGGAATATGGCAATTATCTATGATTTCCATCTTCATCTTCTTCAAGTCCACATTTATAATGTAATAGTGTCCACGATCACACAGAGGGAAAAGAAACTTGATGAAATAGTCTTTTGGGTGAGTGGATGTGTAAGAGGGTATCCTTACACCGGATATCGTTCTCACAAGGATTAGCGATAGGAGTAGAGCTTTAGTGTTCCAAGCATAAGATACTAATGTTCCTTATGGAAATCTAGCTAAAACGAATAGTTGATTTGGATACAAACACAATATCGAACAACAAACTATAATGAAAACAGATGATAATAAAGTGGAGGTAGATAGGAACTAAAGGTAGGTCAAGATATTGAAACTAAATTGGGGACCAAAAGATGATAGATGTCATATAACAATAGGGAAGTCTTTCTCAAGGTCATCCCACACTCCTAGAACATTCAAGGACACTCTCATGACTCAAGAATGTCTAAGAGGCATTTCATCAAACACTTGGTGTTCATAACATCACACACTCCCCTTCTCTCAAAGGTGAAGCATGGTTGATCAACTCCTTCAACTTAGATTAGGTTGTCACTCTCTAATCGGGACTCAAATAATCATGTCAATCAACAACATCAAATTCATGTCTCAACTTTCATTAACCAATTCAAAATCATCCATCAAAAACCTAGCCTACATCCCTACCTCCCTCCAAGGAGAACTAATCACACATAAGCATAATGAAAAATAACACAAGATTCATAACCAACAAGGAATTCCATAACAAACACAAGATAAAGATCAAAGCAATAAAACAAGAAAGTAAATTGCAAGAAATGAAATAAAGAGAAGAAGAACTTATCTAGTGAAAATAGATATGAAATTCTTAAAATCCAAGTTTAAATGCTTCAATCCAAGCTTCCAAAATGTTTAGGAACCTAAAATATAAGCCTAATCTAACCTAAAAATATCAAAGAAAATGAAAGAGAGAAGCTAGGGTTCTAAAATGGGTCGGAACCAAGTTAAAATGACCAAAAACGGCGTTAAATACATGCAAGGAAGGCTGGCCACGGGCGTGGCCAAGCCCGTGGCCAGAAACAGGGGGCATATTGCCCAGTGGCCACGGGCGTGGCCAGACCCGTGGCCACAATTGTGGCTTTCTGCCGGAAAGAATTCTGTGCACATTGTCTGTCTTCTAGGTTGATTTTCACCCCTGAATCTTTTGAATTAGCATTTGTTGTCTTCATCGAAGTTGTAGCCCTTCAAGTTAGCTTTCCAATGATATAAAAATCACTTGATTTGGACATTCGTAAGCAGAGATATGGTCCAAAAACCGAGCAGTGGACGAATTGTGCGGGAATCTCAACTTCTTGCTCTTTTGCTCCAATTTTGCCTTTGTGTGTCCAAATGACCAAGACCATTGATAAGTGCAAAAGATGCCATCTTTATAAGGTTATTATCGGATCG
>CM008344.1:20787956-20803827 GCA_002525835.2 Ipomoea batatas
AATCTCCGGATTAAGTGGAAGTAGACCTTCACTCCCTCTTGAGCGAGTTTGCATACAAACGCTTGGGTATTTCAAACAATCAAAAACAAGAGAATGGTTTTGCAACTAAAAGTAGTTGCTCAATTGTTAAGCTCAATAAGAAGTGTCAAGTAACCAAAAACAAGTAAAAAGGAACTAGGCTCTCTACTTAAGGAACCTACTCATGCTAATCCAATATGGACTTGCCTACACAAAACCGTTACCATTCCCCGGCAACGGCGCCATTTGATGAATTGTATTCTAGCGGGAGGTGGAAAGAATGTAGGTGTTAAAACGGGAAGAAGTTCCCGAGTGTCGGTCTCAAGGAAAGGTAAGAAAGGATTTGGTAGACAAGGAATTAGTCACAAGAGCTCCTATCTTTCAAAAGCTAGTCCTAATCAAGATGGTTGTGTATGTCATTCTAAGGATGTCTTAAGGACTAAAGCGAAAGGTTTTGTAAAACAAGTATTGGAAAAGAGGATTCAAACTAATCTAGCACACATGCAACTCTTGATTTCCTAAGGTACTAGGGCTCGAAAACGCTCAAAGGACTCACATGAGACAAGGAAAACACTCACACCACCGCCACTCTCGTGGTCAATGGACTCACTTCTTAGACCGTAACGTCATCCTTGTGAACATTAGGCTAGAAGAGGCATTATGACAAACATGTTATGTGCCTCTTGTCTTCCTTCTCCCTTTTCTCAAAGGTGAGAATGAAAAGAGGTTGGTGAGGTCTTCAAGCATTCCCTATTCTCATAGGTGAAAGCTTTCTACACTAACTCTAAAGTCCGATCGGCCTAATCGGAGTAGAGGTCACACAAACACCCCAAACCGCAATCAAGATATCCAAAAAGCATCAGTTTGCCCTAGATATATGATATGAGAGCTCAAGAACAACATGCATGTTCAACTAGTCCAAAACCACTAGGTAACTAGCCACACATCTCTAAACTAGGCATCATCAAAGCAATTGAACAAATCTAAGCTATAAGGATTGAAATCAAATCACAATTCAAAAGACAAATCAATTCAACAAAGCAAATCACAAACTAAAAATTGAATAACAAGAGAGGAAAATGGAAGATTACTTGAATGTAAATGGAATTCTTCTACAAATCTTGATCAATTGAAAGTTGATGTCCACAATCTTCTCCAAATCTAGCTACTTGAAATGAAATGTGAGTGGAATTGAAGTGGAATTGGGAGGTAATTTCAACCTAATTCTAGAGAGAGAAATTTTAGACTAGACTAATCTGGAAAAATGGATGGGATCCCCTGGAAAAATGCCCCAATCTCTATTTAAATCTCGCCCAAACCGCCAAAATATTACGTTGTGGACGCCCGACTGGACGCGCGTCCGCTGCGCGTCCAGCGGGGTTTCTACTGCGCTGCTTCAAAACTTCCGAGGGGTCGAAATCGGACGCGGGAGTCCAACCCGCATCCACTGCGCGTCCCTAGCAAAGCGAACCAACTTCAGAGACTTGATTTTTGGACGTGCGCGTCCAGCCTTCGTCCGCCGTGCGTCCGCAGCAGACCGCTCCAACTTCAGAGAGGTGAAAATTGGACGCGGGCGTCCAAGCCGCGTCCACCAGGCGTCCAAAGTAGACTGTTGTTCAGTTGTGCGAAACTTCCGAGGACCATAATTCGGACGCCCGGCCGGACGCGCGTCCAAGGTCCAGGCCTGTTCTTGGTTTCAATTTTTGGCCCGTGAATCTACCTTTGAAATCCATGGCTTTTTCCACCTTTTTGCACATTGTTTTGCCTACAAAATGATTAATCAAGTGTGGACTAGGGTCCAATGGCAATAACAAGCATTTTAACGCAATTCAAGCTCAAATCAACCATAAAAGCTAGCGATTATGTGCAATGTGACCCGAGAACGACCTTACAAGCGTAGCATCTTTTGCACTTATCAGTTAGCGGTTAATATGTAAAATGACGTATAAACACATTATATTTATACTCTTATTGGTTTTTTTTTTTATGAATTTTCACTAAGTTAAAATTTTTCATATAATAACCAAAAACAATAAAAATAACCAATTGTGTAATTTTATATCAAATACCTTTTGGTTTGATGGCATCATTGTTTCTTTTCATAGAGAATGTCTCAGGTTTGAGTCTCAACACTTTTTAGCGGCTTACCGGTGCCTACGTGTGATTTTTGCAACATTGATAGAGATTAAGATTTTTCATCGAAATCATTTATTATTTGATGTGCAATTAACAAGATTAATTTTTTTTAATACCATAGTTTCGGTTAGCAAATTTATGATAACCAATAATAAAAAGAGATTTATTGCTATGCTCAATGGTAGAAATTTTTTTGTCTCCATAACCCTATCAAATTCAAAGTAGGTGAAGTGTAATTAAAACGATACACACTTTATGGTCCACGTTGCTACATAGACCATGGTCCACAATAAAATTTGCCATTCCACAGTGTTCATATATATTCTTTAGTAGCTAAAAAACTTTTGTTATACATTGACAAAGATGGAAATTGTAACAATTTATTAAGATTGGACTTTAAGTTCATTTTATAAATAGATAATCACATTGGTCAATTTACAATTCTAACTTGAATTGTATTGTATAGTTAAGTTTTTTTTTAAAAAAAAATGTTTAATTTACTATTGAAATGATTTAACAAAAATTAATAAAAACTCAATTTAAACTTGATAATAGAAAACGAAAAAGATGAAGTAACATTGTACGAACAGAAAAAAAAATAAAAAAAAAATAAAAAATAAAAATTAAATCATAGGCAAAACACCTACCTTTTTACTTTCTAACTCTACCTTTTTTGCACTTTTCTTAAGAAGATGGGCCTAGTAACGGGGAAAAAGTTGTACGTAATTTGTGAACATTTAAAGTTAATTATTAAAATTATCAAAATTTAATAGATTACTCTAATTAATTTATAAAAATTTTCTAAATAAAACCTCATCCATGATCTTGTATCATGATCGTATTTTGTGCTTCATTTATTTTAATTCGACCTGATTCTTTGGCTATTATAACATTACTATAAAATTTTTATACAGTAGTAATAACATGATGCATAAGTAGGGTAATATAATAATTATAAGAAAATTACGATTTATATTAAATTACAAAGTGTCAAGCATAATTAATTCTATTGACGATATTGTAAAAGGCTATTTTCCTCTTCTAGATTTACATCCTAATATTTATTTAATTTTTAGACATTAAAACATTTTATTTATAATCTTATTGGTTTTTTTTTATTAATTTTCACTATGTTAAAAATTTTCATATAACTACCAAATACAATAAAAATAACCATTGTAATTTTATATCAAATACCTTGTGATTTGATGACATCATTGTTGCTTTTCATAAAGAATGTGTCCGGTTTTAATCTCAACCTACCAATCAATGTCAGCATAATTTGTTGAGCAAGTCTATAATTACGATAATGGATTCAATACTTTTTAACCTTACGAATTTTCTATCAAGAAAAGAAAATATTCGAACATTTTTTACTTTTTCGATTGACAACATAATAAACTATTTTTTCCATTTTTAAAATGAAATATGGTAATAAGAAATGTTTTAAAAAAAATTCTATTTTAGTTTTTGGTTCCCAATATGGAAGCAATTTTAAGGGGAATATATTTAAAATATTCGGTGGCAACAGTTTGTTTTTTATGCACTTGCATTGTCAAATTTGTGTAATCTAATCTGAAAAATTCCTGCTTTCAAAAAAAAATCTGACAAATTCCTGCTTTCAAAAAAATCTGTCAAATTCTTTGTACGCTAGAATTGAATTACTAAATTTGTTAGCATCCTAAAATTGAAATGATCACGCTACAGAGATTATGGTTGAAAAAATCGCTAGGTCCCCATTTATTTTTTATTTTTATATATATTTTTTTAATTATAATTTTTAAAAAATTTTAAGACTAATAATTATAAACTATTTAATACTTTTTTAATTAATACTGAAATATTGAATATTAACCTAAAAACATCTAGAGTTTAAACATTTCGAGTTATTTCGCTCAAAACGATGTCGTTTTGAATGAAATAACCCATTAAAATAACAATAGCTAATCGGTCGACTAGGCGGCCAAGTCGGTGCCTAGGAGGCCTAGGCGGTCAGCGCAAGTGTTTAGGTAGCCTAGTCGGCCGCCTAGACCACTGATTATGGTGATACGTTAGGCGGCTTGCCGGTGTCTAGGTGTGAGTTTTGCAACACTGATAGAGATTAAGTTTTTCATCGAAATCATTTATTATTTGATGTGCAATATAACAAGATTATTTTTTTTAATACCATAGTTTGGGTTAGCTAATGTATGACAACCAATAATAAAAAGAGATTTTTTAATACCATAGTTTGGGTTAGCTAATGTATGACAACCAATAATAAAAAGAGATTTATTTCTATTCTAGATGGTATAAATATTTTTGTCTCCCTAACTCTACTAAATTTGCTACATAGACCATGGTCCACAATAAAATTTGCCCTTCCACAGTGTTCATATATATCCTTTAGTAGCTAAAAAACTTTTGTTACACATTGACAAAGATGGAAATTGTAACAATTTATTAAGATTGGACTTTAAGTTCATTTTATAAATAGATAATCACATTGGTCAATATACAATTCTAACTTGAATTG
Source organism: Ipomoea batatas (assembly GCA_002525835.2). Classification (NCBI taxonomy): domain Eukaryota; kingdom Viridiplantae; phylum Streptophyta; class Magnoliopsida; order Solanales; family Convolvulaceae; genus Ipomoea; species Ipomoea batatas. The sequence goes on from CM008344.1 coordinate 20,792,626, forward strand.
TATTGTATAGTTAAGTTTTAAAAAAAATGTTTACTATTGAAATAATTTAACAAAAATTAATAAAAACTCAATTTAAACTTGATAAAAGAAAACGAAAAAGATAAAGTAGCACTGTACCAACAGAAAAATAATATAAAATAAAATAAAATCATAAACAAAACACCTACCTTTTTAGTTCTAAATTTGAGAGAAAATAAACGCCTCGATGAACAAAAGACCAATTTCTAGTAGATAAAGCTAGTTGTCTGAAAGAGGAAATGAGAGGAGGGAAAGACAACCACTTTGTGATTTGACATAGTTACATTGGTTCACGGAATGAATTTTGAAGTAATAGGGATGAGATTGTGCATTCAAAATTCAATTAGATTACACAGAGAGAGAGCTCATATGAGATAACCTAGGCCTCTCCTATTCTACAAGCAACATAATAAAGGCTAAACTACAACCAATAAAACATAAACTACATAATATGCAAAAGACTGAATAATAATAATATTGCTAACACACCCCCTCAAGTGCAAGGTTGGATGGCGACAACATTGAGCTTGCTTCAGAGATCTTGAAAACGCAGAGCAGGAAGCGGTTTGGTGAAGATATCAGCTAGCTGATCCCGAGTAGAGACAAAATTGACCACGAACTCCCCACATGCAACCTTGTCCCATACAAAATGGTAGTCAATCTCCATGTGTTTGGTACCCGCGTGGAAAACCTAATTGGCTGCTAGATATGTCGCACCGAGATTATCACAACAAAACTGTGTCGGGTGACCCAAATGAAGCCTAAGTTCTCGTAGGAGTGAGACAACCCAAGTAACTTCTGCGGAAACATCTGCTAAATTAGTGTTCTAAATTTGAGGGAAAACACCTATCTTTTTAGTTCTAAATTTAAGGGAAAATAAACGCCCCACTGAAGAAAAGACCAATTTCTAGTAGTTAAAGCTAGTTGTCCGAAAGAGGAAATGAGAGGAGGGAAAGACAACCACTTTGTGATTCGACATAGTTACAGCACGTTTGGTTCACGAAATGAATTTTAAGGTAATAGGAATGCTATTCCAAAAGGATTGTAATAGGCAAGGAATAGAATAGGAATTGTATTCTATTGTTTGGTTCCCGAGAAGAATAAACTTTAGGAATTATATTACAGTGTTTAGTTGGTTTAAGGAATAGAAATTAAATATGTTTTAAAAGACATAAATACCTTTATAAAATACGTAGTAGTAGTAGTAGCAGTAATAATAATAATAATAATAATACAAAACAAAATTATATATAAAATAGCGAGTTTGACAAGCGGATTGTATTAGCAATTTGTAAAAAATATTTGGTAAAATTAGTTGTTTAGGTTAGCGGTTAATATGTAAAATGACATATAAGAACATTCATGTTATTATTAATATTATTATTATTATGTAATAATAAAATAAAGTTTATAATAATATTAATATCAATAACAAGAAAAAAAGAATAATAATAATAATAATAATAATAATAATAAAACTAATAATAATAATAATAATTAAAAAACAAAACACAAATGCGAGTTTTTGATCCCATATTGGTAACTCAAGAACATGAGTTCGTTTGAGCTCCTCTATATAAGAGAAACATTGATTCTCTTTTGAAATTAACAATAGGATGAGGAAGCCTTAAAGAGCCAAAAGCTCTTTCATTTAAGAAGCCTTAATTTCTCTTAGTTACAAGTTTTTTTTTTTTAAATAATATAGGGGCCTTTTGAGAAAAGGAAGATCTTTCCCCAAAACGCCATGGGGTAATATTGGAAATAGCAACTTTAGGCTATCCTTGAGAACTCAAGAATAGCCTAATACCTAGGGGAGGCTAGGAATCTCTATTCCCCTTGCAAGGGGAATAGGTCATTCCCGGGAACAATGTTCCTAGGAATAGAAATTTTTACCAAACAAAGATATAGGCCTATTACTGGGAATGATATTCCATTTCAGGCCTATTCCGCGAACCAAACGTGCCATTAGTTTATAAGTGAATTTTGATTTATTTGACCACTATTAACTATTTCAATTTTGGCTTATTTGACCACTATTAACTATTTGACTTGGTTAAACAATAAGTGCTTGATTAATTAGTTCTTTTAACATGTTATTGTTCGAAAATGTTAAATTTCAAAAAGCGATTCAAAGCTTGCTTTTTTATCAGGTTTTTCAGAAGTAATTTTGTATGTAATCAGCTATCAGCCAACAACTAATTTATCAAAATTTTGTATATAATCAACTATCAGCTAACAACTAATTTATCAAAACATCTTTCTACAATCTGCTAATGCTATCCACTAGCTAGTCACCCACTAACCCAATCAGGTAATGGATATCACTTGACTTTAGGACATGTGTCAATTGCAACACTTGACTTTAAAAACTAAACGAATTCATCCTTTAACTATGCCTTTTTTTTTTAATGGATTTGGTACTCCCGGCCAAATCCAACCGGAAAAACTTAACTCAAGTTTAATTACATAATATTGAAGGCATAACGATCATTCTCTATTTTTTAAAAGAAGGGGGAATATTGATTAAACTATTATTTCACACTATTATAAGAGTAATGCGGAGGAATGCGTATGGAGCAGGAATGAGTATGGAATAGCGCAGAAATAAGAGAAGGAGGAAGAGAAGAAAGAAAAGAAGGAGGAAGAGAAAAAAGAAGACGCACAGCTGATTCTCCATCTACTCGTCCTGGGTATGTCTAATTCCTTTTCCTCTTGTTATTCTAATGAAGGTAGTGAGTACTATGAATTTGGGGAAAGGTTTCCAATTGTCCATTGTAGATGTGGGGAGCAATTGAAAATTCGAACTTCATGGACAACTGAAAATCGAGGGCGTAGGTTTTGGCAATGCCCCGGTGGTATTGTAAGCTCATTTTGTTTTTAGGTTTTTTTGTTAGGGTTTTTTTTTCGTAAATTTATTTTTTTCTGGGTGTTTGAAGCTAATTGATGAAATGTCGTTTCAATTAATCCAGAGGAAGGTGGGATGCTGACTTATTGAATGGTATGATCCTCCAATGTGCTAATGTTCAATGCGAATAATTCCGGGCTTGCTAAAACGCATCAACAAACAAGATGAAGAGATACGCAAATTAAATATGAAGATTAAAGGGGATAAAGATGATGTTAAAGTGTGTAAGTGGATGAGCAAGGTTGTAGTACTGTTCACTGTAATTTTTGTAGTATTTGTCGGTTGTAGGTTTATGTAATGAATTGATCCAAATTATGGTTTGTATTTGTAATGTATGAATTTGGTATGTTTTGGTCATGTATGAATGATGGTTTGGTTTGGAAATGTATGTTTTGGTGATTTATGAATGATGGTTTGTTTTGGTAATGTATGTTTTGGTAGCTTTGAACGTACAAATGGTTTGTGCAAAAGGAAACAATCAGTAAGCAAAACAACCATACTTTTTCATTAACCAATTGGCATCAGAGTTCAAATCATTTGCCAAAGCAAAAGGAAACAATCATTACACAAACTGTTTCTTACTACATGGTTGTTTACCAAAGCATTTGCCAACAGTATCTAATGGTTATTTACATACATACATTCACCATTATAGTACAAAAAAGTGTGTTTACACCTTCCAAAAAACAACCAAAGTAGTCATTCAACAAGGTCTATTGGGTCACCCTTGTTGCCAACGAACTTCACTACAAGAAAAATAATGAATTGCCACGGAACTTAATCCGTTGCCATATAGCGACCGAGTAGCTTCTGTTGCAATATTGCGACGGAAAAGGCGACACAATTTAATTCCGTCTCGAATATTGGCAAAATAGAAAATAAAACCCGTGAAATATTGGCAGGAAAATATTCGTCACTGAACTTGCGATGGAATCGAATTACGTCGCCCATGTGGCAACGAAAATTAATTTGTTGCCATATAGCGACCGGTTTTGCAACCGACTAGCTTCCGTTGCCATATTGCGAATGATAAGGCGACAGAATTTAATTCCGTCGCGAATATTGGCAAAAAGAAAAATTAAAACCTACGAAATATTGGCGGTCAAATATTCGCGACCTAACTTGCGACCGAATTGAATTACGTCGCCCATGTCGCGACAGAAAAGCATACCGATTTTCGTCCATCGCGAAGTTGCTATGGATGTTGCGACGGGCTTTTTTTTGCGTCGCAATGGTTCCAAGGAGTATGTCTCCAACTTCGTAAGAAACGAGTAATACTACCATAAGATGAAGGTTGAACTTGATTTGCAGAAGACGAATACTCACTAGTGTTGTCGTCAGTATTCTCATCCAAAGATAGCCTACGAACTCTTTACAAAGATCAAACAATTTTAGGTTATCGATTGAAGATAATAATCTACTCCACTCCAAGGTTTTTCTCATTGCATTCCTTTACATTTCAATGCGCTTTCCAAAGATATATAGAACTGGCATGCCTGAGAGTGGAAGTTTCATTTACTTTTAGACTGAGTCTCACTAGTTGTAGTTGTCCACCTTGTAACACGATAAGTCCCATTATATTATTTATAATAGTGGTTTAGTATATTTACATTAATATAGTGGGAGTAGCATTAGCAGAAGAAGGAAGTGAGAGTTGAGATGCAAGAGGCAGAGACCAGATATTCTCTCTCTTTGAATCCAGATACGCCGATCTTTCACAGAAAGAATCGCTAGGATTTGAAAGCGATTTGTTCACTAAATATCGCGACGAAATTAACTACAGAATTTAATCCATCACGATATTTGTTTCTATATTTTATTTCCATGTGGATTGTTGTTTTTGAAGACTATTGCATTGTTGTTTAGACTTGAATTGACTATTATTATGTATTAAATGTGGATGGATAATGTATTGTTACTTGAAGTTAATATGGATTGATAATATATTAAAATTATGTTATATTTTATTTTAGAATTAATAGTGTGTTTTATATTATTGTAGTTTTATATTAATAATTTAAAAACAGGCATTACTATTTAAAATATTAATATTAATTTTATATAAAATATTAATATTAATTTTATATAAAAAAATTAAAAAAATAATTCGAAAATTACGACGGAATTGCGACGGAAAACAATTCCGTCGTTTTTTTGCAACGGTATTTACGATGGAATAAAAATATGGCGACGGAATATTTGTTTCGAATATGGAGACGAAATTAGCGTCGGAGTAATTTTCGTTGCCAAATTGTGACGGAAATATTTCCGTCGCCAATTCGTGAGGCCTCTTTCCATCACCAATTCCGTCGCGAAATTTGGCGACAGAATTATTCCATCGTCTATCGAAATACGACAAGGCGATAGACGACGGAATAGATTCCGTCACAATCCGGGATTCGTGATGGAATTTGGCCCATTCACGACGAAATTTTTCCTCTCGATTCGCGATTTTTATTGTAGTGTTAGACTTGAACACAGTCTTACTCCTTGTATAATATGGCTTGTTGCGGTTGGATTGGTTCACTTTGGTTCCCCTCTTGGAGTTCAATTGGCTGCTGGAGTTACCTAGTTCATCCTGCTGTTGCTGCTCTCCTAGTCTAGTGGTGTCATTCTATTGCTGCTCTCCTAGTCTAGTGATGTTGTTCTCCTGATCCAGTGCTGTCCAGTGCTGTCAACATGCTGCTGCTGTCCTGAAGCTGAAGGTAAGTGGCTGGGAATTTGGTTGGTGGCATATATGACCCTCTTCTTTGTCTTCAACTGGAAAATAAAAAACTATAAATTCCAAACAATCCTCATTAAAAGTTTATTGCAACAGTAGTATGACAGTAAACCTTTTATTTGGATTTGAAGGACACTTTCTGCTATTATGTCTAGCTTCTCAACACAAAGAACAATGAAGTGGAGCGGAATATGCTTTCTAGAAACTTTCAGCCCATCTTGACTCAATTCACCAGCTGATTTTTTTCCTTATTTTCTTTGGCCTCCCAACTTGCATAGGAACAAAAAACTTATAAAGGTTGTGAGATTACACATTGAAAGGATAGTTTCCTCATTGCAAACTCTTAGCTTCCTTGCCTTCCAAATTGCCGTATAAGCTTGTTGATCACTGACATAAATCCCTCCTTACTGCACACCTTATCGTTGAACTTCTTCATCATCCAATCTTGGTGGTCTTTTAATTCAGTTGCACTCCTCTTAGCAACAACAACAGTAGATTTCACCATTCTATTCTCCCAAACCCAAGGAAACCCCTTCATGTTCATCTGTCATGTTTAAAATCCTCCGTGATAGTGAGTTAACTACTTCCCTCAGTCCTATTTTCCATGGGCAACCGTCCTATGTACACTTAACAATGACCATAGCCTTGTCATTTTTTAGTGTTTTAATTTCTTTGCCATTATTTAACGTATAATTCTGCACAGCTTCTCTAAACTAGTTTTTTTATGCCACTTACCCTCACAATGGAGGTCTTTCATGTCTGTTGCAGGTCTAAATATAGGCCACTTACCCTCATAATCATTGTCAGAATCCACTAGTACTGACTCCTGATCAGAATAATTGATTTCATCACAATTCTTTGGGATGTTCTTTGTTTGAGCTAATGTTTGTACTTTAGTCTCCCTTTCTTGGTTTCCTCTGAACTCATCCCCAACCTCTACACCAACCTCATCATCTACCCCATAAAGTAAACTTTAACCTCCCTTTCCCAATCACTATCTAGCTCAAGTATTTCCATTTATGCATCAATCAAGTCTAATTCATCAAGTGTTTCTACCTAAATCTCCAAATGCTTTCCCGAGTTATCCTCATTCAATAGTGCTATTACATCATTGTCTGATTGTAGTAACTTCAATCTTTCATTCCAAAAACAATAAATTTGAACTCCTACTTCAGAATACCCTAACTGCTTTATCCTATCTTTCAACCCATCTAGACACACTTCCTTAGCTAGCTTCCATTCTCTCATATATTTCATAATCACCACCCAAATATTTTACTTCACCAACCCTATTTATTATCCCATTATGAAAAAGCATATATGAAAATGGACCAACTCCATCTCCTGTAAAGCAACCATTTACATGCAACAGTCACCATAGTGGTCCCCATAGAACAAAAAACAATAATGCTTTCTAATCCCATTATATGCACATGATATTATCACAAAAGTTTAAACTAAGTGGTCCCAGAGAACACACTACAATATTCACATGACATAAATCGTCCCCACAGAAATTAAAACATACTAAGATACATCCTACAATAAACAATAATCAACATATTGGTCCACATATAATAAGCACAAAAGTCCAATTTTCTCTATATAACTATTTACCAAATTACGAAACACCCAAAAAATCGTAAACGTTAGTAAAGTTTTTAAAAAAATGAAAAAATTAATGCTGAGGATTTTGTCAATCATAAAATGATTAATCTTTTAAAAAATTGGGCTACAAAAAACCCAGTCAAAAACCATACCAATGAGATGCCCTTTAGGGTTTTTATTATATGCAGTAGCAAATGAAAATTCATAAAATAATAACGTTTGAAATAACAGCGAACACTGATGAAGTTTGAACACTCCTTTGTCTTCCCAGCATTGGCACAACATACATTCTTCTTCTTGATCACCACAGGGGAAGGGGAAGGTAAGGTTTCTTCTGTTGTTTCTTTTTAGCCAAACTTCATATAAAATTAAAAAAAAAAAGTCAAATGAATTACAGCTTCTATTCAGTAATGAACCTTTTTTCTTTGTAAATAAAAGACAACCTTTCTTCGAATTCATCTATCATATCGGTGATAGACGCCAAATTCTCCATCGGCTGCCACTTGTTTGACTCCTCCGGCCAACCCACCCTTCGCACAATTCAAACACGCACCATAAATCAATGTTAAATTATAAATTTCAAAATTGAAGGAAAATAGAAAACTGTTCTTTCTCTTCAAAATTAAATCGGATTCCTTTCATACCATTTGATTAAGTATTGGGGTTTGCCCTGTTTGGTTTGTCCGGAGTTCCAAAAATTTGCAAACCCAAGTCAAGTAGCCACCAAAAGCACATGAATATATGGACAAATTGAGGAAAGAAATTTTAGTAAAATAGTTTTAATTTGTACAAACAGATGATGAATGCATGCCGAAAATATTTCAGGAAAGAAATCTTAATAAAATATAGTTGTTGTGTCTGAAGGCAAAATTCAATTCCATAAACTAAGCATTTTGATAATGTCTACTTACTTTTTAAATAAAAATGAAATTTTAAAACATTAAAATGTTAAAATAAAAAAGAAAAACACTTTTTTTTTAATTAAACCGAATCCCAACCTGTCGAACTCTCTTCTTCCTCACGGCCTCAACTAGGTAAAACCCATCTGGTAGCCCGTTTTGTTCAGTTTCACCTTTTCCTTGCTCTCCATCATCCTCATTGCTTGATTCACCATTCTCGTCTACTTTGTCTTCCTCCTCAAACTCTCCCTCTGAAGACCAATCTTGCCCCTCCACCATCGGAAGTTGATTAGCTTGTGGCGGTGCTTTCGTCGGAATGGGCAAAGACTTTTTAGAACCACCATTGCATTCGTCACCGGCCATGAAGGGAGCGTTTTTAGATGGTGAATATAGAGAGTAGTTTGTACTACACCTTTCTTCTTTACTTTCTAGATCTACGTTTTTTGCACTTTGCTTAAGAAGATGGTCCTTTTAAAGGGAGAAAAAGTTGTACGTAATTTGTGAACGTTTAAAGTTAATTATTAAAATTAGCAAAATTTAATAGATTACTCTAATTAATTTTTAAAAATTTTTTAGATAAAACCTCATCCATGATCTTGTATCATGATCGTATTTTGTGCTTCTTGCATTTTTATTCGACCACATTCTTTGGCTATTATAACATTACTATAAAAGTTTTATACAGTAGTAATAACATGATGTATAAGTAGGGTAAGATAATAATTATAAGAAAATTACAATTTATATTAAAGTACAAAGTGTCAAGCATAATTAATTCTATTGATAATATTGTAAAAGGTTATTTTCCTCTTCTAGATTTACATCATAATATTTATTTTTAGACATTAAACACAATATATTTATAATCTTATTGGTTTTTTTTTTATTAATTTTCACTAAGTTAAAATTTTTCATATAATTACCAAATACAATAAAAATAACCAATTGAGTAATTTTATATCAAATATCTTTTCGTTGGATGGCATCATTGTTTCTTTTCATAAAGAATGTCTCAGGTTTGAGTCTCAACACTTTTTACCTTTATGATTTTTCTATCAAGAAATGAAAATATTTGAACATTTTTTCACTTTTTTGATTGATATAATAATTTTTTTTTCATTTTTAAAATGAAATATGGTAATAAGAAATATTTTAAAAAAAAAATCTATTTTAGTTTTTGGTTCCCAATATGGAAACAATTTTAAGGGGAATATATTTAAAATATTAGGTTACAACAGTTTGTTTTTGTGCTCTTGCATTGTTAAATTTGTGTAATCTAATCTGAAAAAATCCTGTTTTTTAAAAAAAAAATCTGACAAATTCCTAATTTCAAAAAAAAAATCTGACAAATTCCTTGTACGCTAGAATTGAATTACTAAATTTTTTAGCATCCTAAATTTGAAATGATCACGCTATATGGGTTATGGTTGAAAAAATCGTTAGGCGTCCATGTATTTTTTATTTTATTTTTTATTTTTTTGTTTTTTGTTAAATATTAAAATTTTAAATTTTTAAGACTAATAATTAAAAACTATTTAATACTTTATTAATTAATACTAAAATATTAAACATTAACCTAAAAACATCTAGAATTTGAACATTTCGGGTTATTTATCTCAAACCGATGTCGTTTTGATTGAAATAACCCATTAAAATAACAATAGCTAATAGGCGAACTAGGCGGCCTAGTCGGTGCCTAAGAGGCCTAGGCGGTCAGCGCAAGCGTTTAGGCAGCCTAATCGGCCGCCTAGACCACTGATTATGGTGATACGTTAGGCGGCTTACCGGTGCCTAGGTGTGATTTTTACAACACTGATAGAGATTAAGATTTTTCATCGAAATCATTTATTATTTGATGTGCAATTAACAAGATTAATTTTTTTTACACCATAGTTTGGGTTAGCAAATTTATGATAACCAATAATAAAAATAGATTTATTGCTATGCCCGATGATAGAAATATTTTTGTCACCATAACTCTATCAAATTCAATGTAGGTAAAGTGTAATTAAAATGATACATATTTCATGGTCCACGTTGCTACATAGACCATGGTCCACAATAAAATTTGCCATTCCACTGCACAGTGTTCATATATATCCTTTAGTAGCTAAAAAACTTTTGTTACACATTGACAAAGATGGAAATTGTAACAATTTATTAAGATTGGACTTTAAGTTCATTTCATAAATAGATAATCACATTGGTCAATATACGATTCTAACTTGAATTGTATTGTATAGTTAAGTTTTAAAAAAAATGTTTACTATTGAAATAATTTAACAAAAATTAATAAAAACTCAATTTAAACTTGATAAAAGAAAACGAAAAAGATAAAGTAGCACTGTACCAACAGAAAAATAAAATAAAATAAAATAAAATCATAAACAAAACACCTACCTTTTTAGTTCTAAATTTGAGAGAAAATAAACGCCTCGCTTAAGAAAAGAACAATTTCTAGTAGATAAAGCTAGTTGTTTGAAAGAGGAAATGAGAGGAGGGAAAGACAACCACTTTGTGATTTGACATAGTTACAACACGTTTGGTTCACGGAATGAATTTTGAAGTAATAGGGATGAGATTGTGCATTCAAAATTCAATTAGATTACAGAGAGAGAGAGCTCTTATGAGATAGCCTAGGCCTCTCCAATTCTACGGGCAACATAATAAAGGCTACACTACAACCAATAAAACATAAACTACATAATATACAAAAGACTGAATAATAATAATATTGCTAACACACCCCCTCAAGTGCAAGGTTGGATGGCGACAACATTGAGCTTGCTTTAGAGATCTTAAAAAGGCGGAGCAGGAAGCCGTTTGGTGAAGATATCAGCTAGCTGATCCCGAGTAGAGACAAAATTGACCACGAACTCCCCACAGGCAACCTTGTCCCATACAAGGTGGTAGTCAATCTCCACATGTTTGGTACGTGCGTGGAAAACCTAATTGGCTGCTAGATATGTCGCACAGAGATTATCGCACCAAAACTGTGTCGGGTGACCCGAATGAAGGCCAAGTTCTCGTAGGACTGAGACAACCGAAGT
>CM008344.1:20804723-20817972 GCA_002525835.2 Ipomoea batatas
ATGCCGATTAGTGAAGCCTTCCAAGTGGCGTCCATGATCCACTTGCTGCCTCCGGGATGGAAGGACTTCAAGAACTACTTGAAGCACAAGCGAAAGGAGATGAGTCTGGAGGATCTGATCCAGCGACTCCAAGTCGAAGAAGGAAACAAGACCAGTGATGGTAGAGGACCTCTCGTGGGAGGTGCCAAAGCCAACGTGGTGGAGCACGGGAAAAGCTCCAAGAAGGCCAAGAAGGGCAAGAAAAAACTGGGTCCGAAAGGTGGTGTTTCCAAGGGCAAGTTCCAAGGGAAATGCTACAATTGTGGCAAGATAGGCCACAAGTCCATGGGGTGCAAGGCTCCAAAGAAAAAGAACAACGGTTCTGAAGCCAACATGGTTGGTGATGTGAGCCAAAAAGTGGCTGATATTAGCCTTTCGGCTATGGTCACGGAGGTGAACCTGGTGGGCTCCAACCCACGCGAATGGTTCATCGACACCGGTGCAACGAAGCATTTATGCTGCAACCGGGAGATGTTCAGCACCTTTGAGGCCGTTGAGGCCGAGAAGGTCTGGATGGGAAACTCTGCTCAGTCCAATGTTGAGGGCGTGGGCAAGGTGATTCTGAAGATGACTTCCGGGAAGGAACTGACATTGAACAATGTGCTGTATGTTCTGGACCTTAGGATTTGGATTTGCGGACTTGAACTGACTTCGGATTTGCGGACCGCCATTATCGGAGTCCTTCGAGAATACTCCCTATTTGGAGAATTGATCGGCAAAACGATGGAGGCCTACATCGATGACATGCTGGTGAAGACCAGGAGTATGGGCGATCATGCGTTCGACTTGCGGCAAAGCTTTGAGATTATGAGGCGTAACCGGCTGAGACTCAACCCGGCCAAATGCACGTTCGCCGTAAAGACCGGAAAGTTCCTCGGATTCATGATGACGAGGAGAGGGATCGAGCCGAACCCCGCGAAGGTGAAGGCGATAATGGACATGAGGCCGCCGACCACCGTCCAAGAAGTTCAACAGTTAACCGGCCGGTTGGCCGCCCTGAGTCGTTTTCTGTCGAAGCTCGCTGAGCGGGCTCACCCGTTCTTCCAGACGCTGAAGAAGAATTCTGCCTTCGTGTGTACTGAGGATTGTCAAGAGGCTTTTGAGAGCTTGAAGGAGTACTTGGCCTCGCCGATAGTGTTGTCTAGACCGGAGCCCAGTGAAGAATTTCAGATCTATCTCTCCGCGTCTGACCGCGCAATCAGTGCGGTGCTTTGCCGAACCGACCCCGAAGGAGTGCAGTGCCCGGTCTACTACATCAGCCACGCCCTCCAGGGTCCTGAATTACGATATTCCCGGTTGGAAAAGGTTGTGTTTGCATTATACACGACCGCGAAGAAGCTCACACCCTACTTTCAAGGTCGGGTGATCCGGGTGTTGACCGACCAGCCGGTGGGCACTATCCTTCGAACCACAACCTCGTCTGGTCGGCTAATCAAATGGGTGATGATGTTAACCTAGTTTGCTATTGAATATACGCCAAGACCGGCCATTAAGGGACAAGCCTTAGCAGATTTTGTCGTAGAATGCTTGGCGAGAGACAGCAGCACCGCGACGACCACTTACCCCGCCCCGGCAGAGTGGGAGATCGTGACGGATGGGTCGAGCTGTAAGTTGGGAGCCGGCGCCGGCATAGTTCTCACCAGCCCGGAGGGCTTTAAAGTTTACTACGCCCTAACGCTCGCTTTCTCGCCGACCAACAACGAGGCAGAGTATGAAGCCTTCATAGCTGGCCTACGCAACGCTCGTGCTCTGGGGGCCCGGCATGTGAGGATCCGAACCGACTCGGCTCTACTCATCGGGCAGGTCACCGGCGCCTTCGAGGCCAAAGGAGAGAGGTTGGCCCGATACAGAGATCACGCCCTGTCAGTCATGGGGTCGTTTGACGCATGTTTGGCCGAGCACATTCCCCGGGCCGAGAACGCAGACGCTGATATGCTGTCCCGATTGTCGCATGAGGCCCCGGAGTACATTTCCAAAGTCGCCCGGGTTGAAGAACTATCGACCGCTTCTATCGACGTGTTGCCCGTGGCCCTAGTGGTCGTAGATGCTGATGAATGGATTTCCCATCTCCGGCTGTACTTAGAGAGTGGAGCTCTACCGGAGGACGACTAGAGAGCTAGAAAAGTGAAGTTGCGCGCCCCTGGTTCCAAGTACTTGACAATCGCCTTTATCGGCGGTCTTATGGGGGTCTGCCAATGAGATGTTTGTCCCGGTTTGAGGCCGAGCTCGTGATGACCGAGCTGCACTTCGGACATTGCTCCGCACATCAGGGGGGGCGGGCCTTGGCCAGAAGATAATACTGATCGGTTATTATTGGCCGACGATCCAGTTGGACTGTGAGTTATTAGCCAAATCGTGCGAATCGTGCCTGCTACACGCCTGGGTCCCGGGAAGACCGGCCACCTTCTATCACCCGGTCAGTTCGGCGATCCCGTTCGCTATGTGGGGTGTCGACATCTTAGGACCTTTTCCCCAGTTGACCGGACGACGCCGCTTCATAATCGTCGCCATTGATTATTTTTCAAAATGGATCGAGGTCGAACCATTGGCGACGATCACATATCAACAGTGCGCTCGGTTCTTATGGCGGAATGTGATTTCCCAGTTTGGAGTTCCAGTGCAGTTAGTGACCGACAACGGGAAGCAGTTTGAGGGCGAATATTTTCAGAACTTCCTGGCAACTGTTGGCACCAGATCGGTCAGGTCTTCCGTGGCGTACCCCCAGGGGAATGGCCTGGTTGAGAATGCAAACTGAACCATTTTGGAAGGGCTTAAGAAGAAACTGCACTCGGCCGGGTGAAGCTGGGCGGACGAACTCCTATACATCCTGTGGTCATACCGGACTACGCCCCGCGAAGCTACGAAGGAAACTCCTTTCGCTCTGGTCTATGGCACCGAAGCCCGTTTGCCGGTGGAAGCGTGGATACCGATATCCCGGGAGCGAGCCTACGACGAACATGGCAATGACTCTCTGATGGTTACCGAGCTGGATTCCTTGGAAGAGAAGAGAGACGATGTGGCTCGGAGGGTCGAGGAGTACCAGAAGAAGCTTAAAGCACACCGTGACCCTAAGGTGCGTCCCCGATACATCCAGGTCGGGGACTATGTGCTGCGAGAGAGAAAAGCTAGCAGGCCCCTCGAGGGCGGGAAGCTGGCCTAGAGTTGGGAAGGGCCATACGTTATCTCGGCCGTCGTGAGACCGGGCACTTACCGGCTTGAAACCACCACCGGCAAGCCGGTCGATCGCATTTGGAACTCCCAGCACTTTGTTCATTTTTATCAGTAGGTTGTAATAGGACCGGGAGCTTGTACGCCCCGTTTTTCTTTGGCCCTGCGTGGCCGACTTGGTAGATGATAAGTGCCAAAAGTAGCCGTATTTTAGGGGTCAGTTAGGTGTGAAATATGCTATAATAGATGTCCATTAGGCCTAGAAACATGCTAAGATAGTGTAATTTCATTGTATATAGGTCTAGGGACTTATCTTATGTGTTTCGATATAATTTGCACAATTCTTGCACTTCGCAGGGCATTCCGGCGACATTTCAGTAAAACGGACGTAACCGGAGCTAAGAATGTCCGAATGAGGCGAGACAGGTGGCTATGGAACCATATCATCGAGAGCTACAACATAGAAGAAGAAAGCAGAAACAAACCACGCACGCTCACATGCGTGCGAGCGGCGTGGTTGCTTACTGGTTTGCTCCCACGCACGCTCACACGCGTGTGAGCCGCGTGGACGCGACACAGCGCGGAAATAATTAGGGCGATCTTTTGGGGGCTATATATATGCCCTTTATAGGTCTTTTAGATCAGTTCCCAACAATTCCAGCAGCCATAGAATAATTTTAGATTAGGTTTTCTTGGGGATTTCCTCCCCTTTTGGGGGAAATTCCTCTTCTCCTAGATTAGATCCAATTCAAGAGCAAGAATGAAGATTGGAATTCCAAGAATAAATTGTAAAAGGGTCCATTATTTTGGATGGTAACTTCTCTCCTTAATATCTTAATCCAATACTTGTTTTCTTTAAGATTTCAATTTCTTCTTCTTGTTTCTTTAATATGCTAGAGTAGATTAGAAAGAAGGTTGTTGGCCCCAAGGTTAATCTATGTGGATGTTTGATATAAATTGCTAGATTAAATGTGAGTTTTTTGATTGTTGGATAATGAACTTGTGTGGATGATGTTCATAATGCTTTGTGCCTAAGTGTGGCCACATTAGGTAGCAAACTCAAAGGAAGTGAGTGTGTGCGCGATAGCGGCCACTCACGAGTCTAACTCACCCACATCTCCACCCTTAGTTCGAAAGGACAAGGTCCGAGAGGAGTGGTAGACAATGTGTTCGATGAAATGCCCCAACCGAATGAGGATGTGAGAGTCCAAAGTGTGACGCCACTTGGTGATGTGCCATGAACTCCCTAGTCTATTCCACATCTCTAGCTCACGAAACCATACAAGGATAATCCACATAGAGAAGCCTAAGGCCCCGATCCCCGTCTTTCCATTTATTTTACACAACCTTTATCAACCTTCTTACCCCCTTACAAATGAATCCTACCCCTAGCCATTCCTGTAACTCTTGTCTTTCAACCTCTAAAATGCCAACACACCAATTCGGTTCCCATTCGCTATCCTTGAGAGTCACGACATTCGGGGAGTCTTGACTCTTCGTTTTACCACCTTCACCTTCACTCCCACTAAAACCACAACATCAGTAGACCCTGCGTGGTCGTTTTGTTTGCAATGAAGGATCGACCGTTTAGGTCGGCTTTTCCTTATATGTTTAGTCTAATGGTGAGAGCAAGGTGCTCACCCCAGGAGTAAGGTGCCCGGTTACCGGTCTTCAGACCCTAATGGTGAGAGCAAGGTGTGGACCCTGGGAGTAAGGTGCCCGGTTACCGGTTTTCGGAGCCTCAGCAGTTGGGACTGGTAGGGTTTGCCCCTCGGGGACGGTCGAGAAAGGCGTCGGGCTGGGGTCGGGTACTTCTTCGGGTAGCATGGCCAGGACCTTGGGGAGATCACCGTCGTCGATCAAAATCTCTAGGGCGGCCCGGACGTTGTTTTGCATGGCCCGCCGGCCGCTGTTGAATGCCCACATCCCGAAGTCGTACATCAAGTCCTCCCCGATCGGAGTTAGCGAAACGGCCGTAAGGACGGCTTCCCTAGTTTCCCGCCCTTGGCAGATATGTCAAGCTAATAAGACGGGATCGGTAAGGATCTTCTCGCCGAAGTCCGCCCGTTCCAGGATCCGCTGCCCCGTTTCCGCCGTCTTCAGCTTACCCTCGAGCTCGTTGATTCGCTGCTCTCGCTTTGCGAGGGACTTCTTGAGCGGGCCAACGTCCTGACGGTGAATCTCGTCCCCGTCCTTGGCTCGGGCAAACAGGTCAGTCACCGAGTGGGCCATCTGCAAAAACCCCTGGTGAGAAAAGCATACCTAATAAACCAAGGCATATCGAACGTTTTCGAAGTACCTGGATAAGGTCGCGAGCGATGCGTTCCCCGACCAAAGCGGTCGACCATCCGCTCGTCTTCTCCGAAGGAGGGGCTGCAACACAGATCCTCGTCAACCAAGGCGCGGGAGGTTCGTCCCCGTACTTCATCAACACGTCGATCACCGGCGTCGTGGACCCAGACCCGTCGCGCCGAGAGCGTTTAACGGTCGCGACCTCCTCGACCTCGAGGACCTCTTTCTCCTTTCCCTGTTTCGCAGCCCGGGCAGTATCATGTTCGCTGCTCAGCCCGGCGGGATGCGTCGTAGTCAAGGGCAGGCCGGTCGGGACAGACGTTTCGGCGCTAGGATCCGCGAGCCTCGACGGCTCGGCCTTTTTCAAACCCAAGCTGATCTTTGTGGCGGGGGCGGGAGGACGAGCCGACACCGGGAAGCTCCTCATGGCACCTAAAAAATCTAAGGCAAAAAATCGAACAACCAACCTATGATCGGTAACCCTTACAAACCTTGCGAACCGGCCTCTGGAGGGGGAGGCCCGACAGCGACTGTCACTATCGCCCTTTTGGGCGTGTACTTCTCGGTTAAGTCGTATCTGGTGGGCTCGAGCTTCGCCTCCGAGTATTCCTCAGGTAACCAGAAGATCTCATATTCGTACACCTCGGTAGAAATCTTCACGGCCGCGTCGTTTAGAGTCCGGCTTTGCTGGGGCCGCTTGTGCTCTGTCACATACACCGGCCACTCCCTATCGACGGGAAGTGGCCAAGGATATTTGACCGACAAGATCCGGTCCTTCCAGCCTTTGTTGTTCTCGGGCAAGTGGAGGATTTTGCAGAAGTGGTCGCGAGACTGAACGCACAGGACGCCGCCCCCGTGTTTCATCGACAGAGGTCGGACCGAGATGAGATACCGAAAAAGCTCCAACGTCACCGGAGACCGTGGCGACCGCATATTTGCGGGAAGCACGCCAGAGTGCGATGTGCGTTGGGGGCGATTTGCCCGAGCAAAACCCCGTAATACTTCATCAAGCCTAGAAGGAAAGGGTGGAACGGGGCCTTTATGGAGTCTAGGTGCATCCCGAGCCATTCCCCGCGCGTCCGATCGACGACGCTCCCCAACAACCGTTTGGTCTCGTACTTAACGACCCCGGTCAATAGGGCTGAGATCTCTTCATCTCCCCACGGGTGAGAAGGCTGGTATGCTGACGCAGGTCGCTACTATCCAGGCGGATCCTGCTCGCAGTCGCGGGAGGGGTAGAATCGACCGGCAGACCGGCGAACCAATCCCTACCCTAGGCTGTAGGGACGGGCTTCCCACGACCCGAGGGCCTCGCTTCCATGGCTAGGGGTTCTACCACGGGCCGGGACTCCGTTTCGTCATCCCCAGAGTCTGGTTGGCTATGTGGCCGGGCTAGGCCCTCGTTCTCTCCGGGGTACGTGTCAATATCGTTGATCACAGAGTCATAGGTCGAGACCGTGAACGACCCGACCTCGACCGAGCCACCATAACTGTGAATGGATAGGTTCTGGCTATCCGATTCACTCATGGTTGTACCTAGCAAGAACGGAGAGGTGTCTTACTAAGGGCAGCCCGGGACCCGAGGTCAAAAGCGAATTAGCTATAAAAGAGAGCGAGAGGATGATACCTGTTTTTGAGGGTTCGAACGGTCGACGTGGTTGGCGTAAGAGAGCTCGGGTGGTTTAAACAACTTAGGAAGCTCTGAGATAGACCTTTTTCGTGAAAGTCGGAAAAGGCGTTTAGATCCCGTATTTATAGAAGGGAGAGTAGGGGGCCGCCGGTTCAGTTCCCCGCGACGTAGGCCTAGCTTAGGCCGAAGTTCCGAAGTCCACGGGAGCGTGACGCGTGCGTAGTAGGGTTGACGATTTTTCTGGCGTCTTCATCCCTTTTCTAACCCCTCGGTTGGACGAAGACGACGGGGCCCGGATCGGTCTTATAGCCCGGACTTCTCTCTCCAGAGGTCGTAGACGACCGGGTTGGGGGGCTGGTTGATAGGGATAAAATCTCGGTCTACATAACCCGGTCTCCCGGGCTGTCTGCCGTATAAAGGATTCCTTGACCCCTTGGATACTTTTCCCGGTCTATCTAGACCGGGCATGTAATAACTTCGGGCCCAGTAAGGGCCCTCGCTGTGGTTCGAACCATGGACCTCGCCTCCGTGCATATATCTGCTGCCAAATTGGGCCGACAGATTGACCAGTGCATGGCCGCCACGCGTCCCGCATGCCGCCAGACCGGAACTCCTGTTGGAGCCCCTATAAAAGGCGCATTTAATGCAGCCTAGAGGACTTTAGGCTATTTCTTCTAATACAGTAGCTAAAGAGACCGGGAACCTCTGACCCACTGTCACGTAGCTCGGTTTCACCTAGGGTATCTCTGTTTGTACCCGATGCAATACATATATATACGACATTTGTACTCGTATTTCACACTATTATAAGAGTAATGCGGAGGAATGCATATGGAGCAGGAATGAGTATGGAATAGCGCAGAAATAAGAGAAGGAGGAAGAGAAAAAAGAAGACGCACAGCTGATTCTCCATCTACTCGTCCTGGGTATGTCTAATTCCTTTTCCTCTTGTTATTCTAATGAAGGTAGTGAGTACTATGAATTTGGAGAAAGGTTTCCAATTGTCCATTGTAGATGTGGGGAGCAACTGAAAATTCGAACTTCATGGACAACTGAAAATCGATGGCGTAGGTTTTGGCAATGCCCCGGTGGTATTGTAAGCTCATTTTGTGTTTAGGTTTTTTTGTTAGGGATTTTTTTTCGTAAATTTATTTTTTTCTGGGTGTTTGAAGCTAATTGATGAAATGTCGTTTCAATTGATCCAGAGGAAGGTGGGATGCAGACTTATTGAATGGTATGATCCTCCAATGTGCTAACGTTCAATGCGAATAATTCCGGGCTTGCTAAAACGCATCAACAAACAAGATGAAGAGATACACAAATTAAATATGAAGATTAAAGGAGATAAAGATGATGTTAAAGTGTGTAAGTGGATGAGCAAGGTTGTAGTAATGTTCACTGTAATTTTTGAAGTATTTGTCGGTTGTAGGTTTATGTAATGAACTGATCCAAATTTTGGTTTGTATTTGTAATGTATGAATTTGGTATGTTTTGGTCATGTATGAATGATGGTTTGTTTTGGAAATGTATGTTTTGGTGATTCATGAATGATGGTTTGTTTTGGTAATGTATGTTTTGGTAGCTTTCAAGGTATAAATGGTTAGTGCAAAAGGAAACAATCAGTAAACAAAACAACCATACTTTTTCATTAACCAATTGGCATCAGAGTTCAAATCATTTACCAAAGCAAAAGGAAACAATCATTACATAAACTGTTTCTTACTACATGGTTGTTTACCAAAGCATTTGCCAACAGTATCTAATGGTTGTTTACATACATACATTCACCATTATAGTACAAAAAAGTGTGTTTACACCTTCCAAAAAACAACCAAAGCAGTCATTCAAGGTCTATTGGGTCACCCTTGTTGCCAACGAACTTCACTACAAGAAAAATAGTGAATTGCCACGGAACTTAATCTGTTGCCATATAGCGACCGATTAGCTTCCGTTGCAATATTGCGACGGAAAAGGCGGCAGAATTTAATTCCGTCTCGAATATTGGCAAATTAGAAAATAAAAGCCGCGAAATATTGGCAGGAAAATATTTGTCACCGAACTTGCGATGGAATCGAATTACGTCACCCATGTGGTGACGAAAATTAATCTGTCGCCATATAGCGACCGATTTTGCAACCGACTAGCTTTCGTTGCCATATTGCGAAAGATAAGGCGACAGAATTTAATTCTGTCGCGAATATTGGCAAAAAGAAAAATTAAAAACTGCGAAATATTGGCGGTCAAATATTTGCGACCTAACTTGCGACTGAATTGAATTATGTCGCCCATGTCGCGACAGAAAAGGATACCGATTTTCGTCCGTCGCGAAGTTGCTACGGATGTTGCGACGGGCTTTTTTTTGAGTCGCAATGGTTCCAAGGAGTATGTCTCCAAGTTCGTAAGAAACGAGTAATACTACCATAAGACGAAGGTTGAACTTGATTTGCAGAAGACGAAGACTCACTAGTGTTGTCGTCAGTATTCTCATCCAAAGATAGCCTACAAACTCTTTACAAAGATCAAACAATTTTAGGTTATCGATTGAAGATAATAATCTACTCCACTCCAAGGTTTTTCTCATTGCATTCCTTTACATTTCAATGCGCTTTCCAAAGATATAAAGAACGGGCATGCCTGAGAGTGGAAGTTTTATTGACTTTTAGACTGAGTCTCACTAGTTGTAGTTGTCCACCTTGTAACATGATAAGTCTCATTATATTATTTATAATAGCGGTTTAGTATATTTACAATAATATAGTGGGAGTAGCATTAGCAGAAGAAGGAAGTGAGACTTGAGATGCAAGGAGCGGAGACCAGATATTCTCTCTCTTTGAATCCAGATACACCGATCTTTCACAGAAAGAATCGCTAGGATTTGAAAGCGATTTGTTCACTAAATATCGCGACGGAATTAACTACAGAATTTATTCCATCGCGATATTTTTTTCTATATTTTTTTTCCATGTGGATTGTTGTTTTTGAAAACTATTGCATTGTTGTTTGGACTTGAATTGACTATTATTATTTATTAAATGTGGATGGATAATGTGTTGTTACTTGAATTTAATGTGGATTGATAATATATTAAAATTATGTTATATTTTATTTTAGAATTAATCGTGTCTTTTATTTCATTGTAGTTTTATATTAATAATTTAAAAACAAGCGTTACTATTTAAAATATTAATATTATTTTTATATAAAATATTTATATAATAATTGCGGAATATTTATCATAATAATTGCAACTGAATCGTGACGGAAAACAATTCCGTCGTTTTTTTGCAACGGTATTTACGATGGAATAAAAATATGGTGACGGAATAGTTGTTTCGAATATGGCGACGAAATTAGCGTCGGAGTAATTTTCGTTGCCAAATTGTGACGGAAATATTTCCGTCGCCAATTCGTGACGCCTCTTTCCATCACCAATTCCGTCGCGAAATTTGGCGACAGAATTATTCCATCGTCTATCGAAATACGACAAGGCGATAGATGACGGAATAGATTACGTCACAATCCGGGATTCGTGATGGAATTTGGCCCATTCACGACGAAATTTTTCCGTCTCGATTCGCGATTTTTATTGTAGTGTTAGACTTGAACACAGTCTTACTCCTTGTATAATATGGCTTGTTGCGGTTGGATTGCTTCACTTTGGTTCCCCTCTTGAAGTTCAATTGGCTGCTAGAGTTACCTAGTTCATCCTGCTGTTGCTGCTCTCCTAGTCTAGTGGTGTCAACCTGCTGATGTTGTTCTCCTGATCCAGTGCTGTCAACATGCTGCTGCTGTCCTGAAGCGGAAGGCAAGTGGCTGGGAATTTGGTTGGTGGCATATATGACCCTCTTCTTTGTCTTCAACTGGAAAATAAAAAACTATAAATTCCATACAATCCTCATTAAAAGTTTATTGCAACAGTAGTATGACAGTAAACCTTTTATTTGGATTTGAAGGACACTTTCTGCTATTATGTCTAGCTTCTCAATACAAAGAACAATGAAGTGGAGCGGAATATGCTTTCTAGAAACTTTCAGCCCATCTTGACTCAATTCACCAGCTGATTTTTTTCCTTATTTTCTTTGGCCTCCCAACTTGCATAGGAACAAAAAACTTATAAAGGTTGTGAGATTACACATTGAAAGGATAGTTTCCTCATTGCAAACTCTTAGCTTCCTTGCCTTCCAAATTGCCGTATAAGCTTGTTGATCACTGACATAAATCCCTCCTTACTGCACACCTTATCGTTGAACTTCTTCATCATCCAATCTTGGTGGTCTTTTAATTCAGTTGCACTCCTCTTAGCAACAACAACAGTAGATTTCACCATTCTATTCTTCCAAACCCAAGGAAACCCCTTCATGTTCATCTGTCATGTTTAAAATCCTCCGTGACAGTGAGTTAACTACTTCCCTCACTCCTATTTTCCATGGGCAACCCTCCTATGTACACTTAACAATGACCATAGCCTTGTCATTTTTTAGTGTTTTAATTTCTTTGTCATTATTTAAGGTATAATTCTGCATAGCTTCTCTAAACTAGTCTTTTTATGCCACTTACCCTCACAATGGAGGTCTTTCATGTCTGTTGCAGGTCTAAATATAGGCCACTTACCATCACAATCACGGTCAGAATCCACTAGTGACTCCTCATCAGAATAATTGATTTCATCACAATTCTTTGGGATGTTCTTTGTTTGAACTAATGTTTGTACTTTAGTCTCCCTTTCTTGGTTTGCTCTCAACTCATCCCCAACCTCTACACCAACCTCATCATCTACCCCCATAAAGTAAACTTCAACCTCCCTTTCCCAATCACTATCTAGCTCAAGTATTTCCATTTATGCATCAATCAAGTCTAATTCATCTAGTGTTTCTACCTAAATCTCCAAATGCTTTCTCGAGTTATCCTCATTCAATAGTGCTATTACATCATTTTCTGATTGTAGTAACTTCAATCTTTCATTCCAAAAACAATAAATTTGAACTCCTACTTCAGAATACCCTAACTGCTTTATCCTATCTTTCAACCCATCTAGACACACTTCCTTAGCTAGCTTCCATTCTCTCATATATTTCATAATCACCACCCAAATATTTTACTTCTCCAACCCTATTTATTATCCCATTATGAAAAAACATATATGAAAGTGGACCAACTCCATCTCCTGTAAAGCAACCATTTACATGCAACAGTCAACATAGTGGTCCCCATAGAACAAAAAACAATAATGCTTCCCAATCCCAGTATATGCACATGATATAAGTGGTCCCCACAGAACACACTACAATATTCACATGACATAAATGGTCCCCACAGAAATTAAAACATACGAATCTACATCCTACAATAAACAATAATCAACATATTGGTCCACATATAATAAGCACAAAAGTCCAATTATCTCAATATAACTATTTGCCAAATTACCAAACACCCCAAAAATCGTAAACGTTAGTAAAGTTTAAAAAAAATGAAAAAATTAATGTTGTGGATTTTGTCAATCATAAAATGATTAATCTTTTAAGAAATTGGGCTACAAAAAAACCACTCAAAAACCATATCAATGATATGCCCTTTAGGGTTTTTATCATATGCAGTAGAAAATGAAAATTCATAAAATAATAACGTTTGAAATAACAGCGAACACGGATGAAGTTTAAGCTAACTAAAAATCCCACCTCAGTCAAGGTCTTTATCAACAAAGTGATCATCCCCAAGGTTCCACATATCCACACACTCACCACATTTAGGAAATTTAAACTTCTTAGCCCAAGGACCAGACTCCCTCTTCTTCTTCTTAGCCCCTCCAACGGATTGGGCTTCCTGAGAGCGTTGTAATGATTTATCCTCACTAGCCATATTAGTTTTGGGCACAGCTAATTCTTCTTTAGATCACTTATTATTAGCTCTGTGCCAAATTGATCTTGAGGTTGCCCATTTGTTGGGGATTCCATTGTCTTTGAACACTCCTTTGTCGTCCCAGCATTGGCACTACATACATTCTTCTTCTTGGTCACCACAGGGGAAGGGGAAGGTAAAGGTTTCTTCTGTTGTTTCTTTTTAGCCAAACTTCATATACAATTAAAAAAAAAGTCAGAATGAATTACATCTTCTATTCAG
>CM008344.1:20868039-20881918 GCA_002525835.2 Ipomoea batatas
TAATGATTAAATATATTAAATTATTATTATTATTTATTAATTTAATTGGACCAAGGGATATAGTCACATCAATATCAAATGACACATCATGATGTACTGTATTATCAAGATTTAAACCCATATTTATAGTTTCGATTTGACACCATTCTATATTAACCCTCAAATTTGAAAGCAATGACATTGGTATACCCTTTGCCTCACTCCAATGCTACCGCCTGCCCCCAGTGGCCAGTGAAAGAGAGAGTCCAAATGTAACACCAGGTAAATAGACTTGTTTACTATAAGGTCAAGATCATTCAATTCGTTTTCATATCCTTATAGCTCTAATATAATCTCTCAATAAATTTTATCTATCAACTAATGTTGCCATTTATTTTGGGATGCAGTGCTGCCAACTTGCAAGTAAGACTAGTCAACTTGTTATTATTGTTCTTATTATACTAGTATTTTCGCTCGTGCGTTGCAAGGAATGGATTTGTTATAATAATTTAATAATATTTGGATCGATATACAATTATATAAATTATAACATCGAATATTATATAACGCAATTGATGAAATTGGTTGGATTGATTATGTTTTCCTTTCTTGAATGAGAGTAAATAATCATTGTCCAATTACATGTGCGATGCATGGATATTTTTTTTTTATTATATATTTAAATAATAAAAATAAAGATGAAACTATAAAAAAATTCTAATATTGGACGTGTACATTTATTTGATTATAAGATTAGTGCAAAAGTATTACACAATTAATTGAATAATATATGACTTGTTTGTCTATATATAATTATCTTTGAAAGATCGATATGTAATATGACTTATGTAATTATATTATATTATTACTAAAATAAATATAGGATCTTTTTATATTTTCAATCAATATATAAAAATTTTTGTTATTATGAATTTAAATTTAAAGAATAGAAAAAATTAAAAAGATGTTAAATATACAATATAATAATATAGTTTGACTTTTATATATTTGGTCAAGTATCTATTTTCATAACATACAAAATTTAAATTTAATTCTTGTATGGTTAATATAATCTCTAATTTTATAGAAAAATTTCACATAATTAAGTTGATTTATTCATAATTGTATATATATATATATATATATATATATATATATATATATATATTATAATTCAAAAAATATATATGAATAATAACTAAAATTGTTATACATAGAAATCAATAAAAAATGTGAATTTTAAATTTTTTATGAGTAAGTGTAAACTATAATAGGGCGCATTTCCTTATATGATTGTATAATACATTATATATATATATATACACATAATATTTATTAATCTATATATAGAAAACTTTTATAATATAACTTCATTAATTATAATTTATATTGATAGATTTATAATTAAAAATTTACATTAAGAAATTAAAAAATTAGCATTTATTCTCAAAAAAAATTAGCATTTAAATTTTGTATGATTAATGTAGTGCATATGTATGTATTTAAAAAAAAATTCTAAATATTTATGAACACATATTTTGTTAATTTTATAATTTAATTTCCTTAATTATATTTCATATTTTATTGGTTATAATTTAATGAAATTTCCAAAAATATTGCCACGGAAGAAATATTATATTTCTCAATGAAGTTAATTATATTAATTATAATTACCAAATATTGTGGCAATTACCATACTAATTTCATTAACTATATCAATTATAATATTTTTCTATTCTAATATTAAAATATATTACCATAAATTAGCATAATAATTAATGAAATTGCCATCACTATTGAGCACAATGGTAAAGATTTTTTGTTTTTTTTTTTTCAGTTTATTGTACCTTGAAGTTTTGTAACTCTAGCAAAGATCCAATTAATATTGAATGACTGTGATGAATGCCAAATTGTAATGTGGCTTTTTTTGTCAGACTTTGAGGCCAAACTGTAATGTGACTTTTTTGGTCTAGTTTGATTTAGGCAAGTTTATTTTTTGACATACTATGATGTCAACCAATGTAATGTTATGGTTTTAGGCATGTTAATTTGCTAAACAATGATGCCAAAATTGTCAATGGAATTTTGTGTCTTAAATTTGATTTATTTTCTATTGCTTATGGTTGGTTTAGACAGCAGTGAGTCATGGTTGGTTTAGACAGCAGCATAGGCAGCAGTGATTGCAAAGAACCATTTCATATAGCAAAAAAAAAAACAAACAAACAAACAAACAAACAAATCATCACATCATTTTGTTCATTGCAAAACATATTCCATTACACAAGATTTGAAAAACACAACTACAACATTACATTTTTGCTTCTAATTAATCACATCAATTGATTCAAATGTTTACTATTACATGATACATTCATGCCACTACTGAAGAACCTAACAGTAACAACACCTATAGTTAGCATTACAATAAATTGTCTACTCTTAAACCAAGATTTTTCCATTGTTCTACCACCATTCCCAACCAATCTTAGCCTCATTTCCAATGACTTCAAGTCTTCCTCTTGTTTATTCAACCTTTTAAGCAGTCCTGGAATGATTTTCTTTGACCTTTTACACATAGGAGGGTCGAACCATTCGATGAATCCACATCCTCTACTCTACATTATCAACCTCAAAATATATTTTTAAAAATTATAAAAATTATATGAATTGAATGTGCAATTAGTTAGTGAAACTTACTCCATTGTTTGGACAGAGCCAAAACCTTCGCCCAGGGTTTTCATTTGTGCCGGTAATGAATGGCATGTTAAATTGGTTTTCTTCTCTCGCTGGCGGGCAGATTCCTGGATGGCGTGTTGATCTTATATTTTGCTGACCAAATAATAGGCTGAAAAGCGTTGAATTCATGCTCCGGTGACTTTTGGCCAAATAATAGGCTAAAAAGACCATTTTAACTAAAAAATCAATAATCGTGGATCGAGAATGAAAGGTTTGAAAGTCGTAGTAAAAACCTGAAAGTGATACTATAGTCGTGGGATCAAAAGTGCAAAAAACTCTAAGTAATCAGTGAGACTTGACAAAATCTTTAAATGTAATTGACGATTAAAAATAGTCAATTTTGCAATTAATGATTAACTGTGACAAAAGTACTAAAATGGATAACAAATTCCTACCACAATGTTTGGGCACCAGACACTGATTTATGCCTCTATCAAAACTAGAATTTCATCTTTTATAAGGAAAAAAAATCATAATTATGAATCAAACAAACACATTTCAATCTCATTTTCTTGAAGAGTCATCCTTGTTTACAACTCTAGTACTCTACAAATACTCATACGAACGGATGCATTTCCTACTCATTTCTTTTATGGCACAAATATCTTTTTCTCAATTTGAATCCAAATAAAAAGGATGCGTCAAGGCATCAAGTTACATGAATAAACCTTTCATCTTTCCTAAACTATTTGCAGAAACCAAAAACCAACTACAAGTCATGAGAGCTTAATTAGTGAAGCTGAAGTTGACACAAACATCCTACAAGTGCATTTTGTGAGACCAAGTATTGGCAATACCAGAATATTCACTAAAGCCTGTCAGGCGCCTAGAACGGCTAAAAAATAGGTGAGTTATCGGCAAATTGAATGAAAAAAAAATAGAAAAATGAAACCGATGGGTATAAGTTACTAGCGGAGCAAACTGCCATATTTCCTCACTGTCTAATATACACCAATTGCGAACAGCACTCGAGAAAAGCAGCACCAGCAGCAGATTGGCGGACTTGCCTAAACGGAATTCCTAAGAGCTTAGGTGAGTATCACCTGCTGTTGAATCTCCAGCCCTTGAAGTTAGTTGGTGGTTACTTAGTTGCGGCAGGTAAGAGTAGGCAGCCACAGAAATGCCAATGATGGCAGAAAGTCCCACACAACTCCATAGCCACTTCTGTTGAGTCCTCCTCCGTTGTCTTTGCTTTCTTGCAGCATCTGCATGGTTTACAGCAGTAAAAAATTAATTGATTCTGAATATCCAATGGGCAATACAGGCATAATAAATTAAAATCAATAATTTTTTTGAAACACATTAAAATCAATGATGATAAGTCAACATCCCAACTTTCAGCTACACAGTTCCATTATACACAACCACAATACCCAGCTCTCACCTTCAAATCTGGCATATCTGCTGATACTTGCATCTCCACAGTTCTCAACAAAACACAACATTCTTGCTTAACCACAAATAATTTGAAAAGAAATTAAAATACACTAAGGAGACTACAACTATGTTTATGGATATCACATTTCTATTTACCCATTTGACTCTATTCAAAGTTTTCTGTCTGCAAACTACCAAATTGTATGCCAAAAAACATGAATCCCAAAAGTTGGGAAGCAATAGATGGGCAGCCTGCTTATCTCTATATTATTATTGTAAGTGATATAATCTTAGAATGAAAAAGATGGTATGTACACCATCAAAGAATTTAATGCTACACATTGATATCAGTAGGCTGCCTATCATTAATACAAGACAGTAGGCACTAAAAGAAATAGTGCATTGTAAGTCCATTTTGTAGTCTAAAACCAACAAGCCCCACTCTAAACCATAAAAGCTCTTCCTCTCTTCCCCTCCGCTCTCTCGGTAAGATATCTACATAAATACATACTGACATACATGCATACTCACACAACAAAAAAACACACATATATCCTGCATATACAGCAGTGCATGATCTGAAACTGCAAAGCAGACAACTACTAAAAGCAAAGAGAAGCAAAGCAGCATACCAATGATTTCCTGATTCCTCTCTGACATTTCCCAATTAGCAGTCTCATAATACAATAACCTATCTCTCAGCCGAGAGATTTCCTGGTTTTTTGATTCAAGGATTGCCTCTGTAGCTAGCTCAGCTTCAGCACGTGATTGACCTTTTCCAATTGCTTCAGCAACAAATCTAGCAACAATTACTTCCTGCAAAAGGTTCTCAATTGCGGCAGGCTCAATCTGCATACCACCAATGACAGCTGATGGCAAAGGGAGCGTTAAGCCTGCCTCGGATAGAACGTTACTGATTCTCTGCCACTGGTTGCACATCATATTAAGATCATCTTCAGCAGCCTTTCTTTTTTCAATTTCCTGGAGGAGTTGGAGCTTTGTGGTTTGCAGTTCCGATTCCATAGCAATGATAAAGGAAGGTACACTTGAAACAGACCCATCGGAGAACTCTGAGTATAACAATTAACAACATATTATATTATTGATGTAGACAAGAATAACATTTATCTTAAAGGCTTATAGCTATTTCAAAGCAAGCCAGTTTAATTTTGTCTAGAGGCTCAAGTAATTAAGCAATTAACAATAAATTGTTAGTGTCAAATTATTTCACATACTCGATTATCTGATCTTGGAAGTTCCATTCACCTTGTTGGACTTTTTAAAAATTCACATAAACATAAAGTGCACAATGATAAAACATGAATCTCTCTGAGAATAACACGGGTGAAGAAAATTTTGCAATACTGCATACCACCCATGCATTTGAGACTTTGCAACAAATTAACAATTTGCATTCTTAAATCAATCTACCAGTTTCAATTTATCAATTTCACCAAACTGCAATTGACATAAAAACTGGACAAACATGTTCATAATTATCAACAACTAGATAGAATTACATACAGAAGAAGCTATGTAAAGGATAGATCGATAGCTATATATGTACAATACCCAGAAAAGCATAAATAAACACGCCAATAAGTTTCAGTACTATAAAACATAAAATTTCGAATAGTTTCAAATTTCTTAGGAAAAAGAACAGTTTACCTTCACTTGCATCAAAAAAGTCTCCTTGAGCAGACGCAAAGCTCTGGCAATCAAGTCCTCTCGCCTCACTCGCACTTCCGAAAATCGACACATCACACTTCGGATCCAAACACTCTTCATTTCTCGCCTCGAGCCCCTCGATTCTATCTCCACCGACCTCCGTAGTCCCAAACAAATCATCCTCCGCCAATTCCGCGTCCACATCACCAATGCACTGAAAAGTCAAATCACTCTCTTCGTATTCGCCTTCGTCGCCCTTCTTCTCCCCCTGCTCGCCTCCCTTCCTCCCGGAAACCTCAAATCCGTCGATTTTCCGGCTCGCCAAACCCCCTCCGCTGCGCCGCTTGCGATTGGCCACGTACGGCGAGGGCGAAATCGACGCGGAGAGCGTGTCGGGAATGGGAGCCGGTTCCGGAGTTATGTACAGAGCCGGAGATATGTATATGTGATTCGGAGCTTGAGGCTTCGCGTTCTCCGCCCCGTCTACCCTCTCCTCCTCTTCACCGCGGTTGCTAAGTGTAGTCGCAATTTGGTTGGAATCCAAGGGCTTTTTGTACGAATCTCGAACGCGCGGTTCGAGGAGATTCTCTAGCGCGATGCTTGTGAAAGTCGGCATGGCAGTACCGGCGGCTGCTAGGGTTGGCTTACGCCGGCGAAGATGGAGGAGACTTGGCGGCTTCCCCCTTCTCTACCTATTTCTAGTATGAAAATCAAAAGACGAAATGTAAAGATGTTACTGTGCTTGGGGACTTGGGGTTTTAGGGAGGGAGCGAGACTAGACTAGGGATGGCATTTTCGGCGGAGAATTAAAAATAGTTCCCATCTTCGACCAGGATTCCAGTCCCGTTCAACTTTTAATCAAAATTTTAAATTAATGTCATTTTTAATTTTAAAAATTAAAAATCAAAATTTTAAATTAAAAAAAAAAATTAAAAGTCTAAACTAAATACCACTAAACTTTTAAGGCAAAAACTTGTGTGGGACCGTCTCACCCTGCGACGGGTCGGGTCGGGTCAAGATATAGATGTGACACTTATATGCACAAATGTCATACTTATATGCTCAAATGTAATACTAATCAGAAAATAAAATTTTTGTTACTTATTAGGGTAAATGTAATACTTTTAAGGGAAAATACAATACTTTTACATTTCGATTTAAAAGTATTACATTTTTCCTCAAAAGTATTATATTTGTCCTTATAAGTGAGAGATACTTGTCAACATTACTTATTATGAAAAATGTATTACTTTTTCTCTTATAAGTAACAAAAATTGTATTTTTGATTAGTGTTATATTTGAGCATATAAGTGTGAGATTTGCACATATAAGTATGACATTTGCATGGTGCTTTGACTCGACCTGACCCGTCCCACGAATAAGGATCAGTGAGAAGTCTCACACAAGTGTGACCCAACTTTTAAAGTCATTAAAAGTTTATAAAAGTCTTGATTAAATACACCTCCTTTAGTATTTTCTTTCCCGAAATGATACATTGATTATTGACATTTATTAATTTTTATTCATGACCTTCAATAGAACCATGACTATTGACATTTATTAATTTTTCATCCCGATTTTAATTTGATCACAATTGTTCAAAATTTGATCATCCAATTAAATATCTATTTATTAAACATTAAATTTAAGAGTAATAATATACGGAGTAAAATTTTAGTTTTTCACATCTACACCAATGACAACCCCAATGCATTTTTATGAACCTAATTTGTCCATCTAAAAAATAAGTCAATTTTTACATTATTACCCGTAAATTTAATGTTTCTACTTAGATATTTAATTGGATGACACAATTTGAAACAAAATCAATAATAATGTTCAAATTGAAAGTCGAACATAAAATGGATAAACGTCAATGGTGAGATCATTTATGATCCAATCAAATATGGAAGATAAAAATTGGTAGGTATCAATATATAGTCAATGAACCATATATAGAATTGACTCTTATACTATTTTATAAAGCCAAAATAACGATGAATATATATATATATATATATATATATATATATATATATTTAAACAACAATGAATATTATTAAGCCGCTGAAATCCGAAATAGGTGTAATTAATTATTTTCTCCTTTCTCCAAAAGCTTGAAATCTCAACCCCAAGGACTTACATACCCCAACCTAACAAAGCATCTGAGAAGATGTAAATCATGGTAATTTAACTGAATATAGATGTTAGACATTTGCTCATTGTATACAAGAAGTCTCTCTCACTTTGAGAGATTGCTCACACACTGTTACTTGTGAGACTTGATCCCTGATCATTTCTCTTAAGTTTCACATACGTGACTAGTTGAATTGTCCATGCGAACAAATTAATTATTTTCTCCTTCTATTTGGGAAGGCGTTGACCGAACAAGTTATGATGGATTGTGGGGTTACATGTAATGGAATACTCGTTTTTATTGCAGCCTATATATTATATTTTTTTAAAAATGGTTTGTTGGTCAAAATTTGCCAACTGTTATATTTTAAAATTTGATATTTTTATATCATTTGATAATAATGTCTAACTGTAATATCTAGCAATAGTAAAAACAATTTAGGGCCTGTTTACTAACAGAAAACTTTTTTTTTGTTTTTTGTTTTTTAATTTTTCAGTTTTCATTCTCTGTTTTTCATTCTTTGTTTTCTCACATGGGGAGTGATTCTCATTTAAACACAACTATATATATATATATAAAGTTCGGCTCGCATGAAAATCATGCCGCAGAGTCGGCAACTACTAAACATTATCTTAAAGATAATTTATTTTCTATTTTATTTAAATACAACATAAACAATTCAAAAATTTGATTTAAAGTCTTTTTTTAGGATAATTTGATTTAAAGTTTAAATAATAGAATCAACGCAAAATTTTTAAAATTAAACTCATCACACACAATTCACACCTATAGTCCTATAGACCATTTGGTTGAAACTAAATAAAAAAAATTATTATGAATCATCTAAAAATTTAACATACATACGTAATACGTTACGTTGTGAACACAATATTGATTAGTCATTTTCTCACCCATGTTTTCAACGCCAACGCCAACCTCCGGAACTTTCAATCACGCGGCAAATGAAAGACTCCAAGACTAGGTATGTTATTCAAAATTCAAATTAGGGTTAATTCCACCGGAAATTCCTTATCTTTGATGACAATTTAAATTTTAGTTTCAGATTATTATTTTTACCATTTAATATCGCAGGCTATTATTTTTTAAACACTATTAGTTATTCTCATAATTTTTTCTATTTTAGTAAGGACATTTTTGTCTTTTCATATTTTTCTTTTGTTATTTTTTTAGTAAAGACATTTTTGTCTTTTCATATTTTTCTTTTGTTATTTTTTTTTTATTTCAACCAGTTTAATTGTTTTAGGACTTTAGGTAGCCTCTTATTTTTTAGTAACCATATCTTTTAACCAGTTTTAGTAAAGTCCTAAACTAATTAAATCGGTTAAAATCTAAAAAATAACAAAAGAAAAATATGAAAAAACAAAAATGTCCTTACTAAAATAATGAAAAGGTCATGAGAAAAATTAAAAATGTCTAAAAATAATAATAATCTGTGATGTTAAATGATAATTTGGAATTGCACAAGAGACCTCTCGTAGAATTAACTCTTCAAATTATAATTATAATGTCCTTACTCAAAAAGGGTCGCCATCGTCGACCACAATGGCAGATTTAAGGCTGATCCACACCCAAAGCCAAGGATCGAACCCTTGACCTTTAGTTAAGAATGAATGAGTCTCTTCCACTCAACCACACCCTCCAGGTTATAATGTCCTTACTATTTATTTAATGAACTCAAAAGAAAATACGAAATGGGACATGACTATATGGTTGATAGTAAGAAGGGAATTATAGAAGTAATTTTACGAAACTCTTCAAATTATAATGTCCTTACTATTTATTTAACTAGTATGCCACCCATGCGATGCACGAACTATAAATTATTTGAAGTTAAAATGAAAAAATGTTCTAAAGTTTGGAAAGTATATACATAATATACTGTAATATTAAATGTTATTAATAAATAGTAGTGTTTTATATGTATTATTACAAAGCAACAAAATAATAACGATGGGCAATGAATAACAATTATGTTGTAATTAACGATTATTAAAAATTTCTTTGTAAACCACATTATTAGTGGTAGTACAATTATTACCAATTTCATACAAATTAAGATCTTCAACCCATTGGGATTTGTTACTCTGAAGGCAGCAACATACAACTGACCATGTACAAATACTGATTTCTTCAATTACATCTCTACATGTGACAAAGTTTGTCTTTAACTTTTGTTGATGGTCATTGCATATGACAACATAATTGGGAATTGCTTGCGCTGGAATTTAAACGGTAGTCTTGGGTCTGAAGGCGTTATTGACATTCTAGCTATCAAAACCTTAGTACCCGCATTACTACCAGCCATTATCTTGGCTTCAACCACATGCTCTGCTAGTTTTGTCACCACCAATCTAATACCATTGCAAAGACCTTTCTTAGCAACATGATCGGTGAACCAACTTTCAATGTTAAAACATGATTTTGTACACCGGAAGCTCGTATACCATTCAAGAACTCAGTAGTATTCACATCCCCTAAAATACCATTATTTGATTCCGATTTGCAGACCGTGTTGCAACTAAGATATGTTTTACCTTGGGATGTGTCCTTACTATTTAAACTAAGATATAATGTCCTTACTATTTATTTAATGAACTCAAAAGAAAATACGAAAAGGGACATGACTGTATGGTTGATAGTAAGAAGGGAATTATAGAAGTAATTTGACGAGAGATAAATAAAATTCAATTCAAAATTTATTGCTTGATATGTGAGAATAAAATTACTAAGAATCTCAATTATAAGACTTATAACCTAATCTGATCGCTCTCTCATATAAGAGGTCATGAGAAATGGTTTACAATATTATTATTACTATTTTATAGTACTAACATTGGAAATCTATTTTTACGCATTACGCATAGAAAATACTAGTAACAATAAGTAATATAATAACTAAAATACTATGGAGTATTCGTTCAATTACTCCAACTTAGAGAAGAAGTCTATGTTTGTCCAACCACTATAACTTTTACTCCTACGACTCATGGAATTAAAATCCCATTGATGGTGGTGCAGGGGGAGGGGGAATTATGTGAAAATGGATTTCAATTCTTGTTTCTAAAAGGTTGAATCTTCAATTCCAAGGGTTCCTCACGGGTTCCCTCTCACCCCTATAGTACAAAATTAATATACCTTCAATACAAAAATAATGTATTTTTTATTTTTGGTCCACACAATTGTGTGGACCATGGTCCATGTAATAATTTGCCCTTCCCCTCACCTTATAATCTATTCTGAATCCTTCTCTCCCTTTCTCCCTATTTTGTGGATCCTACTCCTTCTCCCCCTCCTACACATCATTTATTGTTTTATTTACTTTTCTATATTTAATAATTGCAACTTTATTTTATATACTTTTCTATAATTTATAATTTTAACTTTATAATTATAATTTATAATTTTGATTATAAATATAATGTAATAAATTACAAAATAAAATATATTTTAATTTTATAAAATATAATTTATAAATTTATTCAAGCAATTAAACTCATAATTAAATAAAACATATCTCTATGAAATATAAATTTAAAATGTTGAAAAAAATGTAAGTGTATTGTACATTTGATGGATATATATTGAAGGATATATATAGTGATTAAAAAAAAAACACGCACACAACGACATTTCTTGAATTCAATCCAACCTCAACGGCTAAATAACCATTGAGGCTGAATTTAGATTTTTTTTTTTATATAGACATACCTATCCCCCACCATTGCGCGTCTGTGTGGCGCTCCGTGCCACACACCATCTCCTTTTTCTCTAGAGACAACATGTCTCTGGAAATTAATATTTCCTCCCTCCATTTGTTTTCTCTCTTTTCTCCTCCTTTCTCATCTTTTAATCTCCTCCATTGAAGATGCCATTAGGGAAAGGTAGGATTTGCGATTCCTTCTCACTAAATGGTGAGGTTTTTCACTTTTTGAAATTAAGTGAAAAATTAATTGTAATTCCCCTCTACTAACAAATATATTGTTAATGGTTTTATTGTTCAAATTACAATAGAATTTCAAAAGTTGCTAAGTATGATTCAAACAAATAGAAAAGGTTAATGATTTCACTATTGTGTAATATTATCGTCATGTGTTATTCAATAATAGAGCGAAAAATGAAATTAAAAAAAATCACTATTTAACATCAATTGGTTATCACATTAGTAAACATCGAGTAAAAAGTCAAGATGTGTTCTGTGTTGTATAATTCTAAATAATAGTATTTGAAGTTCAAAGCATAACTATATACAAATTTTGCACTTAAATTTCAAAACCAAACAATACAAAAGAATACCTGTTAGTTACAGATATCCCATCTTATGAAACACAATCACTTTCCGTTTGTTCTTTATCATTGTTCAAGTTACACACAAAGGGCTTCAATACTCTTACAACAGCCTCAGAATTATATACAGCAGAGTTATTCTAACCAAAATCAAGGGTCTAAGAGACCCTTTAGCCCCTTATACTACAATGATGAGATATAACCATGCTTAGGCTTTTCTGGGGGAAGTTTTTGCATCTCGAATTTGTCGTCGCTAGAGGTGGAGCCTTGGGCACCCAATGTCGCCTGCTCGTTCAGCTTTCTCTTAGCATATACTGTAAAAACGACCGTGGTGATGATTGCGACAATGAAGGAGATAACATTCGCGATGATCTCCACGGGAGTTAGATGATGGTTTCCATATTTGACATCAGCAAATGTCCTTATAAGACGGCCACTGCAGACAAATACAAAGAAAGTTGAGACGAAAACTATCAATCACTAAGCCGGGAGTGACTTGCATTGTGCATAGAGGCGGGGTACTAAACTATGAGGATCTTCATCATAATTGTACACCATGTTTATCAAAATTGGTAATGATGCTCATTTCTTTTCAAGTAAACTATCGCTGTAAGGGCCAAGTCTAGCATCAGGTGGCTAGGGGGAATTGTTGGACGAAGGCTGAAGGGCCAAGTCCAGCATCCTGCCTCTCAAAAACGTGGCAGTATTTGAAAATAAAATAGAGCCTTCACTACTAGCTACAACTTTTGGCCTAATGGTAAACGCTTTTGTTTCACAGTACCATGCCAGGTGAGCCAGTGAGCACAAATATGGCCCCGGAATCATTCCGCAAATATGGCATAGTGGTAAACGCTGTAGGGGAGAGAGTTACCTGTAGATGTAGAGGAAGGCTTCGGGAATCATTCCTGCAATTGACCCCCACAAATACGGCCAGAATCTCATGCTGGTTACAACTACAGCATAATTAAAGATGGTATACGGAAAAGGCGAAATTCGAAACAATGCAACGACTTGAAATTGGTGCCACGAACTCCCCTCTCCAGCCAATCTAATAACAGCGGCTTGCTGAGGCCATTTTTTTAGCCATTGCTACAGAAGCAATAAATCAAACGTTAAAACAAAAATAAACAGGCAAGCATATGCTCCTGCATCAACTAAGCGGGTTTTATGGCATCTTACATGGATCCTGTCTCGGAAGACCAAGCCAATCAAGTAAGGAAGGAGCATGCCAATGGTTGTTCCAACCATGATTATGACAAAGCCAAGACCATATCCAAAGATCATTCCAGCTAACCACATCGAAGGGCCAGAAGGAATCAGGAAGACCGGGAATAACGCCAGAGAAGCTACGAGGATAAGTGCCAGCACTGGACGGCCAAATGCTGTGGATTCCCATCGTAAGATTGGAATCAGTACCTATGTGAAAAAAAAAAAAAATGATGGGTAAAAGGTTTAGTAATCTTCAGTTGGAGTTAAGAAGAAGAAATCAAGATAAGTCTTCAACAATAACGTAGCATTGCATTAAGTTGGATAAAACTTCAATAAGAAAGTAACGTAGAGAAGTCAGAAGTTTCAAGATGAAAACAACTAATTTCATCACAAAAAAATTGATACAAAACTAAACTAGGACACAGGAATGAGTTAAATGAATTAACGAAATGACACACCTTCTCGAAT